>JAJHJA010000083.1:0-471493 GCA_021202915.1 Heliconius himera | reverse complement strand
TGATTTTTCTGTCTCTTTCTTATAAACTTATAATTTAATGAAATAAACCGAGATAGAGTATTTCAGAGTAGTTTTAATTAGACACTAAGGTACACTGGGGAGAAAATAACTAAAAATCAACAAAATAACTAAAAGTCAACATTATCAATTAAAAAAAAATTAAAATGCTTAAGTAATAATAATTTTTAGGTTTCTTTGTATCTGGCATATTTTTATTTATTTATTTTCACATAATTATGAATCATTTTGTTAGTAACAATATAAAACTTAATATCTATGTTAGTATTTAAGTCGCTCGTTATCTCCATCCCAATTGAACTGGCGCAGCAATGGTGTACGTACACATAATCTAATCTATTAGAGATCATATTTAAGATGCTGTTGGTGCTACCCCAGTCTTTGTAATAAGGAGTCACATCTTTTGTTCATAGTAGCAAAGAAACAGTTGACTCGCGCCGCCGTGAACAACCTCAAGCCTCAGCAGCAGTCTAAAAGCGTCATTGTATTGAACCCGAAGGACACTGTAAGACTTTTGTGAATACACATAGCAGAGTACGTGGAGGGAACGTAGTGTTAAATTCCGTTCCCCATGTACTGCTAAATTTTCGAGCCATTGCGTGCTCAATGACGCTAGGCTTTATCTGGTTACCAGAGCGAAAAAATGAAAATTTTAAAATCTTCCAAAAAGGACCAATTTTAATTTCCTCAATCTGGTAACTATGTGTGGTGATTCCAGGAATCAAACCCACATCTACACCCGCAGTGCCGCTGCGCCACGACGACTTGAAAATAAAAGACGTTCGCCTAAATAAGAACGGCTTTTAGAAAAAAATCCGAGATAACATCACGTTATCAGTAGAACAATGTTAAATTAAAATTCCAATGGCGTTCTCCACATAAAACATATAACGGTTAGTTTCATTCTTATAAACGCGTACTCCATCGATCGTACGTAATGATTGATTTAATACAATGCTTTGACAAGTTAATGAAATATTTAAATTTATTCATACACATATTACGTATTGATATACAATTAAATAAATCTGTATTTATTTTTTTACTTTCGTAACTTATAGGAAGATTTTGTGTTAGTTAACTCACCGAATTGAGAATCGAACTCATAATCATTGCGTCTACGGTCAGTGCAACAGTGGCACTGCGCTACAACAAAACCTTATTTTTAGCTTCGCTTATAGCGAATCGAATACTCGAATATGTAGAGGGAACCTACTGCTCAGACATTCCGTTCCCCAACGACCGCCCAATTTGGAGCCATTGTATATTAAGTGGCGTAACTATTCACTTTTCCAGTGGGAATCGAAACTACAATTGTCGCATTTACATTCAGTTGCTGAGCTGCAGCGTCATGACGGCTTCAAAATGTAAGACATTTACCTAAACAAAGTTGCGGTCGTCGACTACCCTAATATTAGACTGAGATCCCAGAACCCCTAAACCCATCGCATTTGAGCAAAACTAATATTTTGAGGATTAATAGTCTAATATGTAGTTAAGACAGTATGCGTACTTACTAGCTTGAAAGTGGAGCTCTTTAAGAGGTAGCGCCAACTCTTAAGTTGACGTAGGTTGGGGGCCCTGGGATCTTGGGCTATATAAATGGACAAAAATTCCAAATTTTCCGCAAAAATCCAATTTCGCGCCCTTTTCGCACAGCCAGCGCCATCTCTTGCCGACATCTTGAACTGTCAAGTCAGAATCGATCACGTGACATCTTAAAAAAAAACCATAACCAGTTTTGTAGAGATGACGTTCAGCGTATGTTTTGTAGAGCTTTTACTAACACACATCACATTGAATAATTATTATGAATTAACAACGAAATTATATTAAATTTACCATAAAAAAAGTGTTATTTTATTGAGAAAAAGTTCACAAAAGTGTTTCTGGGCCGTTTGTGTGTGTGTTCATCATTTTTTTGTCATTAAAAAAATGGTTATTTAGATGAGAATTGTGTGTGTTTAATAATAACTTTAATATGTTTTGTGTCGCACGCCGTGGCTGAGCAATGGGTGACAGGTTGAAACATCGAGTTAAAGTGAAAGATAAAACATTTTGTGTTTACAAATTATGGATTTGCTATCTGACTTATCGCCGCTGAGTAAGTTGTGTTTCATTTATTTTGTTATTTGTTTACTAATTTATAGGTTCAAAAGGAATCTTTAAGGATTAAGAGTAAAAAAAATTATCTAGAACAAAGTTATAATTGAAAAAAAGTATTTTATCATTTATTATATTATTTATTTATTATATTATTCGTTATCATTAATCATATAAGTATAATATATTAATATAATTATTTTTTACACATTTTTAAAAGTAAACTATAATATTTTTAATTTAATTTAATATATTCTTAACAAAAACGAGTTGAATATGGTTAATTAATGAATAATGCATTTCGACACAAATTATTTTTTTGCGTTAATTAATTCTTCAATATTTTCTAAATAAGGAGTTCAAATTGAAAAAATCTTTTTGAGTTGTGTAGTCCATTTGTCGAGAAAGGTATGAAGGTGTATAAGCGATAGACTATACTGCACTGAGATAATTATTTTGATCTTACTCAATGCTCCTGCTGTCACAGTTTCCTCTCGCATATAAAATGTGTCAAACGCCACAACTATTAGTTATGCAGCGTTGAGTTCCACAACTCCACACTCAACACTCAATGCCAATGCCAGACCAGAATTCGGTCAAAAGCGGGATACGGAGTGTCTTAACGTTAGGTTTTCGGGTCCTCTTTGTCTATGCTGACATCTGCGGGATTCAGCGTTAAGGATCAAAAACCTAATTATTTTGGCCATGCTATCAGTCGCAAGTAGAAATTATTAACTAACAAAACTAAAGTGAACTGTAAACGTGTAATGGTTCAAAAATTTCAACTATTCGTGAGATAAGGTCAGTTCTCACGATCTTTTGTCTCTTGTTTATGTAAATTTTGTCATACAAAGTCTATTTTACTTTGAAAGTAATATCTAGGTTAATATGTGCTTATTAAGTTTTTTCTCAGATGAGTGATTTTAATATTCTTCACGCTGTATCCCGCAAATGAAAGTGTAGGCAAAGGAAAGTGCAGTGTTAGGACGGTTAGAATTTTCTAGAAGTTAGGAAAGGAAAAAAAATAATTTCCCCGAGGTAATTGAACCTATAACCTTCGCGTTTGCAGTCCACGCTGTGCCATGCCATGCCACTATACCACGACGACCTGTGATTGGTCTCCTTAGATGAATCTGAAATTATTTGTTCTTCACTATATTAAACGTTATTATATATATATATTTCAATAAATTAAATATATATCTTATATATTTAATTTATTGAAATAATATAATACATATTGAAAATGGGATCTTTTTGTCACAATTTGTATCATGAATCTATAGATGATAATAGAGGCCATTTTAGTACGATTTAATTGCGGATTTTTTATCCATTGATTGTCGTAGCACAGCGAGACAGCGCCCGACTGTCAAATACGGTTTTGGATTCAATTCCGGGGCAATGTATAATTTTCCGTTTGTCGCTTTGGTAACAAGACTGCCAATCTACACGCAATATATCGAAAATTTGTAAGTGTCTTGACATTAGATTTATGCCGCCTACCTTACTCAAGCTGCATTAAGCTAAAAAATATACAGGATGGAAGAGGCAGCGCTCCATTTACGGAAACAGCATATAGGGTAAAATATATCAAACCTATACCTAAAGAAATTAATCAAGATGCCTCAACAGTTTGGACGTAGGATTTTTTTTTCATTTCACGATTTTTATCCATACCTGTATTTCGTGTGACGCGGTTACGTATAGATCCCAATAACATAAACACTTACTACTACACAAATACTACTAAAGGTTAAACAACTTTGAACTTTATGGCCAATACATATGACTCCATTTCGAAATGAGGCGTGTGCGGCGGTGTTCCTTTGATAGGTTTATGTGTGCGTGCGTCATCCTTACAAATGGCGTTTTGTTTTAAAATGACAATTTTATTATTTATTTTGTTTGAAAAAAAAAACTTTCATTTTTGGGAATTTATTTTTTTCTGAATTATATTAGGCTTTTATAGAGTAGTTAAAACGGTGGTTTCATTTAATGTGGTGCTGACACTTCCACCCTGTATATTATTAAAAAAAACTTAACAATATATTTTTATATACTAAAAACTAAAAAGCAAAAGAATTAGCCAAATATTTTCTCCTCTACTTTATTAGAGCTTTAGAGTGAAAAAGAGTTACACTGAAAAGACGAGGAAGCATCATTATTACTAATAATTACTACTTTATTACGTTTTAATTGTAATTTTAAGCATTGTGTTTTTTAATACTATATTAATGTATTTGATAAAATATTGCAAGACCGGCGTTGAGTTCCGCCACTCAACACACAATGCCAGAATTCAGCGTCTTAGCAGGTTTCCAGGTTCGCTCTGCTTACCCTGCTATGTGTGGGACAGAGTGAAGTTTTTAATTATTTTATTTATCAGCTTCACGCTGTATCGCGCACGCAACAGGGTAGACAGACGGAACCTAGTGTTAAGACTCTCCGTTTGCCATTTTCCGGCGAATTCTGGAGAAATTACGTGTTGAGTGGTGGAACTCAATGCCGCGCTTTGCCTCCACACCCGAGCGAAGAAATGAAAACATAAATATATTTTTTAATTTTTAAATTATTAATTTATTATTATTCCCCTTGAGCGTAAAATGATCAGAATACATAAATAAAACGAATGTAATGAGTACAAACACGATATGTCTACTAGTAGACAGTCAAAGGTTCCATAAACAGTTTTTCAGTTCCATCATCAGACCAGCTCGACCAACCTACCATAATATTGTATATAATTGCCAAGTTTCAAGATGATACAATAAATAATTAAAAGTGCGTGTAATTTATATTCTTAGATTTTATTACTTTGCTACTTAGTTGCAGCTCGACCTAATAAAAGCGTTTTAATAAAGGCCAATTTAAAATTTATTAATATTTTATTTACTTTTAAGAAAACATAGAAAAAAAATATTATATGTTTTCTAAGGAGTATGTTTTTTTTTATAAATGTGAAATAATATTTTAGAAATGTAAAAGAAATAAGTAATATTTTATAAAGAAATTCGTATCCAAATCCAACTAGTAGAATTCGATACGACTCGACTGAGTCACGACGGTGTCATTGTTTAGTTTATTGCCCGCAATTACACTCACGTTTCACGTATAAACCAAACCTATTTGTGTAGAAGAATTATGTATGAGAAATTTTATTATTGCATTTAAATTCTTAATATCACTTTGTATAGAAAATAATAAATGTGAAACAGGTTTTTATAAGTAATGATGTTTCCTAGCTCTGGTAACAAGACAAAGCGCGGCGTTAAGTTCTGCCGCTCAATACACAATATTTTGAAAAATTGGGGCAAATGAGGAACGGAATGTCCCTAGGTTGTCCTATCATAGAATACGCGGGATAAAGCGTGAAGCTGGAAAAAAATATACAAATATGATATATACCTACAATAAATTAAACATATTTTCACTTAATATGTTTACTCAGGTGTTTTACGATAGAGGCTCCGTTTTACCATAAAATTAACCATTTTGAATTTTATTAAACATAATACTCATATAATCGTGGCGCAGGAGCACAAGTTAACGTTAACGCGGCAGTTGCGAGTTCGGTTCCCAATTGGGGAATGAAATATTAAATCATTTTAATTTCCTCATTCTGACAACGAAGCAAAGCGTGACGTTGAGTTTAGTTGAGTTGAGACAAAAATTACATATAGTTTATTTACATCATTTAATTTTAAGTTTATGAGTCCGAGCAGTGGAACACCCATGACTGTAAATGTAATGGTTGTGGGTTCGATCCCCACTCGAGGGATAGATATTTCCTCGCTTAGATATAGCGCAGCGTTGAGTTATGCAATTAACCAAAAAAAAAAAAACAAAATTGCTACGAAATTGAGCAAGTATGAATGGTAAAATTTTTTTATTAGAATCATACTCTATTATCATTTTTGATTACTTTAACATTTTCATTTCATTTACTATTTCGAAAAGATATTTGATGTACAGACACATTTTCTATTCTGGTTTTTTATAGTATAAACCTATGGATTCCTCCTTCAGGAATTTCTCTAATATTTGAATCTACAATCACCGTGCATAGGATGCACACATTTATATCATAATTGCAGCACGATAGCACACCCACATATTTTTTTTAGCTTCACGCTGAATCCCGCATATAGTAGGATAGGCAGAGGGAACTTAAAAATCTAATTTAACAGTAGGTAGGACACTCCGTTCCCATTACGACACTTCCGTTCCCCAATTTCCGCCGAATAAGCACAAATATTTTTTAAAAATATAGTATAAATTCAGTTTTGTAAATAGTAAAGAATAACTTTAATTGTAATCTTGATTACATTTTCAAGGTAACGGTTAATAATGACAAGGAGGAAACAGCTTTGCAAATAATTTTATAATATAAGTTTGATTCAATTGGACGGATTCCATTTGAAAAGGCTGATATCCTGGATTATTTTTTTATACTTAAAATTTGTTTTTTTCTTAAGTGTGGAATAATTATAAATTAAAATTTTGAAATATTTAAAGTTGTTTCGTAGTTAGCATCCTCTATTCCCAAATTATAGTTTTAAGTTATTAGTTAGAACTGTATAATCTTTGGGTATGTAGGGTAGAAAGTGAGTAAAAATCTCATCTTCCAATAGATATGCTAATAACATAAATAAATTGTAACAAGCATATAAGAATTTCGAGGTAGCTCGATGAGAATGTGGCAATGGCATAGTGGCCAGAGCGCTTGGACGGTTGTCAAGAGACGCGGGTTCAAATGCAGGTTTCTTATGAAAAATATAATTTTGACTATCCTAAATGTAATGACTTTGAGTAAAACTCACACATTGATTGTTTCTTATCAAAAACAAATACCGCGCCGCTTCAAATAAATATGATATTTATTAATTTTATAATTATTTATGTATAAGTAGGGGAGAGCGAGGCTACAAGTTCCAATTTTAAATGAACCTCAAATATTGTTATGAATAGTTGATTTCAGTATGTATACAATGGGATTAAGTTCAAATTACATATCTAGACTTGTTATTAAGACAGTGATTTGGGACATTCGCTGTAAAATTTTTATTATAAATTTTTTCATGCCTAAAGTCGGAAAGTAACAACTTACCCCGATTTGGGGAAAGTTGTTAACAAGCCTGTTTAAATTGTTACTATATTTGTTAAACTTGTTATTGTTAAATAAAAAAACAATAAATAATAGAAAGAAGCCTGTTTTTTAAGGAATAATCAACACTATCATAAGAATCACCAGGTGAACATCTTTATGTTATAACATTTGACTATAATTTGAACCTAAATAGTTATTAATAATGAATAGCTAATCAGCCTTGATAATTTATATAATCCTTGGCGGTGTTGTTTTTGGTCTGACACCAAAATGCAGGCAAAGTAACAACCACTGATGGCACTCGCAAATATTTGACTTTCATTAGCACTAATGTTATTTAAATAAGTCTTGGATACTTGTGGTGATATCACCTGAAGTGTTGAAAACTGATGTGTTTATTGAAGCTAAAGGCTAATCTGTAATATACGAAGGAGCATAGTCGTCTTCTGTAAACACATTGGCGTCATTAAGGGCCAAATAATATAATTCTTTAGCAACAGATTTTATCCCATTCCTGGCATCTTCGATAACTGCATCCGCTGTTTTTTGCATCAACTCTTGTGACACAAAACCTCGTGTTGATTTTCGAGCATAAGTTCGTAATATTTACATTATATTATTGGTACAAATGAATTGGGATAAGTTGTACCGACGTCCCAACATGCCCCCAAACAAAGGAACATCTAGCCCCAAATACGCATGTTGTAAAAAGCAATATATAGATTAGATTACGAAACATACATAATTTACAAATAGTGTTTCGAAATAGTAGATAAAATATTTGAAGAAAACATAGATGTACTCGATGCTAATCGTTAAAACTCGTGAGATAGACCAAAAATATGAAATACGAAAATATTTCCAACCACTGACACACGTGGTTCTATTCAAATGTTTTGGATGCCACTGGATTGTCCAATGTGATGGTCATCGGTGCGCTCTCACGTTGCTTTTCACTATATTTACTCAATATTCCTTGTACTTATGTACGTAGCCCCGCTCTCCCCTACATATTTTTTTAAAACCGTCGTAGCGCAGCGGCACAGCGTGTGGCTGTAAACGCAACGGTTGTGGATTCGATTGTCACTTGGGGGAATTCATTATCTTTATTGTGTCAATTCAGTTTAACCGCGCGTTGTGGGGTCTTGTTAACAAAACAACGCGTTAAGTTTTGCCGCTTAAGACAATGTCTCGAAAATTGGAAAAAATAATAGCGTGAGAAACACAGAGTCTTAGCACTAGGTCCCCTTTGCCCACCCTACTGTATACGTGATGCAGTGTGAAGCTAAAACAATTTATACGGTTTTAAAGTTACAGTATAACATGTTGCACAAACATACTGTAATTTCATGTTATTTAGTTAAAAATAGAAAATTTTCTTTGAAATTACCCACGTTTCAAGCTTAAGTAGTTAATAGGCCGTATTATACAGATATTACACGTATAAAACGATACAGTCATACTATACGATGCACGCTTGTATTTTTAAACACGCCACTTGACCTTTCCATCTGTTGTTATATTATTTACTGTATTATCTTTTTTATACTTTCACATTATATCCCGCGCACAGCAGGAGGCAGAGAGAACTTAGAGTTTCGAAACTCTGTTCATCCTTTTCTGCCCAATTCTAGAGGAGTTACGTGTTGAGTGGAGGACTCAACCCCGCGCTTTGCCTCGACACCAGTGCGAGGAAATGGAAACATATATTAAAATAAATACTTTATTTTCTAAAGTGGAGGTGGATCGAACCCACAACCAGTCTTGTTTACAGTCACGCACTTGTGCCATTGCGCCACGCCTGGCTTCATAATTAAATGTATGTACCCGTCAATGTGTGGGTTGCTACCCCCATAACTCCTTAACTGTTAGTGATAGAGAATTTTTTTTTTTTCCCAATTTCGAATAAAAAGCAATATAAACATTAATAACAATTAAAAAGCCAATGCAGCTTACGATACTCCTACTTCAGGACATGATGAAAGGAGTCATATTCCCCGCACAAATTTGTGGGATTTTTAATATATAGATTGTGGGTAACCTATTTGAAACAAAGCCGACGTAGGTCGCAAGTTCAATAATAAATTGTATATAATAACTGTTATGAGCTTATCAAATTTTATTATATGTAGCACAGTTACAAATGATGTCAGTACGTGGATGATATAGATATTAATTAATGTTTAGCCTAGTTTGTAATATATTTAGTAAAAATTAATTAAAGTTTTGGAAATTTTGAAAAATTTTTGTAAAAAAAAAACATTTAGAGGTGTTTACAACAGGTGAGGTGTTTTCAAGTTAAATTTTTTGATAGAAAAAGTTCTGGGCTGGGCAGTAGAGTACTCTGGGATGGGCACGGACCGGTCGCCCCCCGCCCCACCATTTCTATGCCCGTGCCTATCCAGTTCTAATTATATTTTCAAAGCATCCAGAAACTCATATTTTGAAGTTCACTCTGCCCACTTTACCTTCAGCATACAGCTAAACAAAAGAAAATATCACAACGTCTCGAGCAAGTCGTTGTTTTTTTTATTCCTCTCTACATGACTCATTCATGGTTTTTTCATAAGGTCATGACGATCTTATGTGTTGTTACCAGAGCGAGAAAATTAAATAAATTCATTCATCGAATGGGAATCGAACCCACAACCGTCGCGTTAACAGCCACTCGCTTGTGCCCCTGCGCCACGGCGGCCTCAAGCTAGTCTAGTCTGGCCAGACTGTCAGTCAGTTATCTCGTATAATAATTTAGAAGCTTCACGAAGTTTTAAGACACTCTGTTCGTATAATAATAATAAAAAAAGACAATAATCCAGTAATTTAATTTAAAAATTTTCAAAATAAATAAATAAACCTCTAAGAATCTATTCAGTATACCATATTAAAATAGTGGTACGCTATGATTTCGCAACTCGGACGACATTTCTATCGGATGTCGAACCGGTTTTAGTTGCCCGTCTGGCTAAGCGATCACCAGCGGTTAGAATATCTACTATATACATATATAGGTATGTTTGTGTGACCGTATATACCTACAGTACTGTCGACGAGTCGTGGTCGCTCTAAAGTTAGGTTTTCTGACCATTTCTAAAATCTTATCTTTGCAATTATCTACAGCTAACTTCAGGGCGGCCACGATTTGTTGACTTGTAAGAGATATTAGATGTTGGCAGAGAGGACTTAGTGTTAAGACACTCCGTTTAAAATATATTTTAGTAGCTTTAGAAGTATTGTTTGTTAGTATTTCCCCGGGGCTTTGGCCTGCGTGACGTCTTCACATATATAAATATCACAAGAAAAATAAACAAAGTTTTGTATGACACATGGCACATTGTAAGTGCCTTACGTAACTCAGACCGCGGAATAGAAGTGTGGAATGGAAGTGTTTTTATGGGAGCTCAGTGTTCTAACATTAGGTGCCCAGGTTCCCTCTGCCTACCCTAGTATGTGCGGAATACAATTATCCTTAACTATCATGGTATCTTAACACTAGGTTCCCTCTGCTTACCATGCTCTTTGCGGGATACACTTTAAAAAAAATGAAAAAATAATATAGTTCAAACATTTCAAATGATTTTATATGGAGTTTAACCGATCATTTTCCTTCCCGTACTTTCCGTCTTAAGCATTCTACATATTATTACCTAAGTAATTTAATAACATCTCTATTGACACGTACGAAAGACGAGTAAAAAGAAAAACATAATTTGTATTTCTATACGGTACGAAGGTACAATTTACTATAAAATAAAATAAATATCTCTAAAAACATGTAATATCTTAAGAGTTTTCATCCATACTTTCCTCTAATGAACAAGGTAAGTTTATCATTTACTGTCCGTGCCAGTAACCCGTTTCACAGCATTGTTAGAAATGTAACTATATAACTGCGTTTTATATGGCGATGTCGCTTTGTTCGGAGTTTATGGTTTGTTTGTTTCTGTGGTTTTTTTTCGCTTGTAGCGGTTTCACTCGCTTAATTTTTTTTTTATATTATATATAGCCAATTGACAATATATTTTTTGCTAAATACATCCTTTATTGCTTCTAATACCTTTAAATATTTGTACAGTTTCATAATAATTAGTTGAGTAGTTTTGGCCTGAGAGCACGACAAACAAATTTACATTTACATTTATAATATTAGTTTTACGTAGAATTTTTTATATAAAAAATATTATCAGATATTTGTTAATAATATTTAATAATGTTTTATCATTACATAATTACTATAATGAAGCGAGGCGAAGCGATAAGGGCCTAGTCATCTAAACGAACTAGAAACCGTTTTGTCTCTTAGAAATACAAATTTGGCTTACTCTATGAAAAAAACACTACTTAGAGGCCAGTTGTGGCGCAGGGGCACAAAGTATATATGTAAACGCGACAGGTTGTGTCATTTCTGCGCTCTGGTGTGGAGGCAAAACGCGGCGTTGAATTCCACCAATAACCACACAAAGCCTCCACAACTGGTGGAAAATGGGGAACGGAAGTGTCTAATAGGAACGGAGTGTCTTGACACTGAGTTCCCTTGGGATAAAGCAAAAAAAAATTTAGCATGCCATGAATTTCTCGTATTGATGCCCATTGAGTTACATGATGAGGAAAAAAATGTAATCTTGTTCATTTAGAACTTATTTAATATTTATTTAATTTGTATAAAATGCATATTACTGTAACTGGTCGTTTAACTTTATCTGAGTCAAGGTTGGATTTGCAATTGTGATTTGAAATTAAAAAAATCAATAATTACTTAAATGGAATGTCTATTACTCTAATTAAAAAGTAAAAGAAAAATATTTGTTTTTTTCTAACCATCGTTAGCCTTCAGTGTGTAGTCAATAAAAGTAAATTAGAGTATTAGAGAGAATAGTTTACTTACTATACTAATTAAGAGATATTAAATACAGATTTGCTTTGATTTATCTTCACGCTATATCCCTAACACAGCAGGGTACACAAATGGAACCCGGGAACCTGGCGTTAAGACACTTCGTTCCTATTTAACGATTTTAGTTCTCCACTTTCCGCTGAATTCTAGATGAATCGCGCGGTGAACCGCGCTTTGTCTTGTAACCAGAGGAAATGAAAATATATTTTTTTTTTCATTTCCTTGAGTGGGAATCGAACTCACAATATGGCGCGTTTACAATCACAAGCTTGGGCCCCTGCGCTACGACTGGCCTCAAAATTAAAAATGGTCACTTGCTTAAGTGGTCATATAAAAGTAATTAAGAAATATGTAGAGGCTAGTCGTGGCGCAGGGTCACAAAGTGTGACTGTAAAACCGTCTGGTTGTGGGTTCGATCCCCACTAGAGGAGATGAAATATTTACCTAAATTTATATTTCCCTTTCTTTGCTCTGGTGTCGAGGCAAAGCGCGGCGTTGAGTACTGCCACTCAACACGCCTAAATATCTCAACTGGCTTATGTTTGCATCTTAATTAATTTTGTCTAACAAAATGACACTACTATTTAGAAAACATATAAAAATATAGAACATAGCGGGATTTAAACCCGCGCCTATAAGGAAAACGTCCAAATTTTGTTTTATATTTTTAAAGTGTGAAATAACACTTAAAAATTTAAAAATAACAATATCTCATTAAACCGATATTAGCATCAACCAATAATCGAAGCTGCGCTCTCCAGATAACCAAAGCCGTTCTGACTCTCACATCTTAACTAATAGACATTCCATTGATCAATTGCTTTCAACTGGGCCGTCAACGACGCCGGGGGAAGTAAGAGGCATTATACAATGCTGTACAAGTAATCCTATCCGCTCTATTGTACGCTCATTCAAATCGTATCGATGTACGGACAGACGTGGTTTAATGTGTGTTTTATATATGTATGTATATACGTATGTGTATTTTTATGTTTGTGTGGAGATTGTAGAAGGTTGTGAATTCGATTCCCACCCGGTATTAATTTTTTTCAATTTTTCGCTCTGGTAACGAGGCAAATTGCAGCACTGAGTTCCGCTACTTAACACGCAAAACCTCGAATAGTGATCGATGCATGATGAACCTAGAATGATCGTACTTGGTTCCTTGTGCCTAATCTACGAGATATAGCGTGAATTTTAAAATGAATGTATGGAAATTGAAGAAGATGACACTTCATTCCCTATTAAGTAACGGAAGTGTCTTAATAGGCAACGGAGTATCTTAACTTACACTAGGTTCCCAGGTTTCCTCTACATACTCTCCTATAAGTAGATATTTTAGAGATTTTTTTAACATAATAAAATTGTCATTTTTGCAATCTAGTAAAATAAGCTAGTGGTAAAACATTGCGTTGCCTATTTTTTCATCTTTACATACCTAGTCTCAAATTTAAAATAAAATAAATGACATTAAATTTACGTTTTATCCCATATATGATAGTACAGGCGGAGGGAACCTAGTGTTAAGACAGTCCGTTTCCTGTGGAGAAAAATCAAAGATCACTCCAACAACCCCAATTGATTTGACAATGCCAACTTTTGCTGTAAATTAAAATAAACAATTTTTATTTTCTGTAATTTAATAAAAATATTATGATAATTCATAGTTAAATATATGTATATATTTTATTACTAGTAGTCACGCAACATTAGCGGTATCTAATTCAATATAATGGAAAACATAGTAATTATAATATAAGTAAATGAAATGACTAACTCTATGTATAAATGTGACAGTGTCAGACTGATGGTTGTGAATTCAATCCCGAGTCGAGAAAATAATTTAGCTTCACGCTGCATCACGCACATAGCAGGATAGGCAGAGAATACCTGGGAAAATAATGTTAAGCTACTCCGTTCCCATTAAGATACTTCCGTTTCCCACGACTTAGTTGAAATTATATTCATCTCTCCGTGTTTTATGGAAGAAAGCGATTTTGAATTTTGCCTGAAAACTGAGTGTCTCATCACTAAGTTCCCTCTGTCTACTGTGTTATTAGGGAAAGCTCGATGGAAAACCACTTTAGACTAAAATAATAGCCTGGGCATATTCTTATAGTCTCCCAGATTAAGACATTGCCGGAAGTAGTCTTATCTAGGAACCATGTCAAGGACAATCAAGGCATTGTACAACAAGTTGTTTAACACTCGTACACACTTGTCCGCTTTAGAGTTCTATAATAGGGTCGTTTGATAGCTCACTTTGTATGGTATCTATTGTTATATTTTTTTAGTTTCACGCTGTATCCCGCATATAGCTGTGCCTGGTGTTAAGACACTCCATTTTCCCCCTTTCATTTTTCGAGACATTGCGCTCAGTGGCAGAACTTATCGCTGCTCTTTGTATTGTTACGGGAGCGTTGAATGTTAAATACCTCAATTATGCGAGTGGAAATCGAACCCACAACTGTCGCATTTAAATAAACATTCAAAAAATCATTTTTTTTTATTTATTCAACAATCATTTTTAATATATGAAATATAACATGGATTACGTAACATGGATTACGTAACTCCAATTTATATTAATACTTTAAAGCTTGATGAGCTCCTCTTTTTTACGCGCTAATCTCGGGAACTACTGGTTCGAATTGTACCATTATTTTTGCGCTGGATAGTCCATTTATCGAGAAAGGGTATAATAGGCTATATAACATTAATAGTTTCGATGTAACCCACTGTACATGTTTCATTCACGGTTCTTAATTTTTTTTTTGGCTTCACGCTGTAGCCAGGACATAGCAGGATAGGCAGAGAGAGAGAGAGAATTTGGGAACCTTTAGAGTTAAAACACTCCGTTGCTATTAGGATACTTTCTTTTCTTAGTTATCGCCAAACACAACAAGCATCGCGTGTTGAGTGGCGGATCTAAACGCCGACTTTGCCTCCTTACCACAGCGAATACATAAACATATAAATAAAAATAAATGAAAATATTACATATTTCATTTTCTCGAGAGGGAACCGAATCCACAACCTGTCGCTTGTGCTACTGTACCACTACTGACCTTTAGTTGTATCCAAGTAAAAGCTGGCATTTATATATTTTTGGTTAGACATGACGTATGTATGAGTAATGCACGGCTATATTAAAAACATTTTAATAGAATAAAAGTTCAAGGTCACTGTAGATTTATAAGCAATTTAATTATAAATGTTATTATAGTTTAAATTCTAGCAAACACTAAAAACTAGAAGATTTACAATATTTTAAATCGTTTTCTGCCATTAATGTCATGCTATCGTAGTTGTGTTGGTTACTATCCGACTGTACACAACGGCTGTGGGTTCGATTCCTATTTGCGGAAACATTGAACAACACAACGCATATATAGTGCAACAATGACGTGATGGCACTTTTTTAAATTAAATATGTCAATATACAATTTTGAATATACATGGTGGAAGCGTCAGCGCTCCTTTTACGGAAACAGCATATAGGGTAAAATATTTTTAAAATAATTTAATTGTATTAGACTTTTACAGAGTAGTTAAAACTGTGGTTTCATTAAAAGTGGTGCTGACAAAAACAGTTTGTATACTATCATAGTTTATAATTTAATTTTTTAAGGGCAAGATGTGGCGGTCATCGCGCAGTGGCAAAAGGGTGTGACGGCTGTGGGTTCGATCCCTAGTTGGGGGAATTAATTATTATTTATTATAATTTTCCTTTCTTCGTTCTGGAACCATGACAAAAAAGACCTGGTGTTGAGTTCGGCCACTCAACACGCATTACTTAAAAAAAAGATGGAAAATGGGGAACGGAGTGTCTTAACACTAGGTTCCCTCTGCCTACCCTACTGCATGCGGGAAATAGCGTGACGCTGATTAAGAGCAGAGAGATAAACCTTTATTTCGTTATCCCCTAAACCTTTTTATGGATTTTCATTTTATACGTAGAGATTATTTACAAACTTAGATTGAGTCTCCTGCAATATTTGAAAAAGAGTAAATACGTTATTGTTGTCCCAATCAGCGATATATAAGTTTTTTTTGGACGAGCGGCGTTGAGTTCTACTAACACACATTGTTTTTTTAGTTTCACGCAGTATTCCACACACAGCAGGGTAGGTAGAGGAAACTTGGTAGCCTAGTGTTCAGACACTCCGTTAAAACTACTTCTGTTCCCCGCTTTCCGCCAATTCTATTGCATGTTGAGCAGCAAAACTGGAACGCCGCGTTTTACCTCTTTACCAGAATGAGCAAATAAAAATAATAAATAATTAATTCCCCCGAGTAGGAATTGAGCCCACAACCTACACGTTTATAGTCAACGCTTCTACCACTGCGCCACGATCACCTCAGGAAATTCTTGAAGATAAAAAATAATATTTTCTGAGATCTTGAAAAGAAGGTACATGTTCATTTTTCTTTACGGTGAATCAACAACAAAGTTAACAAGAGAATGCTGTTTGCCGCTCAATTGTAAATTGCTGTAACTCATTTAGGTCTTATTTACTAGTACTTTAGTGCAAACGTCATCAAAAATCTAGTCTTGGTACATTTTTCCCTATTTTGTGGTATATTTGAGGTCATCGCGGCGGGATTGTGGTATTATTTACAATTTGGTTGATAGACTAATTGTGGCGTTGAGTTACGCCACTAACTCGCAATGTCTCGAAATTTGGATGATGCGTGATGAGGAGAATATTGAGTGGCGGATCTCAACCTCGTGTCTTTGTCTATCAGAGCGGAGAAATTAAAATATTTGAAATATAATTATTCCAGATACTCAAATCGAACCCACAACTATCACGTTTGTATTCAGAGATCTTTGTTTACTCTCAAAATGCAATGTTTATAATTTCTCTAAATAATCAAGGAAAATATCCTTTAGTACTGTTATCTTTATATCATGAATTCCCCAATGAGTTCATATTGTAGTATAGAGCAAATCAAACAATTGAAAAATACCCGAACGTTTTCTATATATTTTTAAAAAAGGTTATCATTTTGATATTTTGAGCTTCACTCTGTGTCTCACATAATAGTGTAGGTAGTGAAATCTGGGAACCTATGCATAAGAAACTCAGTCTCCATTAAGACACTTATGTTCTCCACTTTTCGCTGAAATCTGGAGGTATTGAGGCTTGAGTGGCAGAACTGAATGCCACGCTTTGTCTCGTTAGAAAATCGAGAAAATGAAAATGTTAAATATTTGATTTTCTCGAGAGGAAATCGAGCCCACAACCTGCCTTGTTTACAGTCGCACGCTTGTGCCTCTGCGCCACAACTGGCCTTAAATGTATGTGATATTGTCTGAAAAAAAAATATATTTTAGTACCTACAATGATCTATTAAGGCTTCCAAGCACGTATTCTAAATATCGTAAGTGCATGTGTGCAACCTTCTAGTGCAACCTTCTATTTTTCAGTTTTAGACCCTTAAAAATCAGTAAAGATCGGTATCAGTATCGGTAAGACAATTTTTTTTTGTTTTGGTGTCGTATGTATAACCATATGGAATTGGAAAAACATATTTATTTTGAAAACACAGAGAGATACTTCAATTTTATTTATATTTAAACTTTATATACTGAAAAAACTATTGAGTGAAAGAGAAAAAGAAGAAAAATAGACTCATATATTAAAGCGAGACAAGTATAGACCATAGTAAATATTACCCAACTGCTAAAACAATTAAGAATATTTTTCTCACGAACAAAAACCTGAACAATGGGTGAATGAAGAAAAAAAATTGCTACGACAGTACAATAAGCGACCATTTTTATCATTAAAATGACATTGTAAATATTTCATTATATGAAAATATTTTGAGAGATGCCCGGAGAGGATTGTGATAAGTCACATTTTTTTAAAACTCCGACAAAAACCAGAAATGTGTTGTGAGTTTGATGTATCTATCTGTCTGTCTGCGCCATCGTAGCTCCCAAACGGATTAACTGTACCGTAACCGAACCGTTTTGATGTATTTTTTCTTTCAAAGGTGACTTTAAACAGTGTGTCATAACACAATCTGTTGCCCACTTACCGACCTTATTCGAGACATAACATGTTGAGTAACGGAACTCTACACCGCAGTTTGTCTCAGTATTCAGCGCGAAACTCAATAAAATCATATATCTTTCCATTTTCATACACTATATTATGAAGTATACAAGTAAAAGCATTATAAAGCTATAGAGTTTGTTTGGTTGATAACATTATCTCCAGAACTATAAGTCCGAATCGAACAATTCTTTTGTATTGCGCAGTCCATTTAAGGAGGGCTATAGGCACGTTAATTGTTTCTATGTATACTGTACCTGTGGTCACAGTTCCCTCCCGCTATTAGAACGTATGTTTCACACACAATTCTAATTTATTTTCATTTGACAACGCGGGCGAAGCCACAAGAAAAACTAAGTCAAAAATTAAAATAAGCAAACTTACATTGCACACTGTATTAAACACCCGTTGTGTACGTAACTGGCATACGATTTGAGACTTAGCTACAATTGTACTGACATTTTAACTGACACAAATACACACCTTATTTTGATATTATTTAAGTTAAAGGTTAAGTAACGTAAGTTCTTAGTATTTTTTTTCTATTATGAATATTTCAGTTATGGCGCAGGGGCACAAGTGTGCGACTGTAAAAGCGATAAGTTGTGGGCTCGATTCCCACTTGAGAAAATGAAATATTTAATATTTTAATTTCCTCGCTCGCTTAACGAGGCACATTGCAGTGTTAAGTTCCGTTACTCAATACGTAATGCCTCAAGAATTCGGCGGAAAGTGGAGAACGGAAGTGTCTTAATGGGAACGGAGTGTATCAACACTAGGTTCCCAAGCTCCCTCTGCCTACCCTGCTATGTACGGGATACAGAGTAAAAGTAAAAAAACGGAAAAATATCCTGAGTCTTCGGTACTGTTTTCTGGATTGTAAGTCAACAGGACGGGACAACTTATAAAAGTTGACAAATTTAATTTTGGTAGTACATGAACTTTTTATGTATGAATTTAACTACAAATATAAGTTTGTGATGACCTTTTTCTGTGAAATGCCTATAAATTTTCTCTTTTCAGGTTAGTTAGTATTAGTAAGATCTCACTTACTTCGTGCCGAAATTTTCCGTTTGAAATTTCATAACCGTAGGTTCACGGGACATAACCTATATTTTGATTACACGTCAAATTTCATACAAAAATTCAGAAAAATCGATGCATAAATACTCCTATATTTTGATTGCGTTGACTTAGAAGCTTGATAATTTCTGTGCTCCAAGGGGTTATAGATCGTTTTAGTTGGGAAGATATATGTATGAGCTTGGCGGTAATGCGCTATATTTGGTCCGCGAGTCCCAGGCATTGCTCTGAGCTGCTCACCCTGCAACGCGATGGGCTGGGTGCCCATCGCGTTGCAGGGTTAAATCCACGCTATGGTAACTAAAAAAATCAGCTTCACGCTGTATCCCGTATATAGCATGGTAGGCAGAGGGAACCTAGTGTTAAGACACTTTCTGCCGAATTTTTCGAGGCATTGCGTGTTGAGTGGCGGAATTCAATGCCGGGCTTGATACCAGAGCGAAGACATAATTCATTCCGGCGCGTGGGAATCGAACCCACAACAGTCGAGTTACAGTCACACCCTTGTGCCCCTGCGCCACGATGGCTTCAACATGGTATGATAACTACTTTCTTCTCTTTAGTCAAATATTTTTTTTAATTTCATTATAAATCGTAACGTTTATTCTAGTAACAATATATTTTATCGTTTTACCTAATTACATTAGGTATGGTCAGTTATTGGATGAATTTTCTTATTGTTTAACATTTTTCATCATAAACGTTTATACCTATATATATATATATATATATATATATATATATATATGTCATGTTAGTACGGTGTGATAGTAGATTCTTCTTTTCACGCAGTATCCCGTAGGATAGGCAGAGGTAATGTAATGTGGATTGAGTTGCCGAACTCTACGCAGGCCTTTGTCTTTTTAGATCAGAGCGATGAAATCGAATCTAAATCGAATCTAAATCTCGAGAATCGAATCTAAACTCGTTAGGTTTACAGTACGATGCTGTACCGCATTTTGTTTTGGTGCAGTTTGGTCGCGAAGTTAAAACCTATAGGGTACTTCCCGTGGACCATCGAGTATTTAAACACATTTTAACAAAACATTTATCACTCTGTTCTGGTAGACGAAGCGCGACGTTGAGTTCCGCCACTCTACACGCAATATCTCAAAAATTGGACAGAAAGTGGAGAAGGGAGTGTCTTAACACTAGGTTCCTTTAGCCTGCTTGTTGTGTATTGCATTTTATGCAAAAGTACAACCGCCGCTTGTTACCAAAAAAAAGTAAAAAAGATATATATATTCCTTCACAAATTAAAATATAAATGATATTAAAGAATGAACCCTTGTTTAAATACATTACTGCTATGCCTTCAAATCATTTAAACATACAAGTATTTGTACCCTTAATTTGTATGTTAACGTTATACCGCCCTCTAAACAAAGCAGGTGTACGCACCTAAACTATGAACTTGGCCATATTTCTTAACCGACTGTGTAGAGCGAGGTTACGATTGGTCTCACTATAAAAACTAAGGTTATTACTATTTGTATTGAAAACAAAAAAAATGATCATATTTTTTTATGTTCAGCAAAAAAATACTTAAGTAGATAATAAAAAATGTTTTGTGTTGTTATTTTTATACAAAAAATAATAAGATTTTTACTCTTGTAATTTAAAGTAATTAAATTTATTCTTTAATAAATGCTAATGTTTTCATGGTTATAGTATTCTTTGATTGACTTAGAATTAAAATCTAACTTAACCTTGACTTAAAAAAAAATAACAAAGTTGCTGGTGACGACGAAATAAGAATATTCAAATGAAAATTTTAATTTAGAAAACATTGACGAAAAATTGAATACTTTTATGAATTGAATTGAATTATTGTCACTTTATTATCATTATTTTGTATAATACAAAGAAGGAGACGGCGATGTCAGGAAGCGTATATAAATTTATAAGATATTATTACGCCAATACATTCATAAATGCCACTCTATTGATTGATACCAATAAAAAGTATCACCAAATATTTTTTTTTTTTATTTATATAAATTTTTTGTTCACCCACAATCGGTCGCTCAATAAACATTTTCCTCAACAGTCGTATAAAATACTATTATAACAATTAATTACTCGCTTCGCTAAGTCCACAGTCCCTGTGATCGCATAATTGAAGGTTCGTATCAAGGCTACTAGATAATAGTTATGGGTTTGATTCTGTCATTTGACTGTCAGTTGATAGTTTATTAGTTAGAAACTTGTATGTACTTGTATAGCTTCACACTGTATCCCGCACAAAGCAGGGTAGGCAGATGGAATCTGGGAACATAATGTTAAGACACTCCGTTCTCCACTACGATTGGTTGCAGGTTAAATTAGGTTAGGTTAGTTTATTTTGGCACTAAAAATAACTAATCTGCACTAAGAACCGCAAAATCTGTACCTACGCTGGCCCTAATACCTAAAAAAATAATTATTCTTGTACTGGCGCGACGGATACAGTGGGTTACATCGAAACGATTAGCACAATTAACGTCTAACATAGCCGTCATGGAATATAGCATACAGTCTACCTCCATAAATGGACTACCCATAAAAAAAAAAAAAAATTGTACAAAAATACTTGTTGTTCCTGAGATTAGTGCGTTAAGCTGTTTGGCTTTATACCTTTATAATACTAATATCAAGTAAGCAAGTGTAGTCTGTATACATTTTGGGGAAGGGTTTATGCATATGTATATTATATGTAAATAAACCCAGCAGTTGACCAGAGATCGATTCCCGAAAGATTTGTTTGTGTAAAATATAGTAACTGCGTACGATTTTGCGGTTAGGCCCGCACGCGACCGAATATAATTTGTATACAGCATGTTTAAATTTAATATGGTATGTATGAGGTAAGGAGGCCCGGCATGTCGCAGGGGCACAAGCATGTGACTGGAGACTTGAGGAAATGAAATATATATTTTAATATCTCCACTCTAGCGTAGTGACAAAACACTCCACTCCAGAATTCGGTGGAAAGTGGGAATCGGAAGCCTTTTCCAGGCACTCTGTGCCTGCCTGCTTTGAGCGGGATACAGCGTGAAACTAAATAAAAATTAAATGATTTTAAAATATTGTATTAACACATTAACATACATTGTCATCTTATTAGGAAAGATCTTTTTTTAAATAAATGTCAAGGCTTGTTGCTTTCATCCGTAGAGCCTTGATGCAAAAAATCGATTGACAAAAATTGAAATGTTACTTTTATTGGTATATTTTTATTGATTATCGTAAAAAAATCATATGGTGTAATTCAAAAAATAATATAATAGTATCATCTTTTATGTTCAATTATATTATTGCCTGTAGCCTGTTATCGCGACGGTCTTGGCCTCGATTCCCATTCAGAGGAATGAATTAATTCAACTTTCAGATTTTAGCATTAGGGTCCCAGGTTCCCTCTGCCTACCCTCATTAATGATTAAGCTATATAATTTTTAAAGCATTTTTTATATATCATATTGAATGTAATTTTCCTAATTTTAAACACTCTTTATACAAATGTTTTGACTATACGTCACTTTTGACATTCAGTTCAGTTCACGTGTTCTCAATTTACAGTACAACCCCATTGGTCGCGCCAACCCTCTATGGAAGGGATGCTCCACCCTCTATATAATGTTTGATCAATATCTTTTATATTAGATAGTTATATATATATATGTATGTATGTATTTGTACAGAAGTAAGTAGCCTTGAAAATGATTGTGCGGTTTTGTTTAGACGAGTTGGTTATATTTTTTGTATGTTTAAGTCTCCGCTTTTCATAATATTTTTAACATTGCGCTCTAAGACGTGGAGATCAACTCCGCAGTTTGTCTTATCAAAGTGTAAGAAAGAGGACTATGGAACCCACACCAATTGCGTGTACTTTTTATTATTGTCTATAGCGACACTCCAGAGCAATATTTTTTCAGAGAACTACTTATAAAAAGTATTTTCCATTCCTAAGTGTATTCCACACTTGGACGAAAATCCTTTTTAGCACTTTAAAATTATATAGAAAACATACTCAACAATATGGAAACAAAGTCGATTTCTTTCTATATAAAAATATAGGTTGAGAATATGACAACCAGACAGAAAATTAAAAATATCATCTTATTTATTCGAATTATTAAAACGATTCAATCGATTGTTATCACAATTTTATTATTATCCTTAGTAACATTACGTTCGTGGGTAATTTTTAATATATTGACGTCTCTATATTTTACGTCAGCGCGCAGCGATTTAATCGAGTTGTGTTCATATTTTTTTGTACTTTGTTTTTTTTTATGTTCGCATTTAAATAATTTATTGTTTTATAATGTTCCAGATGAATTAAGATGATTGTTGTTAAGAGATGAGGAAAATCTTCAATCATTTTATAATTTTTTTAAATGTTTTGGAATAATATTTTTTTTATTTGAGCTTCACGCTTTATCTTGCACATAGTAGGTTAGGCAGAGGGAACCTGGGATCCTAGTGTTGAGACACCCCGTTTCTATTAAGATATGTTTGTTTCTCACTTTCCATCGAAATCTAGAGCCATTGCGTGGTCCTGTTCGAAAATATTTACTTTATTTATAGGTATTCTTACTTTTTCGCGGCACAAAAGGCACAGCCATCAGTTTTACTGTACATCACGCAACACGAAAAGTTTTGAAAGTGGCAAGCTGAGTGGCTGCTTTGTTTAAAATTTAGTTTTCATAATCTGGTGACAAAAAGTGTGTGTTAGGACCCTTTTTGGTGTACTAACTAACACCACATATCTTCTAAACGTCCAGAAAACGGACAGTAAATTATAATCCCTCTATGTACCGTGAATGATGAGACATACAAAAAGGTAAAACAAAAAAAACTAAATCCAAGTGCATAAAAACTAAAAAAAACCCCAATAGTACCAACAATGACAGTCAAGACCTTCAACCAATTAAATTTTCTCAAGCAGCCCTGTAAAATATGAAATAAACAATGCTTATCACTAAAATTAATTCTAAAGGTTATTTCGTCCCCTAGAACTTTATTAATGCTTCAACCGAGCATCGAACCAACAACACCATGGCAACCATCTCGTGCCGACAACCACGTCCCCATTGATTACAGAATTTGCATTTTATACCCCCAAAACGTTGAAATTACAATGCTATGTCAGAATGTGAATTTAATTACGCTTGGCTATTATAGTTTAAGTCGTACTTTAGTATGAGTGATGGGTTTAACTTATCAGTTTAAACATGAAAGTTCAGGTTTAAGTTTAGATAGTTTAACTGCTGTTTTAACTGTGAGGGCTATGAGTATGAAGTTAAAATATCGATGCTCCTTTGTTTCGATATAAAGAACTTTGATTTCAATGAAACTTAAGCCGGACTATTCGAATATATTCAGTTTTAAAATTTCCTATTTTCGTTTTATTATACATAGATTGTAATAATAATAATAAAAAATTAGCTTCACGCTGTATCCCCCACACAGCAGGGTAGGCAGAATTAACCTAGTGTTAAGATACTCCGTTCCCCACTTTCTGCCGAATTCTGGAGGCATTGCGTGTTGAGTGGCAGAACTCAACGCCGCGCTTAACCTCGACACCAGACCGAAGAAATCGAAATATAAATTTAAGTAAATATTTCATCTCTTCGAGTGGGGATCGAACCCACAACCAGTCGGTTTTGCAGTCACACCTCGAGCCGAGTTTAAAATTAAATCCTATAAATATCATATTTATGTCAAGTGATACCCGGATACCACCTCAGAGTACCACCACGCGTGACCACGGACTACTTGGGCATACGTGTACTCCTGTGCATCTATCCAAGATGACCAGGTCCGGGACCGTTCACTTTGCGAATTTGTAATTAGACCTTCTATTTTTTATACAACTTATTCAATCTTTTATGTGGACCTTTTTTATTTTTAAATAACCAATCTTTATCGTGTTTTCTCTATTCTATGTGTCATTAACGAAAAAAACTGTACTGGACTGGCACGCCTAAAAGCCACAAAATAAGAAACAGAACAGACCACGGACTATTGCAAAATCTTCGAAACATTGGGTTTCCAAAAATGTATAACACTCAAATGTATAACACTCAAATATATAACCACCGTTGTGAATTAAATTTCGAAATGTTTGTTTTATTATGTATGAATTAGGTGCAATAAAGAATATATATATAAACTATTAGTCTGTTACCAGATCTTCTTCTAATCGTTCAATCTAAATTAAACGGAAGGAAATATTTAAATCACGTAGAATAACTTTTGCCAAGCGGGATTAGAACACAAACTTTCGATTTTATAGACACACGCTGTCCTTCTGGGTCCTTGGGTCAATAAAAACATACATTTCTTTTAAAGATATCCAATTAAAAACATTTTCCTTATTATATTCTCCAACTTTTAAGTGATTTTCTTATAAAATTTTGAGATTGTATCCAATTCCCAATGAAAATGAACAAAAATTTAATTCTATAATGATTTATTCATTGTGGATGTTCCGCTTTAAAAGGTCGTGTGATATATTCTATGCTATAAACTAGCAGGGATACATTATAACTTTATCATTAATACATTTGTTTTTCTTCTTTGTTGTTATATTAATTATGACAATATAGTACTTCTTTTCTTTATTTATTACATTTACCAACAATTAAAGAGAAACACAATACAATAAAGGAGAAAATGTACAAAAACGCAGACTTAAGAGTATATGGTACAATCAATCAAACTGCATGTAACTGCAAATACAATAAATAAAAGGAAAACTTAAATTATATATTTCCAACTAAGCTGGTTTGATTAAATATACACTTCAGATAATTCTTCAGAAAAAAATAATGATTTAGAAAAAAATATCGATTCCTAGAATTCATAGAATTTTTAGCCTACACATCGTGAAACAATATAGAGAGAATTTGAACAAAGAGTAGTTTTTGGAAATGGAGGATACAACAAGATTATGAATAAATTGATTTCTTAGATATATTTTGGGAATTTTAGAATGGTACATAGGAACTGTAGTGGAACGTATGTATGAATGCGATGGTTGTGAGTTACGTTTCCAAATTTACATGTACAACTAAATAAATTGCACTTTTGAGGCCGGTCGTGGCGCAGCGGCACGAGGTGTGACTGCAAAAGCGACTGGTTGTGGGTTCGATCCCCACTCGAAGAGATGAAATATTTACTTAAATTTATATTTCCATTTCTTCGCTCTGGTGTCGAGGTTAAGCGCGACGTTGAGTTCTGCCACTCAACACGCAATGCCTCCAGATTTCGTATTTTATTTTATTTCGTTACAATATAGATATTCCTCATCTATCATAGACAGAAAGAGGAGAATGAACTTAGATATTATAGAAACATTGCGTTGCGGTACATTTCCGAACACAACGTCGAGCCTTGTCTAATTAGAAAAAAAAAACAAACAAATACATAGATTGTCCATAATGAAATATATGAATCCACAACCATTGTACCTAAAATCAGTGAAACTATCCCACTGCACTGCTATACTTAGAAATATAGATTTTTTATTATAGTTTCACGTTGCGCACAGTAGGGCAGGCAGAATTTTTACTTCTTTTTAATTCATACCGTTTCCTATGCATCATCTAATTATCGAAGGCATTGCGTGTTGCCTTGTTACCACAGCGGGGAAATGAAAATATTTTTTTCTCCACAAGTGGGAATCGAACCCACAACCGTCGCGTTTACAGTCAATCGCAATTCCGTTGCGCCACGAAATATAGAAATATAGAGGTTTAATATAAAAGGGAGCTTTTCCACCTGCGAAACGAATTAGTAGCGCCGCCTTCCCACGACCGCGATTCATTCAACCCAGGGTAGGGATCAATGCGTAAATAAGCGTTTATTGTAATTATTGTAAAGTGATCGGAGGGGTTAGTTAAAATTAAAACACGGCTTCATGCTTTTTCCCGCTTAGAAGGTACAGAATATAGTTATGTTAAAACACTCCGTTCTCTACTTTTAAAGTAAGAGGTGAATATATAATTAGAATATTAATATTTTGTTAGTGTTTTTATTAATTCCCTAACATTATCTATTTTAAAATATATTCAACGTATAACATTTTTTTAACTTTTTTATTATAATTATATCATAGACCTAGTTCTTTAGCATAAAAATTATTACATTTTTTCGCTTCACGGTATATCCCGTTGTAGGGTAGGCAGAGAGATCTTGGGAACTTGGGAGTATTAACACTTCGTTCCCATTTAGACTCTTCCGTTCCCCACTTTCCGAATTCTGTGGGTATTGTGTGTAGAGTGGCGGAACTCAAACCCGCGCTTTGCTTCGTTACCAGAGCGAGAAAATGAAAATATTAAAAATTTCATTTCCTCGAGTAGGAATCGAACCCACAACCTGTCACGTTTACGGTCGCACGCTTATGTCCCTGCGCCACTACTGATTTCAAATAGTATCTATATTTAACATTTTTTAAAGTGTCCCACAGTTAATAACGGAATAGTATTTTTTTCTATTTTCCGTTTTACAGTCACAACTGAACCATTTAGTAATTTACATAAAAACTGTATTGTAAAAAAATAAAGTTTTGGCCATATCAAATCAAACACCTTGCCTAAAACATGTGCTGTACCGTTTTAGATGCAATGGTGCGTGAAATTTAATCGTTCGTCAGGTGGCGGTAGACGCGATCATGTATGACTGGGTCACGACAGCTGGGTCGCAAGTTCGATTATTAGTTATAGTTATAAATCTGTTTTTTATTGAACTGCATCTATTAATGTAGGAAAATTTTGCAATATTTATTCCATTTGAAATTTAATGATTAAATATTCCAATATTTAATTTTATATCATGTTTCCCCCAACATGTTTGCGGTTATTTTTGTATTTTTTTTCTTGTACCTTAATTCTATATCCTCCATACAGTAGCCTAGGCCAGGCCAGTCTTTACCACAGGTTTCCTCTGCCTATCCTGAAAAAAATTGCAGGGTAAGCAGAAGGAACCAAATGTTAAGGAACTCCATTTCCCACTTCCTCTGGAATTCTCGAAGCATTGCGTTTTGAATGGCAAAACTCAACGCGGCTCTGTTTTTTACCAGAGCTAGGAAATGAAAATAACTCATTTGAGAGAGAGTCCTCGAGTGGGTATTGATACCCACACGAGGACCCTCGTCAGTCAGACGAGGAGTCACAACGGCCTCAGAGGTTTAGAAGGTTAAATTAAAAAATATACAACACATCTATTAATTGCATTGTGGTAGTAATAAGTAAAAAAAATAAGCCAGTCGTGGTGCAGGAGCACTAAATGTGAGTGTAAACGTGACTGGTTGTGTTTTCGATCTCCACTCGAGGAAATATTTATTTAAGTATATTTCCATTTCTTCGCTCTGGTGTCGAGGTAAGGCGCGGTGTCGATTTCCGCCACCCAACACGCAATGCCTCCAGAATTCGGAGCAAAGTGTGGAACAGAGTGTGCTAGCAGTAGGTTTTCTCTGCCTACCTTGCTGTATGTGTGATCCAGACGCTGATTTAGTACTAAGTATTCTAGTATATTCTATGTAATGTTATAAGTAATTAGCGGATTGCTATGAAAAGATATAAAATAAATGATCGTTGAAATTAATGATTATATTTGACGCCATCGCGGCCATCTTTGCGCACTTTGTACTATACACACATAAATTAATTCACAATTTAGGGGATGCTTAGAATCTATAATTTTGGAAATTTAATATGCGGAGTATATCGTAAAGCTTTAACAAAATCGGTAAAAGTCGAGTAGGAATCGCTAACCGGGGCTTCCGTACCAATTTTCAGTTCTGGGATTTTTTCATTTATATGTATTGTTTTTATTTGTAATTTCACAACTGTAGGTCCACGGGAAGTACCTCATAGGTTCTGATTATGCGGTAAATTTCTTACAAAATGCTGCTAAATCGATGCATAAATGCTTATATCTTTTAATTGCATTGACTTAGACAGTTCATTTTTATTTTGACTGTGCTGCAATGACCCAAATATTTTGAATTAAGTTCAGCTCTATATCTTGACAGACAGACGGACACCATAGTGATCCTATAAAGGTTCTATTTTTACCTTTTGAGGTACGGAATCCTAAAAAGTTATCATATTTTTTATAATATAGTTAAACTAACTACAAATTCTACAATTCTTAACTGCGCCAGGACAGTATTGGCGACTAGATTAATTTGCTGTATTAAATAAGTATCTAGTAGTCTATGTGTAACAATTTGTCAATGTCAAAATGTGAAGGGTCAATAAAACTAGCTTCTATTCTATAACCTATCTAGGTCCTACTAAATATTATAAATGCTAAATTTTGTGAAGATAGATCGGTGTTGGTTCCACTTTCACACAAAAACTAATGAACAAATGTTGATGAAATTTTACAATATTATAGCTTGTACATCAGATTAAACTACATAGGCTACAATTTATGAAAAGATTTTGTATAATTTGTCTATAATATAACAATTAATTTAAGCAGGCGAAGTCTCAGAGGGTCGCTAGTACAATATAAAAGTTGAATTAACCCCATTGGTCAATATTCTCCCCCTAACCGCCAATGTTTTTCGTGAAAACCATGAAAAGACAAATATATCTGTCTCGTTCTAACGTATAGATGTCACGCTTGCTGGCTCGCTCGCGCAAGGGTGGAACGAGGATACACCGTCAGTGCCTTCTGAGTGTATAATATACGCGGACGTTTTTTTGTTTATTTATAATATACTATTATATTAATATTTAAAAAATATATATATAGAAAAGTAACTGAAATTTTAATATTGAATACATTTTGAGTGATGTTCTAAGTGAAAAATTGAGTTAATCAGCTATATATTCTGAATTTGCTGAGCAAAAAACTAAACTAAAATAAAAACTATTATAAACATATAATTATGTGTTCATATTCCGCTTTGGATGTAACGTAAAGTGGCGTTTAAACATGGTTTTTTGATAGAGCAAAAAAGATGGAATTTTCGTGGCAAATGGAGGACGCTGGGAGCCAAGAGACTAACGGGAGGGCGAACAGAAACCAGGGGAGAAATCAAGGTAATTTCTTCGCTCTCCTCTTATAGCCTTCGCCGCGTGATATACACCTGTATATCACGCGGCGTTGAGTTCCGCCATTCACGAGTGTCGGAAGTTTGTCGGAGAGTGGGGTGTAGTGAAAATGGGGTACGAACGGTCTTAAGACAATTTTCTATTTTAATAAGCATCTTTTTTTCTGAAAGCGATCTTCAATAACAATTTTTTTTTTGTTATTGATGATTATGTGTTATGTTCTTGACATTTTTTTACTAAAACCCATAAGTAATACATAATTTAAGAACAAAAATTTTTGTCTAAACTTATTGTTGGATGTAAACTACCGTTTTTAAGGAAATAAAAATAGCTTGAGGCCAGTCGTGGCGCAGAGGCACAAGTGTGTGACTGTAAGTGCGACTGATACGATCTCTACATGAAGAAATAAAATATTAGTGTGTCGAGGAAAAGCGCGGCGTTGAGTTCTGCCACTATATTTACATTACATCTTAAGTCTGTTAGAAAATGAGGAATGGAGTGCCTTAAAACTAGGTTCCTTTTGTCTATCCTGCTGCGTGCGGGATACAGCGTGAAGCTGTTAAAAAAAACCTAATTGGTAATTGTTAAAAATTGTATACATAGATAAACAAGTATCAACAAACAGGTACACGAACTTAATAAGGCCTCTAAACCGTATTTTGCCGCTCCATTTGCGACGACGCGTTTGACCACTTGGATTGATATTTAATATTGTATGTATGTACGGGAACCTCTTTTATTATGTTCACTAATAAGCTGAGAATAAATGAATTAATATTTACTGACTTGGCTAAAACATTGAACCCACAATCGTCGCATTTAGTCACATTCTTGTGTAACTGCACTACGACGGCCTCGTCTTAAGTTAGGATGTTTACTATAAACTGAGGCCGTCGTAATTACGCTGTGAGTTCGATTTCCACTGAAGGAAATAAAATATTTAAAATTTTCATGCTTCTCGCTATGATAACGAGGCAAAGCGTGTTTTCGTATTTCGCCACTTAAAACGCAATGCCTGCAGAATTAAGCGAAAAGTGAGGAACAGAGTGTCTTAAGGTAAGACACTTATAAACCAGGGAACCTATAAACCTTTTGGTAAGACTCTTAATAATAGGCTTTAAGGTTCCCTCTGCCTACCCTGCTTTGTGCGGAATACAGCGTGAGGCTAAAAAAATTATGCTACCGCGGCGTTGATTTTCGTCACTCAACACGCAATGTTTAAAAAAACATCTTAATTCGAAGTAAATAGATCCAAAATGTTCTAGTATTAAAACAAAACGATTGTATGTATCAGTGTTTATAATTTACAATTTCTTGCGGTTTGACCGAATTTTATGTAAACCGCAAGTATAAAGTGCGTTGGATATACTTAAGGGTGACACCCTTGCTTATTTTGTAATATTTAAGAAAAAGATACTTAAAGCGCGGCATTAAGTTCCGTTAATGCTTTAAGAATTCGTCGGAAGATAAGCGTAGGCAGGCGTGAGACTAAAAAAAAATTATAATGGTATATTCTATTAATATATTTTAAGCATGTACCACAAATGAATAATACATATGGAAAAATTTAATTTCAAGCCTAGAATACATTAATATATACTACAACACATTAATACATTTTTTTTATTTACATTATTTTTAGGTTCTCGCTGTAGCCCACACATAGTATGGAAGCATTCTGAACTATCCGATTAAGACACTTCCGATTCCCACTTTCCGTCAAATTGCCTCGTTATCAAAGCGAGGAAATAAAAATATGAAATAATTAATTTCCTCGAGTGGGAATCGAACCCACAGCCTGTCACGTTTACAGTCGCACTCTTGTGCCCCTGCGCCACGTCTGGCCTCAAACCTGGCTAGTTCATATATTTTTTATAATAACTGCCATACGCGACGCGACGCGACGTTGTGCCGCAAAACATTTTCAATTTGCGTCACAGATTGTATGGTATCTGTGACAATAGCAATTATGTTATCTGTAGTTTCAAATTTCAGATTTTGAATGTGACTATAATTAATATGTTTTAAGTAAAATGTCATAAGTTGAAATAAAAACAGTTTTGTTTATACATATTATATTGTTAATTAAATGGGAGGGTTTCGCCCCCATTTTCGCTTCGCTTTCTGTTGCTTTCGCTTGCCACTCTACTAAAAATTATTTAAAATTATTAACGAAATATGTTTTTTAAATGACATTGGTTTACTTTCAAGACGACCTGAAGAGGACGGACGCTACGAGAGCATGTATAAAAAGGTTAATGACAGTGGACGAGGCGAAAGAGATATGTAGAGATTATAGCGTTCGGCGCTTCGTTCTCTCTAACTACCCCGCTAAATATAAAGCGTGAAGCTATATTTTTTTTGTTATCATTTTTTCATATGGTTGAATGTTATATAAAATAGCTAGAATGTGATGTACTAGGTTCTTCTATAAGATAACTTATTATTATACGTTAAATTTATAGTTCTTAGTAGGGTAATTAAAATAATAAAATATTATGAATAAAGTAGAAATTGTGTATTCACACACAGTGATTTATTTATTTAATTAATGAAATGTTAAACGGAAAGAGGAGAAGAGACAAGTGTTCAAGTCGTGAATCTATTTTTATTTTAGTGAAGCTCATACATGTTAAAAAAGCTTATGAGAACACTAAAAAAGAAAGAGGAAACACAAGTAAATAAAATTAAAAAACATGCCTTTGGACCGAGTAATGCCAGTGCTATATTAAATGTACTCGGGGCTAAAAATTTAAATAAAAACAAAATCAGCTTCACGCTGTACCCCGCACACAGCAGTGTAGGCAGAGGAAACCTAGTATTAAGACACTCCGTTTCCCGCGGATTCTGGAGGCATTGTGTGTTGAGTGGCAGAACTCAACGCCGCGCTTTGCCTCGACACAGAGCGAAGAAATTGAAATATAAAATTTAAGTAAATATTTCACCTCCTCGAGTGGGAATCGAACCAGTTGGTTTTACAGTCACACTTTGTGCCACTGCGCCACGACTGGCCTAAAAATTATATGAGCCTAAACTTGAATGATTTTCTGGTAACCTCTGAAGAGTTCCAATATACAGGTCGTGGCTCCATCGTCACACCAGCTCGGTGATACCATAATATTGTGTTGCCGTATAAGTTACGTGCCATGTTTTATGAGAATACAATTAATACAAGTGGTTCAAATTCAGATTCTTAGACTTTATTACATAATTTGTTACATCTCGAGCTAATAAAAGCGTGTTAAACAATATATATTTAAATTAAATTAAATAAGTTAGGCCTCTTTGTTGCTGATTGTCCAAAATAAATTCCCAATATAAATAAGATTAATTAGTACTTTAGTTGTAGTTTTGTCATGGCCGTTATCGTTTTTGCGAATATGCCCGATATCGTCATAATTTTATGTTATTTGTGGCCTTAAAAAAGGTAAAACGAAATGTAATATTGTTAAGGTCTATATGTTTTTCCCTTAAAATAGAAGGGGAATATGATGGTGATTTCAACGTACCCTAGTAAACAAAGCGTGGCGTTGAGTTCCGCCACTTAACACACAATGTCATGGTTGAGGCCAGTCGTGGCAGAGCGTAAATGCGACAGGATGTGGGTTCGATTGCCACTAGAGGAATATTTAATATTTTAATTTCCGCGCTCTTGCAAAGCGTTAAGTCGCCTCATTCAACACGCAATGTCTCCAGAATTCGGAGAAAAATAGGATCCAGGTTCAAACCAGGTTCCCAGATTCTCTTTGTCTACCCTGCTGGATTCAATGTGAAGCTAAAAAACAAACTCAATGTCTCGAAAATTGAACGCAAAGTGGGGTCTTACCAATAGGTTTCCTCACTAAGCGGAAAAAAGCGTGAAGCTGTCCTTGTTTTAGGGTTTCGTACCTCCAAAGAAATAAAGCCTTATAGTATCACTTTGTTGTCCGTCTGTCAAGATCAGACATTTATCTCGAAAATATTACAAATGTATAATTATAGTTCATGTCATACAAAATGAGTGCATACGCTCGCAAACTTAAATTTTGTAAACTTCTTTAAGTTGTACTTCTCTTTGTCATGACCTATGCTTGTGTCGTGTTCGCACACACCAAGATAGACCTCCTTCAGAGGGTCCAAAATAAATTTCTACGAATGGCATCCGGATGCCCATGGTACGTACGCAACGTTGACCTACACAAAGACTTCGAGCTAGAATCGCTCAAGGAATTCTGCAAGCGCCTGGCCAAGCGCTACTACGAGCGTGCAGATTCCCATTCCAACCCACTCATTGTCGAAGCGTGTAAGTACGCTCCTCACCCACATCCACGTCTTCGACGCCCTCGAAGCGTGCTTCTGGACCCCGACGATCCTATCACTGCTGCCAACGCCCAATACATTGGGAGGATCCACTCCTCAGTCCCACGTCCCACTCTCCGCCGCCGTAAGAGGCGGCGAGGCCAGTCATATCTAACGGCACGCCCGCGCCTCGGCGCGGCGGGGCCCAATGGACGAAACCCACCATGATTAGCGTACGCGGGGCATTCCCCCGCGATCGCTATCACTTCACGAGCGTCCATCAAAGCTCGTAATTCTAATCTTCAGGGGCGAGCTACACTCGCCCCTCCCAGCCCGGTGACGCTGTCAAGACCATTCCAGGTCAACAGCATTAAAGTCCATTCGAAAAAAAAAAAAAAAAAAAAAAACTTCTCTTTGAGCTACTAATCCTGAAATTGGTATGAAAGCCTAGGTACCCACCTACTCGCACTTGATCAAGTTTTATTGTTAACCTCGCCGGTATTATTAATTAGGTTCTTTTACAAACGAAATTGACAACAACATAAATTCTCAAGAAGTAGAACTACGTAAACATTTGTTTATATCGTAGAAAAATTCCACACAATGGTCTGTACTCCCATCCATATGCTCGTATGCATTCGAAGAATCGTAATTAGCATTATTGTATGTATATAATTGAATATTGCGTGTCTATGATGTATCTACTCTATAAAGAATAATTTTAATAAGACGATGCACCACAAGATGCTTTGCTGTTTACAGGATATATGTGATTTTGGAATTTCTTTATTTTTTTTAGCATCACGCTGTATCCCGCACACAGCGGGTAGGCACAGGAAACCCAGTGCTTATACATTCTGTTATCGACCTTCATTAGATAGACATTGCACGTAGAGTGCCCGAACTCAACGCCGCGCTTGATCTTACTACCAGGGCAAACAAATAAAAATAATTCATTCCTCCGAGTGCGAATCGAACCCACAACTATCGCGTTTATCATAGACGCTATGTACTAATTATTATTTTATAATTTGTCTTTTGCAATCGATTTTGTTTTATTTATTTAGAAAACGTATAAAAATTTGAACGTAGCGGGACTCGAATCCGCGCCTCCTGGAAACCGACCAGGCGCTGTGACCACTAAGCCACGTTCTCATCAAGCTACGTCGAAATGTTTATACGCTTATTACAACTTATTTATGTTGTTAGTATCTCTGTAGGGAGATCTTGTTTTATGATAAACATCATCCGCCACTACGAACTTAAACTCTAGGTTAATACATTACTTACAGGTGACCTGTAGTTAAATATGCTACCCATAGTTTACCCTGTCAACAAATCACGCGGTTGACTGGGCAAACACATTATACACCCCATTTTAATAGCCCCATATCGCTAATTCGTGATCAAGCTCGTGTGAAACAACCCTTAACTACTGATGCGTAAAAATACATCTGCCCCCGAAACAGTATTTAAGAATTGCATTTGTAAATATTATTATATATAAGTGTAGTATTTAAATTTAAATGTTTTTATCTAAATTATTTATTATAGCTTCACGCTGTATCCTGCACTTAGTAGGGTAGGCAGAGGGAAACTAGTGTTAAGACACTCCATTCCCCATTTGCCATCCAAAGCATTCTGTGTTGAGTGATGGAACTCATGGAGGATGGAGTATAGTTTGTACCACTGCGTCACAAAGACCTCTATTGGATTTGGTTGTTATATTTTTGTCAAAAGCAGCCTAGACATTTCTGAGTAAAAAAACTAACATTGCAACCCAAATAAACCCCACTAAACAATAATATGTAGAAACAAAGCGCAGCGTTGAGTTCCGCCACTCAACACGCAATGCGATGAATTCGGCGGAAAATGGGGAAGGGTCTTGACACTAGGTTTCCTCTGCCCTGCTTTGTGCGTGAAACTGATAAAACAAAATATACTATTATTTTTCATTCAGCTTCCGGCTTTAACCTGCATATAGCAGAGAAGGCAAAAAGACGGAACTCAACGCCGCACCTTTTAATTGGTAATGAAAATAATTTATTCTTCCGAGTTGTAATCGCACTCTCTACCGACGCGTTTTCTCAAACATTCCGTTGCAAATCGAACCTACAACCACCACATCACGACAACGTTATGTAAAAATTATAAAATAATTACCAGTTATTTCAGTTTTACCTACTTGATCTCATGTTGCATCTTCAGGCGTTCACCTGCCTTTCTCTTGCATACTTCAGTTATTAATGTTATAGTTTCATTTGGAATTTGGGTATTTAATTTAATGTCCATTTTGTTATATTTTACTTAACATATTGAAAATTTTCGTTATAATTAATTAGATAAAGTGCAACGTTGAGTTTCGCCAGTCACTCCAGAATGTCATGAAAATTGTGCAATATGTGAGGAAAGAAGTGTCTTAATACTAATTTCTATTCAAAATATTTTAAAATTAATTATTTACTATAATTATTACTTTTAAAATTAATTATTTACGCTAACTATAAACGCGGTGATTATAGGTTAGATTCCCACTCGAGGGAATTAGTTTTTTCCTCCTCCTACAAATAAGACAAAGCGCAGCATTGAGTTCCGCCACTCAGCACGCAAAGTCTCAAAAATTGGGCGGTACGTGGGGGTCGGAGTGTCTTATCACTACGTTCCCTCCTACTATGTAAACAAAAGAGTAAAGCTGAAACTGAATTCTTAGCTATAATACCAATTTGAGGCCAGTCGTGGCGCAGCGGCACGAGGTGTGACTGTAAAACCAACTGGTTGTGGGTTCGATCCCCACTCGAGGAGATGAAATATTCACTTAAATTTATATTTCCATTTCTTCGCTCTGGTGTCGAGGTTAAGCGCGGCGTTGAGTTCTGCCACTCAACACGCAATGCCTCCAGAATTCGGCAGTGGGGAACGGAGAACGGAGTGTCTTAACACTAAGTTCCCTCTGCCTACCCTGCAGTGTGCGGGATACAGCGTGAAGCTGATAAAAATACCAATTTTCATACTTCACCCGCAACATTTTCCTTCTGAAAGTACGTGACGCAATTACACGTAACAATTGTAACCGTAGTTTCTAACGTTCACTATCGGTGCGGCACGCGTGAACGCACCATTTAATATTTATTTTTGTAATACTATTATAAAACATTATTAGTTATGTTATTTAATATTAGTTAAGTTTATTTGTTTTTTTGTTTGTGTGTTTGTTTGTCTTTTTTATTATTTTGTAGTGTATTAGAAAAATTGTTGATTTTGGTTCGGTTTTTTTAAGTATATTAATTAGGTAAGTAATGTGTGTGTGTGTGTGTTTTTTTTAATATGAATACAATTTTGCCATTTTTTATAATAGGCCTAGTGATTTAAGTTACTGCCATTCAGTATCTGTCCAACTTAAGGGTATACTTTCTAGACGACGCAACTAAACACCGTAATATATTTAAATAAAATTGATTAATTAATCAATTAATAATTAATCAATTAATAAAGAAATAATTATACAAATAATAATTAATTAATTACGGATACTAACAGTAGTAACTTACTAAGGCAAATCGAACTTAGATGAGGTCAGTCGTGGTGCAGGGGGACAAAGTGTTATTGTAAGCGTGACAAATTGTGGATTCGATTCCCACTCGAGGAAATACAATACTTAATATTTACATTTCTTCGCACTGGGGTCAAGGCAAAGCGCGGCGTTGATATCCGCCTCTCAAGACGCAATGCCTCCAGAATTCGGTGGAAATTGGGAAACGGAGTGTCTTAAGACTAAGTTCCCCCTGCCTGCTGTGTGCGGGATAAAACGTGAAGCTGATACATACAAACTCAAATGGGCATTAAATAAATACTAACTCGAATACTAATTCGAATGGGAATTAAATTCATCCACCCAAACGTTCACAATTAGTTGATTTACTACTAAATCACTATGGTGTTTAAATGTATGAAATTTTACTTTAAAAAATGTTTAATTGGTATTAGAAAACGTCGTGAACACGAAAACCAATTATTTATTACTTTTTAATTACCACGTTGCGTGTTTTTTCTTTCGTATTCCTTTTACACAGTATTCTCTTGAAAATAATAATAATACTTCTTTCCATGCTTTACATAAATAAATAAATAATAGAAAGGTAACATATAGGTTAAGGAAGATTTGTAACAATATTTATAAGAATTAGTTAAAAAAAGGCCAGCATTTGACTGTAAACGTCGTTGTTTGATCCCTACTCAGAGGAGAGAGATAATTATTTTAAAATGAATTTACTTCTTTCCGGCGTTGAGTTCCGCCACTTTTTATTAACATTGATATTGCATTGTTACAGGTCCGGGACTTATAGACGAGTTGGAGGCGTGCATGGCCTCTGTCGGCGATGGATGCTATCCGCCGCAACCCATCGACGCACGCTGTATTGGGTAAGATAGCTTAAATTTGGGTTTATGACTTAGGAAATTGAGCAAAAGCTTGTCCTGATTTAGAAAGAAATTAATGGGTTAGGGATTTTTCTTGACGATTTTGAATAAGTTATTTAAGTAAAAACCATAACCACTGCTTAGGCTCATCAGCAATTAAATCAATAAGATACTAATTTGAAAACTTAATATTTTTATCCAGGGGCCACCAATTACCAGAAAGTCCACCAGATTCGGGCTCGGAAAACCCATATAGTCCAGACACTCAAGTCTCCCACACAATTGCTGTATCACAAACTGTATTAGGAACTGATTACATGTTAGTCCCGGACCATATCACATCACATGAACTACTACAACAAAATGGTGACTATATCTACGAAGAGTTGAAAACAGATAACATAAACCATGAAGTCTTGAGAAGTAATCTCAATGATGTAGTAGTATTACCACAAGATCCTAGTATTGTAGAATTAGGATTAAGATCAGTTCGCCATGATTTGGGTTTATCTGATCCAATTTCTTATCAAAATCGATATAATCAAATGAGGATAGATTTGCCGGAATTAGAGCAAGGGATGATAAACCCCCAATTGGTAGCTCTAGGGCATGAAACTTTGACACCAGTGTACACAAATCTACAGGAGCCCAGTAGTAAGAAGAGAAAACATTCACAGGATATCAATTCTCAAGTGAAATGTGAGCCAGGTAAAATTGATTTTTTAAAATACCAAGAGTCTATTGTATTCTGGTTGATATTCATACGAAAAGACTAATTAAATTATATTTTTTGTTCAGGTATATTATAGAATATTATTACATAAAAGTTTATTATATATTAATTTAAACTCAGCAATTTCTGACTTGACAATCAAAAATAGCTCATGAGCTATATAGAAAGGATGAACGAACTAAAATATTACATAAATTAAGTCTTAAGTAACCAAAATATTTTAATTTCTAGCGGCCTTATCACCAGAAAGTGTAGTAGTGCGCCCACCACCCTCAGTGGACGGTTCGGAGGCGGGTGACGACGCTCCTCTGCAGTGCATCAGATTTTCACACTTCCAGCAAAATACTTGGCATTCGTTGTATGATTGTAATTTAAAGCCATTGTAAGTATTATTAGATTCTGTATATATACACAAAATTATTTTATTACCGACAACAACGCTAAAATTACAAGCCAATAGAATGTTGAAATTCGGCACGTCCAAGAACTCTGAAATCATTGAAATGTCATTACACCAAAGTCATTGGGGAGGTTGAAGGGAGCACATACAGCAGGGTAGGGGGGAACCTAGTGCGAAGACTCTGTATTCTCCATTTTCTCTCAGGAAAGATTTACTAAAATTTTCAAAAACCGGCATTCTAGGTTTTATAGTTCATACAACGAAGTTTCCGGCGGCCACTTTTAAATACATATATACACACGTGGCTTTTATGTAGCCTTATTGAGACTGCGCCCTTTGTGTGAAATCTATGCATAAGCGGCACGAGGTGTGACTGTAAAACCGACTGGTTGTGGGTTCGATCTCCACTCGAAGAGATGAAATATTTACTTAAATTTATATTTCCATTTCTTCGCTCTGGTGTCGAAGTTAAGCGCGGCGTTGACTTCTGCCACTCAACATGCAATGCCTCCAGAATTCGGCAGAAAGTGGGGAACGCAGTGTCTTAACACTAGGTTCCCTCTGCCTATCCTGCTGTGTGCGAGATACAGCGTGATGCTGATTATTTTATTTTTTTTAAAAAACACCTATTATATTTGTACCACCCAAACGACAGTATCTTGTTCACGATTTTTTGGATTCCCTTTTGAGAAAGCCCTTTTAATGTTGATTATGATTTTTTGCCGTTTTTATAGATAATGGTACGGAACGCTTTGTGCGCGAATCCGTATTGCCCTTAGCCGATTTATAATTTATTTAGCTTCTGATTATAAAAGTTTTTTTTTTATTTTTTAAATATAAATAAAGAAGCATAAATAATAACAGCAATAATTGCTTAGACGAAAATATTTAAAGTAATTATATTTCAGACCAACACCGTCCTACGTAGTGGGCGCAGACAAAGGCTTCAATTTCTCCCAAATTGACGAAGCGTTTGTATGTCAAAAGAAAAATCATTTCCAAGTGACGTGTCAAATACAGATACAAGGTGATGCACATTATGTGAAAACCAATGAGGGGTTTAAGAAGATTAATAATTTCTGTCTACATTTTTATGGGGTTAAGGTATGTTTATATTTAAGTATTTTTTTATCTGTATTCCATACATATTGGGATTGGCAGTCAGAGGGTGCGCCGCGATTTATTAGGTTTATTACACAAAATTTGATACATATAAACTGAGGCATGTTTATTATAAATGAAAGGTAGCAGGTAAAAGAGGTATTTTAGTAGATAATCAGGTCAGTAGTGGTTAATCATGAAAATCTTTTGTGTAACGTATAAAAAATATAAATATACCAAACGAACAATAGTCCTGCGCCTAAAACTTATTTTTATAAATATTTGCCCTCAAATTGTCTAGTATATCACAGACACAACCATCCAATACATTTGAATGTACATTTAAATATTCAAATTTCAGGCAGAAGATCCAAGTCAGGAAGTGAGAATTGAGCAAAGTCAGTCAGACAGAACCAAGAAGCCGTTTCATCCTGTGCCGTAAGTGTTTCCCAATTGTTTGATTGTTTATAACTAAAAAGGTTTTCTTTTAAGTAAATAACTTTTTGTTAATTTCTAATAGGCTTAGTAATTATTATGAATTTTGATTACATTGGACCATTGATTTGATTTACCATTTACCATCTGTACCTGGGATTCTCAGACTTTTTACATCGTACCCCTCTGAAAATAACATCTTTTGTACACCATCTTATAACAGTTAAAAGCCCGTCCTGTAATATTATTATAATAACATCGTTTAAATTCAAATCTAACTACGCCTCCTCAAGGAGACTCGCCTCACAGTTTGGGAACCTCTGATCTATACACATATTATAAAGCTGAAGAGTTGTTTCATTGAAAATAGTGTCAGGAACTACTGATTCAAATAGCACACATTAGTTACACCCTTCTTTGATATTACTCTGGAAGGGTAATCCGTCCAGGGTGAATATCTAGTAGCTCTAACTCTCTCTAAACTAAATTTCACCTACAGCATAGAAGTACGTCGAGAAGGCGCCAAAATAACAGTAGGAAGACTCCACTTTGCGGAAACAACGAACAACAATATGAGGAAGAAAGGTCGCCCCAACCCCGACCAGAGGCACTTTCAGCTGGTAGTGGGTCTGAGAGCCCACACTACACATGCTGACCACATGGTGGCTGCACATGCCAGTGATAGGATTATTGTTAGGGTAAGTGAGTGAGTCAGTCACTCAATCAAGCAATCACGACAAATCAACTTAATAATCTATCATAGCTTTTTTGTCTTTTTAATAACTATGGATTTTGAACATGTGGTCCGTACCTTTCGTTAACTATTTCTAATGTATAGTTTATTTTTCTATCTGCTACTTAAACTAGGCATAGTCAGTGAATGGCTCAGTAAATCAGTCAGTCATATAAATTAACTTCGCAAAGTTGACTACATTGCGAAGTTAATTTAAATGACTGACTGGCAGGTAGTTTTGAGTTATAATTGTTTGATTTCATAACGTTATTAGTTGAAGCGTTTGAATGATATTCAAAATGGTTCCTATTTTTATTATAACTTCTAATGTTGACTCAAATTTTAATTCAAACCTTAAGTTGTATAGTCACAGGTGTAATTAAATGATCAAATAAAAAAAAAACGACCGACAAATTTTGTAGATTAATAGATTTAAGATTTTTAAGCATTTGTCTTCACCAGGCATCAAACCCGGGACAATTCGAATCGGATTGCTCAGAAAACTGGTGGCAGCGTGGAGTATCTGAAAATAGTGTGCATTTCAACGGCAGGGTGGGCATAAATACAGATAGACCTGACGAATCTTGTGTTATTAATGGTAAGATAATGTGTGATAATTTTGGTGATAGTCTTCCTTCTAATATTATAAATGTAAAAGTTTGTGAGGTTGAATGTTTGTTCTACTGCCACGCAAAAACTACTGAACGGATTTAGACAAAAAGCGAAACTCAACGATGCGGTTTTAGATATATAATCTTTACTTTCTTGTTTTTTGATTTTGTATAATATGGCCACATAAGATGATTGCACGCCCATTCTGCTATATTATATGATTAAACGCATACTTTTCTAAAAATATACTTTTATCTTTTTTAAATAATATAAAAATCCTTTAACAGGCAACCTCAAAGTAATGGGACACATAGTACATCCGTCAGATGCGAGAGCTAAGCATAATATAGAAGAATTGGACACAGCGCAGCAGTTGAAGAACGTGCAGAGTATTCGTGTCGTTAAGTGAGTTTTTTTTCTGAATTATAAATATTATTTGTATATGGATATGGATTTTTTTATTTATGAACTTTTCATCCCTCATCCACCGCCTAACCTTAGTAAATTCATTAGTTGTGGGTTCGATTTCCACTCGGGGAATGTTTTTTTTATACTTTCATTTCCTTGCTCTGGTAACAAGAAAAAGCGTGGCGTTGATTTTCACCACTCAACGCGCAGATGTCTTTAAAAAAATTGCAAACAGTGGGGAACAGAGTGCTATTCCTCTGTCTGCTTTGCGCCGAATACAATATTTAGCTGGGAATAAAATCAGCTTTACACTGCGTTTCTCCGACTTTTTGTGCTATATTTTCTTTCAATAAAACTACAAAATATCTTTTACCTTATAGATTCACCTACGACCCGTCATTTGCCCAGCACTCTGGCTTACTCGGCACCACAAACGCGTTGAACGATACCGGCGTGTTAGCGCAGGAGGTGAGAAGAGTGCTACCAGATGCTGTGAAGGAGGCGGGCGACGTGATGCTACCTAATGGAGATGGAATACCCAAGTTTCTTGTTGTAAATAAGGTATCTTCACATTTCAATATTATATAGTCATATAAAATATATGACAATGTGGTGTCATATCTAATTTTGAAGTGTTACGATTCGGTTTTAAGCTCCTAATAAACTACTATATAAATACAACATTTTCATTTTATAGATAAATATAAAAATATTTTAGATTTTTTTTATATGTACAAAGAGAACAGACATAAAAACACACACACATAAAATTCTCTCCAAATATGATATGAACACAAAACTCTCACATACGCTAGCAGTGAATAAAATAAAAATTCATTATATTGCTACCCAGGACCGTATTTTCATGGAAAACCTGGGAGCTGTGAAGGAATTATGCAAAGTGACAGGAAACTTAGAATCCAGGATCGACCAATTGGAAAGGATTAATAAGAAATTGTGTAAAATTAACGTTTTACAACGACGGGACAGTTCACGATCTAGTATTAGTAATGGTGGGTAATAATTATTTAATTTATTAGTTCATTGACTAAATACATACATATATCGACATTGTAAGCAAAAATAGGACAATAAAAAAATTTTTGTGAGTATTAGACAAAGTGATGATTTAAAATATGTTTTATTCAAACTTTGTAAAAATAAACTCAGCATCCTGTAAGTCTCACACACAAAATATTATTATAACCGAAAAATATATATTTCGAGTAGAGCGCTTCGTTTAATATTGTCCGAGAAATGAAAATATTTTTTAAAATATAATTTCAGATTCTCACTTCTCAAGTATATCGGCATCATCAAAATCATTCTACAGTGACGGCAACATATCAATAGACCAAATAAGAGATATCGCACGAAGCATCAGGAAACACGAATGTTGCCACAAACTGAGTCACAACTCCCCAAAATTTACCCGAAAACAGTGCAAAAATTGCCACGGAAATTATTCCAAATATGGAAAATATTATAATTATAATAAAACTTCTGTGAGATATAATAAACAAGACAGTAAAAAAGATACAGATAAGGAATATCCAACATATATTAGTGCTGTGGATAGTATACAGAAATTACCGGAGGAGAGTTTTAGTGATGTACCTAAGAAAAAAGAGACTTGTTTATGGTTAAAAGATGATTTTAGGGACGACTCTATGGACTCTTTCTGTTGTAAACGTAAATATAAATATGGTGATGGTGAATTGATATCGAACAAATTCTTGCAAATTGTAATTACTATATTGATTTTCATTATGGCTGTTTGGTAAGTACCTATATTTGATTTTGCTTTCCTTTTTTTGTCTAATCCAAGTTAATATAAATTTTTGGAGATATTTTTTTATTTTATACGTCAATACTAATGTAAAAATAATTAATGCATTTTTAGTGTATTAAATAAAATGGCTTTAATTCTGTAAAAAGATAAACTTAGTATTATTTAAAATTTATATTTTTCATTGCATTACTTAAAATTTTCCAAATCTCCTTTTTTCTCCAGAAAAATTGCTTTGTTTACCTTCGCCACTCAATATACAATCTTATAAATCCGTACGTAAGGCGAAGCACGGAGTCTCTTGACACAAGGCTCTTTCCTCCTACTCTGCTTTTTGATGAGCAAGGATGATGTAATAATGAATGAATTTTCATCCTAAATATTAAGCCTACTTATATCCTAAATATTTAACCTACCTAACAAGCAATTCTTTCAATTGCAGCTTAGTAGTTATGTCAGCGCTATACTTTAGAGAGCATCAAGAGTTATTATCAATGAAAGAAAATCGCATGCAATTGAAAAGTTACCCGCAATATGGGAAAATATATGGGAGTAATCCTCAAAGAGCTGTGCTAGATCATAATCAGATACAGGTAAGGGGTTCAATTTCCGTGTTAAGTTTTTTTTTGTATAATTTAATATATTTTCCTTTTTTTTAAACATTGCGTCACAGTCACATGTCACGTCACACTTTTGTACGTGTTAAGGCCACTAGAGCGTTGTATGTAAAGCCTAGAAATAATTGGTTTTACCCTCCAACTGGACGTCTAATAGAGTTTTTCTACCGTACATAAAAAAATTCGTTAGATAACTAATAACAAACAGGTATTTTTATAAAACACCAGAGACCCCCTTCCGACTTCGCCTGTTTAAACTTTTTCTTAAAATATAACCAAATTATACATATTTACATATATTGTAGCCTATGTGTTATTCTGATATAAGTACATGAAAAGTTTCTAAATCAATTATTTATTCGTTTTTATGTGAAAGTGGAACAAACATCCATCCATCCTTACAAAACTTTCACATTTATAATATACGTTAATCTTACTAAGATTAACGTTGTTTGAGTACAGTTTTGTATTGTATTGTATCTAAATAATGAGACACGATATATAACACATTTTAATTTTCAGAACTTGAAAGCATCTCAACACGCAACTGCAAAGAAAACAGCAAAAGGTAATATACTCAATGGCAAATTTAATATTTATTACATAATCTTACGAATATATAGGTCTAGGATATCGTGTCCCAGTGGGACAGCGTCTGACTGCTAATATAATGGATGTGGACTCGATTCCCACTCAGGAGAGTGCATTATTTTCGTTTCCTAGCTCTGGCATCAAGGCGATGAGTTTCGTCACCATTATACAATATCTAGAATTCAATAGCATTTGGAAAGTGGAGAACATAATTTAATAATTTACATCTCCGAATGTCATATTCTTTTGTCGTTTATAAAATTTTATCAAACTAATTAGAAATTCTGTATATTTCATAAATTTTAATATGGCATTTTCTTTCATTCTCTATATTTTTTTATTTCAGAGAAAGGTCCATACAAAACAAGTCCAGAATACACAACTACAGTACCTGAATCTCATTCATCGTCAACCACTTTACATGTTTCAAAGAATTATGTTAAAAATATATTGAGTAAGTACTTTTTCACTTTAGAAACTTTTAGAAATTACTTTATATTTCTATTATGCGTATTTTTAAGATTATAAACAAAACGTTGTGCTTAGTATCAAATTTGTTCACTTTAAGTATAGAATATCCACTATATAATATATCTTTATATTTTCCCTAATGTGGTATTTTTCAATCAAATTACACTGAACCTAGTTCACATTAAGCTATTATTTATTTATTTTTTGTCGAGTAGCTAATTTAGAAGCTAAAATACTCGCTACTGCTCAAACTTTCACGTACTTCGCTCTAATACAGTATACAAGTGAGCCATGTTTTGCTAGATGAACAGCCTACAATTACAATTAATGAAATGAAACGATTAAATTATCATGGCAAGTTATTTTTTGAAAGAAATTGACAAGGAAATTTGTGTGATAATAAAATATGGAAATTATTTGGAAACAAATTTTGAATCTTCGATATGTTTACTCGGTGAACCGTTGAGCATGGACGCGTGGGGCTTGGCCAAACTAGAATAAAATGGGCTAAATTACTTACTGAGCTACTGTATAAAATTTTTGGTGTTCAGAGACGTTTAGCTATAAGCTAGAGATATACTTATCATTAAAAATTATAATTAAAACTATAAAATTATTTGCGGATTTCACGTGGTTCTTAAGACTAAGCGTATCTATATTTTAATGCATATATGGTAGAGAATAATGATTTAAAAAACTCAGATATATCACTTACTTGAGAGTTGTGAGATTTAAGAACCTGTATAAATAATTAGCATTATTATTTTTTAACTCTATCTATTGACTGAGCTATTTCTTTATTTCTATTTTTTAAAGTCCTTTTATTAATTTCTACCTTTTTAGATATGGAGCAATTCACAGCGTCTCGTGTGGCAGAACTTCTTGGAGGCGGATGTCCATTTTCAAGTAATACTGACAACAAACTGGACATATTTGGAGAATGTCAGGTAATTGAAATCTTTAATTCCAAATATCTTTTTATTTGAATATACTTTGAAGAATAAGGGAGTTGAAGCCGTTACATTTTGGTATTTTGATAACATTTTTAATAATATTACACATTATTTGTTATATTCTGAAAAATTGATTATGATTGAATATGCTTCTTTATTATTTTCGTTTGTTCATTTTTAACAATTCTTTTAATTAAGTATGTTCTTTAATTCGTCTTAACATTCTTTCACGCTGCTAAAGGATTTTGAGCAAAGCATATCTAAACTATTGCTTTACATACTGGTGAGAAATATTTATTCCTACATAACATATATGTACATTAGACTTGAGACTCGTTATTGTTGCAATTAGGTCTACAATTTAGGTCTTTTATTAGGTCACACTCTTTGGATGAGAAATCAGAGAGAATATGATTTAATATCAGAAAGAATATGATTTAAAATAATTGTAAATATATTTAAATACTAATTCGAATTTACTGTAGCTGTTTTTGTATATTTTTTATATAAATTTAAATTTTAGTCATCATGCGGCCTCGATCCACCACAAACCTACGAAAACCAAGAACCTCTAGAAGGTTCCAAATCTGACAAGGACAATGAAACGTTCCGCCAAGAGATCAAAGATAAAGTGCCGTTAACACCAGTTATACCAGAAAAGAATACAACTAAACAGAAAGAGGAATTAAAAAATATAATTCACGAAGAAATGGCGGAATCCAATTATTTAGATGGTAATAAAGTAAATAGCACTTATGGCGGCAGAATGAAAAGGAACGTTCCAGAAATAAGGGAAACTAATGAAGCGTTGTTGAGGAGTTCTGAGGAAATGTTGATTGAACAATCTGATGAAATAACAGGTGAGTTTTTAGCGTAAGGTGGGCGTAAGTTGGTAACTACATGGTAGAAATAAGGAACATAGAGTCAAAACCTTCTGAATCGACTGTCAGTGATCATGATGGAGCAATGAAATGAAAATAATTTATTCCCTTGAAATATGGGAAAAAACTTTAGATATTTAGCATTTGTTTTATTCGAATCGGTTCATATTAGTTTTATATGGCTATTTTTTTTGTTTTGAATTTTAAAAGTTTTTAGATTTGAAGAGTCTAGACACCAATTCAGATTGTTAAATAAATAATCGTGTGGTTCAAGCGAGCGACGACGCGAGCGGATCGCTAGTTGCAAATATATCGCCGGCCCCAAATTTATTTAGCGGGGTTGCCCGAAACTAGTTGAACTAACTTTTATGAATTTTATGTTTTTTGGTAATATTCGGAAAAAATATAAATCATGTAATATTTTTCTTATGTTTCACAGAATGCGACACAATATCAATAGGCGTGTCCAGTAAATCCATAACAAACACATCGGTTTTCACTGAACGTGTTTGCGCTAGGGCCATACATAATTACTCTTACGACGTGCCTTTGTCGCATTGTATTGGATATAAACATATGGATTTAGTCTTCAGGTCAGTTTCTTTATTGAAAATATTTTAAAAAATAAACCAAAACTTTAAATAAATATCAAACTGATAACTTCCTTCTTTTCAATCGGTTACAAAAACATTTCTATTTAATTTTCCATTTTCTTTATTTTTCAACAGATCAACAAAACTAAAAGAGATACGCTTATGTGATTTAAAATGCAAGCACGACACTATAACGAATTGTCAGCATTATAGAGAAATGGCGAAACCCACACCCAACGGAGAACATTGGACTTCGAAGATAATGTTAGAATGCAATATGGATAGACGGATGAAAATACGAGCGGGCTTTATGCCCTTGAAGGTAAGTTAACCCACTACTGGATGCAATTTTTTAGTAAATTGAAAAAGTAATAGAGAAGGTAAAATGAATAATAAAGTAAAAGATGCATAATAAAGTTAGCTACTCACGGTTAACACTGAGTATATTCAACACCATTTTGAAATACATATAGTTTGAACGAAACAGTAAATCACGACACAAATTATACTAAAGTCAACCACAAACATATATATATTTATGTAATACACAACACGAAAAATAGAAATTTGGAAAGAAATACTAAACAAAACAATGGAATATATAGAAAGCGCGTCGAGCGGCAAGCATCTACTGTTAGTTATAAAATATGCCGTCGACAAGTGGGTAGGCGTAAATGTTACGACTTCCTACCAGTTCTATCAGTCGACGCTAACCCTAAAAAGTTTTGTAGGAGGAATGTTAAATGAACCCCAATAAATATAGAAATAAATTGAATTTTTAATAAATAAGGGCTTAATATGAATATTTTTAATAAATAAGGGTTTAATAATCATTATTATATAGGGAATGTCAATTAACAAAACCCCCTAAATTAGCAAATACAGCTCCTATAGATAAAACAGAGGGAAAATTGGCTACTACATAATAAGTGTCGTGTAAAGTAATATCAATTGATGAATTAGCTAAAACTACTCCTGTTAACCCTCCTACTGTGTAAAAGAAAAATAAATCCTAATTTCATATAAATAAACTAAATACTATATTTGTTATAAAATATATAAATTCTATTAAATTTATATATGTATATCAATGATAAATAAATAAATTACAATATTGAAATATATAAATGAAACATAAAAAAAACTATAAATATAAATAATAGACCAATGTGGTCATTCAAAGTATTTCTTAATGCCATATATGTTGTGCATGCTATGTTGTCCAAAATGCTATAGAATATAAAAAAACATGTCAAATTATTATTTTCTAGGTAGTGTTAGAACCCTCTGTTTTTTGCATACCGCATAATGTTTGAGATGAATTGCATTGTTAAGTGGCTGAACTCAACGCCACGCTTTGTCTTCTTACCAGAGCGAGGAAAACAAAATATCCATTTAGTCCATATTTTTATTAATGTACAGGACACGTTGATAGACAAATTAAAAAACAATAATTGATGTTTGAAAGTAGTAGGATTCGTACCCTTGCCGATTGTATAAGTCCAAACACTACATAATTAAATTATACATCAATCAAGAATTGAACTAGTATACCAAGACATTATTATTTTCAGGATTTGTGCTATCTGAGTCCAGACAACAAACATCCATTCATAGAATTCAACATACACATATATAGAGATTGTCGTAATTAAAAAATACAACAAATGGAAAAAACAACAGCCGCCATGTTGGATTTATTTATCGAGGTCTATAGTCTGTGACGCCTTTTGTTTTAAATATAAAAAGGTTATTCAAACCAACTAAGTGCAAGTGATTTTTATTATATACGATTTTTTTTCCTGCTTTTACTATTTATATATTTTTAATTTGAATATTACTATATAAAATCTGTTAAATTCATTAAAAATTACTATTATGCTATACACATATAATAATTCTTTGGGTATCTATGTCATCTATCAAATGATTTAGCAGACACATTATATGAAATAACATTTTTAATTAAAACATTCCTAAAAGTGCAATTAATAAATTATATCCGTCCTTTTGTCAGAATTACTATTTATTCTTAATAAAAAAATGCCTTAGTATAAAAACAATGGTCGCAAGTTCGATTTATTAAAAAAATATATCTATTGATTAGGTTATAAAATTTTGGCCATTTTTAAGATTATTCCTAATTTAAATAGCTTTATTCAAAACAGCTAGTTTTGTTTAATACAATTTTTTTTATTATATTACATTATTATTTAAGGAAAGCTACAATTTTATTTTAGTTTTATGTAATACATAATAAGTATGATAATATTATCATATACAAATAAATATGTCTCTCTTCCTTTTCGTTCTCTCTTCGTTCTCTCTTTTCTATTTGAAAACAAATAAATATTAAATATATTTTTTTTGTATATCTTTATTAAAACAGGTAGCTATTTTATTTTAAATATGTATAGTTTTTAGTTAGTTATAAAAAAATATTGTTTAGTTTATTATTCTTTAAATGTAAGATGAATACTCAACGTCGTATGTCATATTTTTTTATAAAAAAAAATGATAATAAATGTATATTTGTGTCATTGACAGATTTTTTAAATTAATTTAATACTAATAATTTAAATGAATAATTTGCTTTATTTAAATAAAACATTCATAAAAACATTCCAAAACAGTACTTAATTATTATAAGAATAAAACGTGTATTTAGTATACGCAAAATACATTCCCATTTTAATATATAAAACTAAGTAATAAATAAATATTTTTGACGGTATTAAATAAGCTTTATATCTTTTTTACTCTGTGGCTTCATTCTTTTTCCTTCGCATTTTACGAACTGTCTAAGAATCTCAACTATATAGCCTAAGAAATATAGATTATATTAGATTTTAAATTAGTATAAAAGTGAATATTTAATTAAATTCACAGTAGAATTAAAAAAATCACAATATTTAATTGGATATAATAATATCTAGTTAGTAATTAATAAGTATTTAAGAATTAATAAAATCATATCTTGCCATATGTTTGATTTCAGTTTTTTTTATTTACAACTATTGTTATTAGATCTGTGTTAAGTTTTTTTTATTATTTTATATATTTAATTATAACTAAGAATATACAATAGAAATCACGCATATATATTGTAATAAAAAATGTTTTTTTTTCTAAATAATTAGAATTGATTGTAATTTTTATAAGTAAATAAAATAACAATGGCTTTGTTTTATTTTTATGCCATATTTGGAATAGTGTCTTTTTTTTCCCAACCTCTCATAGATTATTAAGTAAGACACTGTAAAATGTAATCTTTAGATAAATTACAAATATTGTATGAGAAATAAAGAATAATGGTAGAAATATATTTGGTTTCTTTATTTACCTTTCGGTTTTCCGGATAAATAAAATAAAATACAAATTACTCTCCAACATAAAATCATTTACAACCACACACACACTCCATCCCCACTTTACACCGAAATCTGGAGGCATTGCGTGTTGAGTGGCGGAACTGAACGCCGCGCTTTGCCTCGACACCAGAGCGAAGAAATGAAAATATAATTTTAAATAAATATTTCATTTCCTGAACTGACTTCCCGACTGCAAAATTGACTGGTTTGTCGATTTTGCAGTCACACTTTGTGCCTCTGCGCCACGGCTGGCCTCCTACACACAAAAAAACGACACACAAAAATGATACATCTAGTACACTGGTGCTGAGGAAGACGCCATCGACAGGTTCATTCGTCGGGCGAATGAAGGTCCCGTGACTAGTGGAGTACAACATCAAAATGGCTAGAGATAGAGGTGACTAAAGACATGAGCAGGCAAAACTATATAACCAATTACCTGCACCACAATGAACAAGATCGACGACCACAATACACAAATATGGAGAAAGGAGCGTAGAACATTTAAAGTATATCCACTTCACATTTAATTAATAAAAAGAAATCAAAACTCTAACAAGGAACAAGACTAAAAAAGGCACGGATGACAAGTCTGTAGCGCCTAACAACTTAATAAAAAAAACATAAAAAACTTCACGCTGTATCCCGCACACACTAGGATAGGCAGAGGGAACATAGCGTTAAGACACTCCGTTCCCCACTTTCTGCTAAATTCCAGAGCACTCAACGCCGCGCTTTGCCTCGACGCCAGAGCGAAGAAATGGAAATATATAAGTAAATATTTCATCTCCTCGAGTGAGGATCGAATCCGCAACCAGTCGGTTTTACAGTCACACTTTGTGCCACTACGCCACGACTGGCCTCTAAAAAATAAATATAATTATAATAATTTTAAATACCATCTTATAAGTAAGTTATTAGTTTCATAATATTTATATAACCTTTAATTTTGTTAGAAAAGCTTTGATAGATTGTGGAGTTTTATTTTATTATGAATTTTATACTATAATCGACCCATTAACTTTTATGAAAGCTAACAGCCATTTAAAAGAAAACAATAACATAAATTGATAAATATAATAGTTACCATAATATTTAAAAACCGCACAGTTAAATTTTACATAATAAACGGTAAAGCGTTTAAACTCACCAACAAAATACCGCGCTCTACCATTTTCCATTTTAAAATTCAGTCTCAGCCGCGCCGTCGTTGTTTGTTAACGTATTTAACTTTGAAAATACTTTAAGTGTTGTGTTTCATATAAAACTATAATTGAATTCCACGTTTCTTCATCAAAATAATTGTAAGTAAAATTCAAATGACTTAAACAATTGTCGCCTTTTGGCGGCAAAATTATTTTCTTTTTACACTCTTTTATTTTGTTTTGTGACTCAAGTTTATATGCATTCAGCCACACGTGAGTTATGTATGAGTGATATTTTTTAATAAATATATTTAAAAATATTATTTTATTATAGTTTAAAATGTTATTGACACTTAGAATGTTTGTTTATATTTTTATATTAATATAATGCATTTTTCTCATGTAAGTACGTGACTAAATAAAAAAGGTGTTACTGCATGTATAATGAACAGTCAATGTAACGTGTATATAATCAACATTATAACTTAAGTCTAGGTAATTTATAAATACCTGTATCGTTACATGATATTTTTTATTAACATTTTGCCTGGGAATATATTTTTTTGTTTTTTAATAATTTTAATTTAATAATTTGTGTGCTCACTAAATGCTTATGATTAAAAATCGTATGATTATAAAAAAAACTTTAATCGCGTATTCTATGTTTTAGAACCAATAAATCTAAAAATAAACAAAAACTTAAGACAGATTGAGGCCGTCGTGGCGCAGCATAAGCGTGCGATTGTAAACGTAACGATAGTGGTTTCGATTACCACTCATAGGAATTAAGTATTAAATTTTTGATTTTCATTTTTAGGTTGAACGTTCTAATCTCAGGAACGACTTATTGAATTGAACAAATATTTTTGTGTTGGATAGTCGGTTTATGGGGGAAAGTTATAGACTATATCCATGTAATCCTGGTCCAGCGGTCAGAATTACATGCCACCCTGAAGTTAGCTGCAGATTCTGCGTTGATTTGATTTTAGATTTTTTCTTACTTTTCATTATTTTCTTGCCGAGTGAACAAAGCGTGAAAGTGTAGAAAGCCTAACTTCAGGGCGGTCGATCGTACTGTACATAATTCTTAGTTATTTACCTTTGACTACGGGGGCGAAACCGCAGGTGAAAGCTAGTATATTATGTACATATAACGGTCCACGTAGACCATTATTTTCTAGTTACTACCTATGTTTGTATTATGTATGTAAATTACTTTGAATATTATAAAATTACTAATGAGTACACTATGTACTTAAATACATTTTTTAATTGCAAGATAGTTATTTGCCACATATTGAGAAAAACCCCATTTTATTATTCGCATTCCTCCGATTGGAATTTAAACCACAACTATTAGGTACAAAGATTTTTTAAATTACATATTCATTTTCTATATAAAAAACGCGTTGGTTCTAAGTCCCAACTCAAGGTAAACATTAAAAATATTTATTAGTAATACGTATAAGCGGGTCGTAATTTTATAAAGTACAAAGTACGTTTAGTTGAACTGTCATAGTGCGTATATAATAAAAAAAATAAGATGACTTCAAATATGTAATATTTATAATTAAGATTTTCATTTACTCGCTCTTGTAAAGAGGCAAAACGCGGCGTTGAGTTCCGCCACTCAACACGCTATGCCTCAGGAATTCGGCTAAAAGTGAAGAACGAAAGTGTCTTAATGGAAATGGAGTGTCTTAATATTAGGTTCCCAATCTGGGAACCTTTGCCTATCGTGCTATGAGCGGAATATAGCGTGAAACTAAAAAAAAATAAATGACTTCAAATATCTGCTTATTATCTAAATCATGTCCTCTCCAGAAAAACATATCTCAAAAAGTACTGAACTGATTTTGATAAAATTTAATAGGTCCCTTTGTTGGAATATATCCCATTTAAATCGTAATAAGATCCACCTTGATATGATCAATTGTCCGTCTGTTCAAAATCCTTTTTTATCTCAAGAACGTATGAAATTTTTTGGAATATATTATAGCAAAAATATCAAACATCTAAGTCAATGCAGTTAAAAGAAACTACTTTTTTTTTCAATAAAAAAATAGATTAGTAAATCAAAAAACTGTTAACTAAATCATCAAACAGAAAAAAAAAGGTCGTTGAATATAACGTTACCGTACAAACCGTAGCAATATTTGATTAGTGTCTAAATATTTACTTTACGGTATGTTTTTTGTGTGACCAAACTATTGAAATTTTTTTTTACCAATAAATATGAAGCTGTGTCATGGCATAGCTGCCAATTCTATAACCAACTTCTGTAAGAAAAGGAGGATATCAATTCGACTGTCATTTTTTATATTTGTTACCTCAGAACTTTTGAATGAGTGAACCGATTTTGATGCTTTTTTCCCGACTGCTAAGAAGGGTTATGTTTTTCGCGCGTATCTTGTATGTATGTAATATTCTTTATTACCTCGTATCTCCAGAACCGCTGGACGGATTTACATATTTGAGGTGTCGTTAGATTCGTATTAGCAGCCCAAGTGTTCTTAGATAGGTGACGTTAATAAAAAATAATCATGGCGGCTGCGGTACGCCATTGGACGTAGTGAAAAAAAAAATCGTTTCGAATACTACAATATAGGTATCAAATTAAAGAACTCAATTTCAGAATTTCAAAAAGGTATATCATGATTATCATTATTATAATAAATTCTAACAAAAAAATGAAAAATAAAAAAATATTTGTAAAAACAAAAACCCCCGACTGCATAAAACTAAAAAGAAAATAAAGAAGCACAATAGTTTATTAGGATTAACAGTTAGGACTTATAAGTAATTCTTCAATCAATAAAATCTTTACCACGAACCCCGCATAATTTAAAGAGGTCCCGACTGTTAATAAACTATTGGGCTTCTTTATTTTCTTTTTAGTTTGATGCAGTCGGGGTTTTTGTTTTCACAAATATTTTTTTATTATTATTTGAATAGTAATAGTAATAGTTACAAGGAAAAACATTGTTAAAATGGGTGTCAGAAGTGAGATTCCTCATCGTTGCATTTCTTTTCACTAGATTTGATAATAAAGCTTTACTAGGACAAGATTTTTTTTTTAATTTAATTATTTAAATGGTTATGGTCCTCGCGACAATAATTTTAGTAAACCGGTAGGAATTTTTTTGGCGTTAATAAAATACTTAATTTATAATTTTTTTTAATTCTTATTTAGAATAAAATTATTTCGCTTTGGCTTTATTATTGAATTGCCATTAAAAATGACCCATTTATCACTTGGTCCACAAGTTCCATAACACATATATACGCTTAAAAACATTACCCTCCTTGTGATGCAGTCGGATAAAAGAAAAATTTGATTTTAATTACCGAAGCATTAGTAGGTATATATATGCTCATCAAATATTATTTTATAAAAAAACTTGAGGGCCTTGCTCGCTTCACTCGATATAATAATGATCGAAATAAGATAAAAATTATACTTTTTGAAGGACAACGACAACTTTTTTTTGTGTTATTAATTTCACTGCTGTATAAGTCGTTTACACAAAGGTGAGGAAACCTAGAAATCTAGTGTTAAGACACTCCGTTCTCTACTTGCCGACGAATTCTTAATACAGTGGCGGAACGCGACGCCGCGCGTTGCCTCGTTACCAGAGCGAGGAAATAAAAATATTTAATACTTTATTAATTCGAAAACGAAAGAAAATCCAAACAAATGATGATATAATGACACATCACTTTTAAATAATATCACTAATTCTAAATTATGATCTAATGCTCATAACAACGACATGAATCTCTTAAGATATTCTATAATGGGTTGTTACTAATGTAACATTTCGCATCTCCATACGAGTATGGATATAAACTATATAGTTATTGGTTTCGGTTACAGATATAAAACTATTTCAAATTATATATATTATCCCTGAGTTTCGAACATTTTCGGTTACCAAAGTAAGATTTTTGATAAAATTATTTTTTAAAGAATCTACTAATTAGACTCTGCCCAGATCCGAAATTATACAAAAATTTAAATCGATATTTATTTTTATTTTGGATATCCAAGTCTCGGTCATAATTACGGAACATCCTAACGTTCGTGGCTCTCATTTTTGACATTGAACCGAACATAAATTTAGTATTAATTTATAAAATTTTATATGACTATTAATAAGTATTTCGGATATTCAACATTTAAACAATAAGAGTAAAGGTCATATGAATTACTAATACTCTATAGAATTATAAAATGCATTAATATGTATGTATGCTATATTGTGTTTGATGACGACTGGTTATGGTAATATTAGATTGGAATAAAACTAGATTTTGAATGCTACTTCGCTTATAGAAAGGTTCTAGATTCTAGATTCAATGATTTTAATTAAAAAAGGAATATCTGTATACGTACATAGTTTGAAAGTATTTTTTTTAACTTCACATTGTATCCTGCACTTAGAAGATAGGCAGAGAGAACCTAATGTTAAGACACTCTGTTCCCATTAAGGCACTTCCGTTTCCCATTTTCTGGTGGCATTGCATGTTATATGGAATTCCACGTTGCGCATACAAAATTAAGTGTTATATTATTATATTTTTCGTATATATACGTATAAAATCTATTCGTCTGACTTTGTCACTTTTATAAATGGTTGTCCTATAATTAATAATCATTAAATTGGTATATGACCTGCAGTCCGTCCGGGAGTCCGTCTCTCACTTAACAGATATTTTATTTTTAACTTAAGTAATCGTAGTAATTACTTGTAAATTATTCAATATAAATACTTTAATTTTGTTGCTGACTTAATCACAAAAATAAAATACTCAAGAAATCAAGAAATGTTTTTATCCCAATATACATACGTAATATCTGTAAAATAAGAAACCGTTGTCCCCGCATTTAGTGTAAAAAACATATTAAAATTCTGTTCTTAAATTTTGAACGTGACGTGATTACTGAGAAACGCGTTAAAACTTTTCACATAAAAAAAATATTGTCAATTAAATTTTTGATATGTCTTAAAAAGTTCTTCATACCGTCTAGTTTATATCATAAATATATTTTTTTTCTTCAACACTATATTCTAATAACTTTAAAGATATAATAAACGCGACAGGTTGTGGGTTCGATTCCTGAGGAAATGAGATATTTAATATTTTCATTCTCTCGTTTAGTTTAATTCCGCCATTCAACTCCCAATGCCTTTAGAAATTGGAGAACGGAATTGTCTTTCCTGGTTCCCTCAGCGTACGCTGCTATGTACGGAATACAGTGTGAAGCTATAAAAAATAATAATAATAAAAAAAAAACTGAAACGGGCGAAGCCGTGTGTGAGTGGTTACTACTATTAACAAAGGAGATTTTTATATATCAAGCCACATAAATTAAAATGAAAGAATAGAGCAAGTTTTCTATTAATATTATTATTCGCTAGTTGCGTGGAAAATTTCAATAGTGTGTTGTAAACAAGATATTTAATTAACTAAAACTTGTTTTATGTGTTGAGCTATAGCTATACTATACTTATATTATAAAGATGAATAGTTTATATGGTAGGTCGCACTAATCTCAAGAACAGTCCAATCGATTTGGTCGCAAATCTAATGCCCAAGGTAATTATTTGCGTAAATTTAAGAAATAAATTACAGTTTTATCAATTTTGTCTAACATATGAATATATATTTTAACATTTCATAAAATATGAATTCCCACTATGAATAACAATATTTTAGAAGACGTATTTCAACGTACCGGGACTTATTTATGTTGTTAGCAACCCTGTAGGGAGATTTTTACAAATATTCGCTACCCAAAGATAAATATTAAGAATTACCGTCTGGCGAGAAAGATTGCTATTTATAAAATTTTTTTAACATTTTTAAAGTGTTAATCCACACTTAGGAACTTACGACAACTTATTACAATTTACAACTTAGTTACATGTTGTAACAAGCGTATAAAAGTTTCGACGTAGCTTGGTGAGAACGTATGGCTTAGTGGTCAATAGAACGTTAAAATTTTTATACATTTTCTAAATAAGTATTTTTCTTTCCTAAGTGTGGATTAACACTTTAAAAATGTTAAAAACAAACAATTCGATTAGAGAAAAAGTTAGTTAGTTGTAATACACGTAGAAACAGTGAAAATCTTATTAAAATCAGTAGTTGTTTTCTAGGTTTACAATTCAATCGAGCATTTAAAAATCATATTTCAATTTTAATTAACTAATTAAATATTATGGTCACTTTAAAGAAAAATATTAGTCGACAACTTTTTAGAAAACTTAAAGTCATACTAAGTTAGAAGAGGACTGGAGGGTACTTGTACAATATAGGCTGTTCATTTAAAGATAGTTAAAAACGGTATAGTTTTTTTTAATTATCTAATAATTATTGCATCAAATCCATTCATACCATTTTAGGAACATAACACCGCACTTTATCTGCACTAATTTGATAACTATTTTATTAGAAGTGAAAGTAGAATTTTTTTTAGATATTTTTTTTGTAAGAATAGAAATTTTCATTTTATAGACCGCCTAAGTATACAGTGGACTATTTGTTTGTCCCAATATGGTATTATTTCAACATCCTTTCTATGAGTAAGAATGATCTGTTATACAATCGTTATATAATGAGAACATTGTTTTTTTGCAAAAATATAGCCTTTACATACTTACTATAAATGTATTATATCATCGTGGTGCGACGGCACCGCGTCTGACTGTAAGCGTGACGGCTGTAGCTTCGATTCCCACTTGGGGATTAAATTACATTCATAATTCTGTTGTTCAGTATCTCCACACAACTCGTCAAGTCGAAAATCGGGCATATAGTCGGAAATATAGTATTCTAACACTTTCTATATTACTTCGGTCTCTAAGTGGGTAATATCTCTACCAACCGGTCCATGAGTCTCACATAACCCGCTAGAGTCCCCAATTGGGTGGCGTTATTTTAGTTCTTCACTTTAATAAAGGGTCCCTTATTCACATTAGTAAGTTCGCATTTCTGTTCTCAATGTGTTTATTTCGGCGAAACGACTATACTTTATATGAACTCGTCGGTGCATGGTGAACGGAGTGTCTTAACTCTACTTTCTCTATCCAGAGTTTTGGATAAAAGCATAAAACTATTTTTTTTTACACACGACTAACTTCCAGATGTACGCATGCGTGCTTAAGACATCAAAACTTTCCTATAAAATTGCTTAACTGTTGAGAAAATTCTCGAACCAAATCGAATCGATCGATTGTGAAACCAATGATTCATATTTAATAACAGACTCTCATCGGCCGTTACATTATATGGACGGCTAACCTTTCATCAAAACTATTAATTGCCTAATAAAAAAACTAACCAGATTAAAATAAAAGATGGTTGTGTTTTTTTTCATATGTTCTATGAATTTCTTTAAAAGTCAGCTTCACACTGTATCCCGCACATAGCAGGGTAGACAGAGGGAACCTAGTGTTAAGACACTCCGTACCCCACTTTCTGCCGAATTCTGGAGGCATTGCTTGTTGAGTGGCAGATATCAACGCCGACGCCGCCTCGACACCAGAGCGAAAAAATGAAAATATAAATGTAAATAAATATTTGATCTCCTCGAGTGGGGATCGAACCCACAACCAGTCGATTTTACAGTCACACTTTGTGCCCCTCCGCCACGACTGGCCTTGAACTTCTTTGAACTTGTTAAATCAATTGGTAAGTCAAACGTAGTGTACTATATTCCTTTTAGAGTTGCCAGGATGTGGCGCAGGGGCACACTCGTGTAACTGTAGATAGCTTGTTTCTTCGATTCCTACTCGAGGAAATTAAATATTTAATATATTATTCAATTCTTCACTCTGGTGTCGGGGAAACCGCGCGATGTTGAGTTCCGCCACTCAACACGCAATGCCTCCAGAATTCGGCGGAAAGATTGAAGCCGAGTGTCTTAACACTAGCCTTACTCTTTGCCTATTTAGCAATATGCCGCATGGGATAGAACTCACAACCATAACATTATATTTACATACATATACATAGCTAAGGTACTTTTAAACTGCGCTATAATATGAGTACACGATATTTCCATACAGTACGAGTGTTAAAACTCTCCGTTCCCCATAAGAAATTTCCATACAATTCGACCACAGCAAAATGTTCGAAATATATAATTTTAAATCTACGCGACTAAAACGAATGAAGAGTTTCATTTAGAAAATAATAATAACATCTTAAAAAAATATATTTTTTACGCAAATCTTAGTTTACTTCCAATAACAACCACATTTTCAAATGTTGCCAGCATGTCTTCATCAGAGGAGATATATCATTATATTTACATTACGGTACTAACCGCAGATGAAAGTGTCCATTTTCTATAACGACTTTCGAGTTTCGCCTTACTTTCAAATGCAACTTGTCTCATTGCAGTTTAAGTGCAAACTCATTACAGAATAGTTGCTTTTAGGCTTTAGTCCTTTTGTCACATATTTATCTTTTTAGTCGCTAGTAATATATTCAGTCAATTTACTCAGTTATATTCTATTTATATTTCTATTTTAGTAAAAAGTTTTATTACGTGTATTTTTTATAAATGATATAGCAGTCCAAACAGGATATTGCAACGCAACGGCACAGCATCCCAGTGTAAACGCGACCCTTTTATACATAAATACATACATTCCTATTTGGGACAATAAATTAGTTTCATTTTCGTCGATAGTGCGGCGTTGACTGACCCATAAAGTCTCGAAAAACTGGTCGGAAAGTGAGCAAGGGTGTTTTAAATCTTTACACTAGATTCCTTTTGCTTCACGCATAGTATGAGATGAGCAACCTTTAATAAAGCACTGTAACTGTACTTAAAAAAACACTAATATAAAGATTTTCTATACAATATAATATTAGTATATGTGTACTATTGCGTATACATATATAGATGTATGTATATGTATATAAAGCAAGTACACCGCCTACCGATTTACATACTCCTACACCTTAAGGTTGCCTGGCAGAGATCGCTTATAGCAATAAGGCCGCTTGCTGTGCATTTTCTTATCTAATTTTTTTTTCTTTTACTTTTCTTTATTTTGTACTAAGATGTACAATAAAGTATTATTATTATTATTATATTAAAAAAATCAGCTTCACGCTGTATTACGCACACAGCAGGGTAGGCAGAGGGAACCTAGTGTTAAGACATTCACTTCCTCGAGTGGGGATCGAACCCACAACCAGTCGATTTTACAGTCACACTTTGTGCCTCTGCGCCACGACCGGTGTCACAATTAGACTAAATAGAAATTTTGTAATATTATTATGTTACTAAGTTTCTATTTTTTTTATCATTACAAAGAACGAAACGTACCGAAAGCGAAGAAGCCCCAGTCTTTAGTATTCGTGGCTATTTTAACATTCTCTATTTTTTTAGCTTCCCGTACGCATAGGGAACCTAGAAACCTAATATTAAAACACCCCGTTTTCGACACAACACCTAATCTTTCAGACATTGCGTGTAGGTTTCCGGAACTTTTTTGGCCTTTTACTATCAAATGAAAATGAAAATAATTCATTCGAATAGGAATCGAACCCAAAACGTCGTGTTTATAAATAGTCTCTGTCCCCCTGGGATATAATGATTTTAGAGTACTTGTACTTGTAATATAAGTGCTCCTCATTATGGATAAATTAAAATTCATTTTAGATTCCACCAAAAACTCAATCTCTGAATCAATGGAACTTAAAAAAACATAGTGTAGTGTATTTTTAATATAAATTGAAATTCCGTCAATTAAAATTTGAACCCTTAATCACCTTAAGCGGACAGACTGGTCTTAAATGCGTCACAATAGCGTCAATAGATTTATTAATTGTATAATAATACTGGTCATACGATAATTATAAGTATAATTAATTACACACTACTATTTAACTCTTATGTATGTAAAAAAATAAATAATTTAATACATTATTAAGACAAAAAAAATAATATTAATACATTATTAAGACAATCTTTAACGTCTGGCTGTAAACGCGGCGGTTGTGGGTTCGTTTCCCACTCGGTTAAATGAATTACGAGTATTTTCATTTTCTCGCTTTTCGCGGCGTTGAGTTCCGTTACTCAACCCAACGGCAATGCCTCTAAAATTGGACGGAATTTTTCGAACGGAGTGTAGGTTCCCACTGCTTACATTGTTATTGATGTTTAAAAAATGTATAAATAACTTTCTCCTGTCTCTACATTTTTGTTATATTAAAAAAAAATCTTTATTGTATTGTTTGTTAAAGAACGAAATTTCTTCAGTAGAAGTTCGTTTTTAATATTGTGCTCTCACGTAATTCCATTATTATATTTAAATTTTTTCGCTCCGGCACAAAGACAAATGCCCGGTGTTTAATTGCGCCACTGGCCACCACAGTTTAATTATACGCCTCATAAATTGAGAGTCTTAACCCTACTTCCCTCAGGCAACCCTGTTGTGTACGAGATACAGCGTGAAGCTAATAAAAAAAAACCTTTCTACGAACAATTAAAAAGTTCATCGTAATAACATTCGGTGAAAGCTTGGATTATTTACAGACTGCAGTACGAAATGCATTCCTTTTATAATGCAGTTAAAAATTGAAAGTTGTTTTTTTAACCTAATTAAGTAGAGTAACTCTTACTTTATACGTAATTTAGGATTAATAATTTATTTATATATTGAGGCCTACTTATGTTGAGGCTAGTGGTGGCGCAGGGGCACATAGTGTGACTGTAAAACCGGCTGGTTGTGGGTTCGATTCCCAGTCGAGGAAATATTTACTTAAATTTATATTTCCATTTCTTCGCTCTGGTGTCGAGGCAAAGCGCCGCGTTGAGTTCTGCCACAAAACAAGCAATAGCTCCAGAATTCGGCAGAAAGTGGGGAACGGAGTGTCTTAATACTAGGTAGTATACTACTGAAGAAAATTATTATATATACTTCAAATACCGTTATGATAAATTGATTTTAAAAAACAGGTTTATACTATTCCCGCATAGCAGGATAGGTAGAAAGAACCTAGTGTTAAGACATTGCCTGTTGAGTTTCAAGGCTCAACATCTAAAAAAATTAATAGGTAAGGTCAGTTGTGGTGCAAGGACACAAGTGTGGGATTGTAAGTTCGACAGATTGTGCTCGATTCCGACTCGAAGAAATGGTTTTATATTGCTAGCAAACTCGTGTAAAAAAGGGTAGATGTGTGTGAAAAAGTTTATAATTTTTAACAAAAAAAACCGATTTCAAATAATAAAGCAGAAAGTAAAAAATTAATTGAGGCCGGTCGTGGCGCAGCGGCACGAGGTGTGACTGCAAAACCGACTGGTTGTGGGTTCGAATCCCACTCGAGGAGATGAAATATTTACTTAAATTTATATTTCCATTTCTTCGCTCTGGTGTCGAGGTTAAGCGCGGCGTTGAGTTCTGCCACTCAACACGCAGTGCCTCCGGAATTCGGCAGAAAGTGGGGAACGGAGTGTCTTAACACCGGGTTCCCTCTGCCTACCCTACTGTGTGCGGGATATAGCGTGAAGCTATTTTTTTTTAATTTTTTTTTTTTTTTTAATTAATTTACTAAACAGAGTAAAACGTACTTTGATTTTGTTGGACAAAAATAACTATAGAAAGATTTTATAATTTTGAAGTCGGTGCTACAATAACCTTACTATAATATCGAATTACTAAGCCTGCTCGTTTTAATTGGTCGGTGGACTTTAAAATTATAAAATGTTTTTTTTATTATTTTTGTTTAACAAAATCAAAGTACGTTTTACTTTATGTTGAACCTCATAATTTACAAATACATAGACGATATGTTTTATGTTGTTTTTAAAAGAAACGTTAGCCGCTTCCGTTTTCTAACAATATTTAATATTTTCATTTCCACGCTCTAGTAACGAGGCAAAGCGCTTTTGAGTTCCACCACTCAACATGCAATGCTACGGTAATTTAGTGGAAAGACGGGAACGGAAGTGTCTTGATGAGAACAGAGTGTCCTAACACTATGATCCCAGGTTCCTTCTGCCTATCCCGTTATGTGCGGGATACAGCGTGAAGATAAAAATAAATCCCGATCAATTCGAATGATGATCCAATTCACATCCATACAAGTACATACAAATATATGTATAAAATACATCATAATATTTCCATACATTTATGAAACAACCGTAGGCAAGGCTAAAAAAAGTAGAGGTCGTCAAACAGGAAGTTGAGGCAACATCAACATCCGCTATGACCTTGACCGGTAACTTTACATAACGATTAGTGTATTTGACTAATTTAACGTTATCGTGGCACAGTCGAACAGTGTATTGTGAGCTATTGATGCGGTGGTAGTGAGTTCGATTCTTAAGGAATTTGGATTCTAGGTAATAGTTTTTTTTGTGTTGCATAGTCCAATTATAGAGTTGCCTATATATACCTTGGACACTTAGAATGTGTCACTAATATTAGTTATCTAATCTAAATAATTGTGGCTAAGCTGGAGTAAAACTTTGCATTAAGCTACAATCAGTCGCCACAAACGAGTATAAACGAGTATATTTCTCGCTTCACGCTGTATCTCGCACTTAACAGGGTAGTAAAAGGAAACCTGAGAACATACTGTTAAGACATATCCGTTCCTCACTTTCCGCCGAATTCTGACCGCATTGCGCGTTGCCTGTTTAGTGGCCAAACTTACCGCCGCGCTTTGCCTCTAGACTAGAGCGAGGAAATCAAGACATTAAATATTTTATTTCCTCAAGTAGCAATCGAACCCACAACCAGTCACGTTTACAAACGCACGCTGACTGGCCACCGCGCATAAAAGGTGACAATCGTGCAAAACGCTAGTATTTAAAACATAATGGTAAAAGTAACGTTTTTTTTATTGTATAGAGGTCAATGACCGTTTTATGGCCGTTAGTTAGAATGCATAAGCCAAGACTGTTGGTTACCAAAGTAGTCTACTTTTGTATTGCCAACTAGTATAGTAATGGTGTGGCTATTCTTTTTTGATTGACTTCAAAAAGAAGTCCTCAATTTGATCGTATGACTTTTTTTTAAAAAAAAGGTGGGGCCACCTTTTAAAAATGTCTCCTTGGTTAAAAATAAGAATACTTTTTTAATTTGGCTGGTTTAAGCCTTTATGTTGAATTATTAATTGCTTATTTTGACTTACCTTACCTTACTTATGGCTTTTAAAGAGTTTAGCTTTCGTTATAACCCTTGTTTTGGGGATAGATGCCTTCCTATATGGATAGTTGTCCCATTTTAAAAATGCTAAGGGGGATAGATTTTTTTTAATATCATATATATATTTTTTATATAATGTTGTAATTCTAATATGGTCTTTTTATTGATGCTTGGTCTTGGTTTACCTTTAAATATTTATAATTTTGTTTATCTCACAAATTAGCTAGGACGTTGTCGTCAATTTTAATTAAATAAAATGTTTTTTCTTATTTGTCTTGTGTTATTCTTTCTTAAATGCCCTTTTTTCTTTTGTACTTACGATATTATTTTTCTTGTTTAACCTAGATTTTATTTGTATTTCTTTACTTTAAAAGCAAATGTGGATCAGCCACAAAAACACCTTTTAGACACCAAATTAAAAAAGTCTCTAAAAGTATCTAAATTTCTAAGCAAAAAAACACTTCTATACTATTAGCACATTCTTCATAAATTTTTGTCTAGACTTAGTCTTAACATGCATATAATATTATGTAAATAAATAGATGTGAAGATAAATATTACTTAAACGTGTTAGGCTAGTCACTCGGGTGAGGGAATATATTACAATTATTGTCATGTCCTTGCTTTGGTAGACAAATCGTGGCGTTGAGCTCCGCCTCTCAACACGCAAGATCTGGAAAATTAGGTGATACATGGTGAACACAGCATCGTCTGCCCATTGCCCCCCTCTGCTTACAATGTCGCGTTCAAACGCTCGCGTTTAAAGTGACAATCAACGAGGGCAGAAGCGTGGGCAGAAGTATAAAACAAAAAGGCTGTTAGTACCCGCGTTTCTTCTTGTGCTGGTGCTTGCCTTCGTTAGGCACGATTATCGATTTTTTTACAAAGATAAAAGGCTGAATTTGCTTCAATAGGTATTAGTCCTATTGAAGCAAATTCAGCCCTGTGAATGAGAAAGAAGAGAAGAAGAAGAGAGAAAGAGAAAGTGACAGTTCACACTTGCTCGAGTGCGCTTGTGTCGCTTGAACCTATGTGATGTACGACCGTCATACTACGACGTCACAATATTCTATGCATCGACCCATAAATATTTATCTCAGAATCAGAATTTCCACATCTTACAGTAATACCAGGGAGAGTCTAAAGAAGCAGAAAAAAAATAAGGTTACTGAAGTTTATAGAAGTTAAATGTCAAACTCAACACTTCAATAAGAAAATTAAAAATAGTGACATAAGATAATATATGTATATGTATATATATATATATATATATATATATATATATATATATATATATTATTTCGATAAAAATGAAGGAATCCATGTTCATGTTGTCTCCTATGTTTTCTCTAACTAGCATGCTCACGAGCGTGCATGGCGCGTTTGGTCCTCGCAAACGCACGGGTTGCGTGCCGGATCGTTTACCAGGCTGCTTGCCACGCGTGTAAACGTAGTATGAAGTTGCTTTTTTAAATATGTAATTTTAAAATAAATAACTAATAGAATATTCATAGGAAGAATTTCAAAAAAAATAAATTTTGAAAATAATTATTCGTGTACTAAAGTAAACAATTACCTTCTATTATGTGTCCTTAATCAACACTCTGCACAAGTTCTGCCGCTCAACACTCAATGTTCTGAAAATGTGGTGATCTGAGTCACCTCACCTCATATCTTACTTCTTCCCTGTGCCCTTTCTGCTATACCTACAGGAAGAAGAGAAACAAATAAATAGAGATATAAATAGAATAAGTGCATGTTTGTTTATTACTTGTAAGATTTACTTTACAAGTAAAACAAACGTAATATGTTAATTTAGTTTTACCGTGGACTTAACTATATAAATATTTGATATACGACGCCCTTATAGCAAGCAAGCTTAGGTCGGCGATAACTACGGGTTCAAAACTTAAATAAGGATATCTCTATTTAAAAAATTAAATCAGCTTCTTGCTGTATCCTGCACACAGAGCGAAGAAATGAAAATATAAATGTAAATAAATATTTTATTTCCTCGAGTGGGGATCGAACCCACAACCAGTCGATTTTACAGTCACATTTTGTGCCCCTGCCCTACGACTGGCCTCAATATAATCTCTATTTATAAATTATGTAAATAGATTTTTTTAATATCTTAAAAATTTTGTTAAACATTTTATTTGCACATTTTTTTTATAAAGTCGCTTAAAATCATTTGAATATACGATAAACATGCAAACTTAGTTCATAAAAATGTTCCTGCATATTATTAAAACACTATATTTATAATTTTTCGCCCAATTTTTGGGGCGTTCCGTAATGATGGAACCAAACTACCAAATTATTTTCTCTATTCTGATATACAAAATGTCCGCAATTTGTGTATCAGAATAGAGAAAATAATTTATTCATCGGATTGAGTATCAAATTCACAACTATCAGTTTTACAGTCGAACGCTGTCCCACTGCGCCACAACGGCCTCTACATTACCCATGTCCTATACACAGCTAAAAAAATATGCTAAATATGCTTCATCATACAGCTAAATTACTACACGACGACTGGATATATTCATTTGAAGTGTTTTCGATAGAAAATGATTTTATAACAATAATCTGTGTTAGGTAGATATTATTATAACCAATGTAAATAATTGTAAGAAAATAAAATCGCTCGTTTTTGAATCTATACTAAATTAAAAATTAAAGAGTTTGTTTGTTTGTGTTGAAAGCTCTAATCTCTAACTAGTTCGAATTAAAAAAAATAAATCAGATACTCCATTTATCAAGGTAGGCTATATATACTAGACTATAAATATTACATCACGTTATTCATATCGATGTATTGCTTTATTTTCCCTGTAGCAGCGGGAGCGGTTAGAGTTACCTCCAGCGCTTACGATTTGTGTGGAGCCTTAAGTAAGAGCTTGTTTTGTTTTAGAAAATCGCCAAAATCATCGATTATAGTTCCTCACTGATTGACAGGCTAATATATTCTCCAATAATTCATATTTTTTTAACCTAGAAACCTAAACCTGGGAAAAATTGTATCAGCTTCACGTTGTATCCCGCGCACAGCAGGATATGCAGAGGGAACCTATTGCTAAGACACTCCGTTTCTCACTTTCCGCCGAATTCTAGAGGCATTACGTGTTGAGTGGCGGAATCGAAGCCATAGTCTGTAGCATTTAAAGTTGCACGATTGCGCCATTGCGCCACAACGAATGTATTTCAAAAGCGGCATTACTGATCCTATCAAATCAAATTAAAATTAAATCAGCTTCACGCTGTATCCCGCACACAGCAGGGTAGGCAGAGGGAACCTAGTGTTAAGACACTTCGTTTCCCACTTTCTGCCGAATTCTGGAGACATTGCGTGTTGAGTGGCAGAACTCAACGCCGCGCTTAACCTCGACACCAGAGCGAAGAAATGGAAATATCATTTTAGGTAAATATTTCATCTCCTTGAGTGGGAATCGAACCCACAACCAGCCGGTTTTATAGTCACACTTCGTGCCGCTGCGCCACGACTGGCCTATCATTTTGGATTTTCTGAGATAGACGCTCACCTCCACTTTTTGAACTCCTCTCGAGGTCTCAACCAGTGGAGGTGAGGGTTAATGCATATTTTTAAGGCGCCTCTTAAACCTACACGTGGTGCAACCATGAAATGCTAAGTGTTTTAGAATTCAATATTTTCAAGATAAATAAAACAAGCAATTATAAAACATTTATGTACTTAAAATAAAAACAAATTATCCATTTAAAAATGCTAATTGTTAACAAAAAATATATATTAACAAATTAACTAAATATAAACGTACAAAATTAATTCGAGTTTTTTTATTTGCTTATTGATTAATTGATAATGTAAAAAAAATAATAAACATAATTATAAAAACTTAAGCTTCGCTTATCTTGACGCAGTGACACTACTGGCGTTTGACTGTAAACATGATGGCCTTGGGTTCGATTTCCACCTAGGGAAATTAATTATTAGATATTTTAATTTTTCTCCCCTTGGTAACAAGGCAAAGCGAGACGTTGAGTTCTGCCATTCAACACGCAAATTCTCCAGAATTCGGCGGAAAGTGGAGAACGGAAGTGTATTAATGAGAATGTGTCTTAACGTTAGGTTCCAAGGGTCCCACTGCTTACTCTCCTGTGTGCGGGATACAGTGTGAAGCTAAAAAAAACAAATAATAAAGCACCAGTCATACCAACATAGATTTATATTATAGCTTTACAAGTACCTATAACATTATAAGCTAAAATTACATGTTCGTGACTGGCCTTTTTCAGACATCATTGTGACGAGGACCATCCATTGTTCAGGGTAATCTCATATTTTTCTCGTAAGGCCGCTATGGTAATAATAATAAAATAACATGATTTTCCTCAATTTTTAGCCTTAAAAAGTATATAAAAATAGTTTTATATAAATATTCTACCGTTGATATTTTAATTTCGTATTGATAATTTTAAACAATTACTAAAATAATTCATTTTTTCCCTCGTATGGTATATTAACAAAATAGGGGCTGTTAATTAAAGGAATAAACTCTAAATATTGTATATTTAATTTTTACACAACGAAAATTCACGGGTATTTCTTTTTTTAAGCTACTTTTTAGCGATACATTACGTATCTTGATGAATCCTTTTAATTTTAAATTGCAAAATTTTAAAATTATTTATTAACACAAATTAAAAAAAATATTTAATGTCAAATCCAATCAGTTAGACTTACTTATTTTAATTACTTACGACGAGCATTATAACTTAAAACATTGATGTAAATAACAAATAAAACAATGAATAGTCTTTTATATACTTAAGGTACCTTTGGTTCAATAGGTGATGGAAATCAACAGTAGAAATATACCAAGTTTAGTTATAACACGTATTTTCAATTACCAGGTACAACAATTCTAGTCTCAATGACAAAATAATTATAAAAAAAGACTATGAAATAATTATTTTATACATCTGTCGTTATTTATTATTTCCCACATCTTATTTAAAGATTACATAAGATATATTAAATAATATATTATAAAAATACTACATATAGTATTTTTATAATATATTATTTTTGACATGTAAAATTCTAAATAATAATACGCACATCGAGGCCAGTCGGGACACAACATGGGATTGTAAAATCGAACCGCGCGTTTCGATTTTCACTCGAGGAAATGAAATATTTAATATCTTCATTTTTCGCTCTATGGTAAAGACAACGCGCGGCGTTGAATTCCGTCCCTCAACGCGCAATGCCTCGAGAATTTGGTAAAAATAGGGAAAGGAGTGTCTTAACACTAAGAGAAACTAAAACCCACTAAGAGAACCCGCAACCAGTCGGTTTTACAGTCACACTTTGTGCCCTTGTGCCACTACCGACCTCACTGTACATTAAAACAATGAATTTACTTTTTACTCAACTGAAACCTAGACGTAATAAGACAGGTAATTCTAATTCTTATGTCAGTCACGTAATGTCGAGTAAATTCTGACCTTACATTAGAATATTTTGTAGTACGACATGTTATAATTTAAAAAATATTTTATAGTGTAATTTATGGTTTTATGATTTTTTTTTTCATTTTTAGCTGTATACTTTATGGTCTAAGCCTGGCCACACACGTGCAATAATATTGTCAATAAATAACGTAATGTCAATAATATTGCGTGTGTGGCCAGCCTACTGAAAAGTCTACTGAAAAATAAGCAATGATATCATCTGTCAAATAATTAAATTCAATAACAAATGATTAACCGGTGAAAGTGTCCCCTCAGTAAACTTGTAATTATTTATTAACCTTTAAAATTAACATTTTATAGTGTAATATTAACAAATACCCTTCGTTGTAGGTATAAAAAACTGAAGATGTCGGAGGAATCGCAGGTGCGGTCGTTTTATTCCGGCAAAAACTTCTTCATAACTGGTGGTACTGGTTTCGTGGGATTATGTCTCATCGAGAAAATTCTAAGAACTATACCTGATGTGGGGAAATTATATCTTCTAATACGACCTAAGAAAGGAAAAAGTATTACGTCGAGAATACAGGAGTTTGCTAACCATCCTGTAAGTATTAATTGTAGTTATTTTTTATATAAATATTTTGCGGTGTTAATTTTTATATACATTAAGTTTTTTTTTCTACATGCATGTTTAATGTATAAGCGGAAACTTTATTGGGTTACTAGAGACTATCATGGTGTCACTTATTTAAATTTATTTTTATATTATTATATATAGCCAAAAAATAAAATATTATTTTAATAAAAAGTATCCTATGCCTTTTCTCATACCTCTAAGAATATATATACAAAGTTTTGTGATAATCAGTTGAGTAGTTTTGGTATGAAACATAACAAACAAACTTACATTAACATTAATAAGATTAGTATGATTAGTTATGTAATGTACTTATGTGTTAACTTATATATTGTAAAAACTGTTGGTTTGTTTCTTTATTTAATAAAAATATAAAAAAATAAAAAAGATATTTTTTTAATCTTAAAAATTAATATCCTTTTTCCATTGCAGTACAATGTATTTCTTTTATGAAATCGTCACTTTTAGGAAAATTACTGAATTATATCTCATAGTTATACAATGTTATTTGTTTGTCAAACATTAGTCCTAATAAATTATGTCACATATTTAATAATCATTATAAATAATAAGTTTATTAAATGTCCACAGCAACATTGATTTTCCTTAAGTTTATTTATAAATTGACAATTGCCATTGAAATTATAATAACACAAATATTACTAATAACCTTAATTAATAAAACTAATTAAAACTTTAGCTATTACAAGATTAAATCATTTGTTTTTGTAGTTATAATTATACTACTTTGTAATTAAACTTTAATTAAGACTTGTCTGTATGATATTAATTTTTAACTTATTTCTGTATATTAATTATAATATTGTCACTGTTGGTAAAGAGAGTCAACCAAAAAAATATTTATTTTACAAAAATCTTATAAAAATTTGCCTTAGATTCAGTAATTATAGAGTGCAGATTAAGTAGGTTAGTTACATCGATATGAGTAAGCCATATAAGATGTAATATAGCCTTTATTTGACTTTCCTTAATAAATGGACTGTCCACACAAAAAAAGGTTAATTCTAACCAGTAGTTCCTGAGATTGGTCATTTTCAACCAAACAAACTTTTCAGCTTTAAATATTATTAATTTGCAGATTGTGGTACAGTTGCCATATGATTATATTTGTATAACATTTCTTTATTAAGAATTGTTAAATAAATTAAAATATTTTACTATATTTTAGTTCATGTCTGAATCAAGTAATATTATAATACCAAGTTTGTTTCGGTCTGATTAAGATGAAAGTTAACCAAGTTGAAATTAGTACATTCAATGGAAGGGCAATTAGAAAGGTTCTAAGTAAATGGTAACAAAAAAATAATAACAGCTCCCTATATCTAATATATACCTATAATAGTCTATACTAATATTACAAATCTAATGAGATTATTTGGTTGAATGCACTAATATCAGGAACTCTGACTCAAAAATTGTTTCTGTATTATTAGAAGAAGGCTATATATACTGAGATCCCAGGGCCCCCAGTCATTTTAGCAAAGCTGAATTTTTGAGGATTAATATGTATAGTTAAGATGATACTTTTTTTTTTGGTAGATGGTACTTACTAACTTGAAAATAGTATTTGTTATTATTAGAGTAGATAACCATTTTTTCATTATTTAAGTAGTAGATTGATACAAAGTTATTACAAATTCACGGTGCAATAATAAATTAATTTGTTTTACTGTGCACCAACATTGTCAAAGACCTTACACAAGTTTAAACATACAGTACAGTCAACAAGTCATGGCCACCCTGCTTGACAATTATGAAAACAATAATCACCCACACTAAATAGATACATCAACAAGTATACATCTTAATTAAAATACTAGTATTTACTAGTGTAGTAATATAACATAAAAATGTAATCTTATTAGTATATACGAGTATTAAAGAAAAACATACATATTCATTTCAGGTATTCGAGAAACTACTAGAAACAAATACAAATGAGATATTCAATAAATTAGTACCTATTTCCGGGGATGTTGGCACTGAAGATCTGGGTATATCCGAAGAAGATAGACAAATTTTAATACAAAATGTCAATGTGGTCGTGCATTCAGCTGCGACGTTAGACTTTGAAGAGAGTCTGAAACCAACCGTCCAAATAAACGTGTTGGGCACTCGACAGATAATGGAATTATGCGATCAGATGAAAAATTTGAAGGTATTTATAGTTTTTGTTTTAGGTGTGTTTAGTTTTATTTGGCCAGTCGTGGTGCAGCGGTACTAAGGGTGACTGTAAAACCGAGTGGTTGTGGGTTCGATCCCCACTTGACGAGATGAAATATTTATTTACATTTATATTTTCATTTCTTCGCTCTGGTGTCGAGGTAAAACACGGCGTTGAGTTCCGCTACTCAACACGCAATGTCTCCAGAACTCGGCGGATAGTGGGAAACAGAGTATCTTAACACTAGGTTCCCTTTGCCTACCCTGCTGAATGCAGGATACAGTGTGAAGCAGTTTGTTTTTTTTTTTAAGTTTTATTTGAAAATACTTATATGTATTTAGTATAGTCAATAATATATATTAATCCAACTCCCACACATAAATGTTTTGGCAAGATAAAGCATGGCGTTGAGTTCCGCCATTCAACACACAATGTCTTGAAAAATGGGTGGTGCGTTAGTAGCAGAGTGTCTAGAGCCTGTTTATAGTCCGACAAGATGTTTATGAGTGCATGTACAGTCGTTTGCATATATCTAAGTGTGCATTCGGGTATTTGATATAATATAAGCATTATTAGTTGAATTTATTTTTTCTCTAAATTTTATTTTATAAAAAAACAGTCAGAGTGCCACTTGCGCACGTAGTGTTCCGCACAATTATGTTACGACACACCATTCGCCACGCGCCACCTACTTTTGGTGATTAGCGTGGTGAGTGGCGAAACTCAACACCGCGTTTTGTCTTCAATATTTTGAATAAATCTTTCTAACATTTATTTTGTTCATTTTCTAGGTTATGATACACGTTTCATCGGCCTACGTTAATTCCTACTTAAAGGAAGCGCATGAGAAAGTATATGATACACCAGCAGATGTGGAATCAGTAATAGATTTATCAAGGAAACTCAGTGACCAAGCGTTAGTGGATATGGAGAAAACGTTAGTGTCTCCCTTTTGGTGATTAGTCACTTAGTTCTTAATATTATATTATTTGAATGTAACAGTGAAGTAACTTAGTTTATAATTTATATTTCGGAATTCAATATACGAAATTAGTCTAAAAGTGGGGAACATAATATCTCAATACTAGGTTATTTTTTATTTCATATTCAAAACTAATACTAATATAATTTATTTAAATTATTAAAAATCTTTTATCTAAAATTACTTTGCTTTCAAAGTGAGAAAATAAGGATGATTGAAAAGAATTTTCCTATTCAAACCAATACTTGAGATTACCGTGTTAAACCAAGCAAACTAATTATCTATTATTATAAAATATACATAATATTTACCTATTTAGAAAACGTATAAAAATTTGAATGTAGCAGGACTCGAACCCTCGTTTCCTGGAAACCGACCAGGCGCTCTGATCACTAAGCCATACGCCATATTAAGTATTTTTCTTTTCTAAGTGTGGAATAACACTTTAAAAAATGTTAAAAATACATAATATTTTCTTTCAGAATACTAAAAGACCATCCAAACACCTACACGTTTACAAAACATTTGGCCGAGCATGAAGTTAAGAAATATTCAGAAAAATTCCCTTGTACCATTGTTAGACCTACTATGAGTGAGTATTAGACACTAGCGACACTCCCGCGGCTTCGCCCGCTTAATTTTTTTATATTATAGCTAAAATAATTACATTAACGTGCCTATGTGTTATACTGATGAAAAATCGACGGTGTGTGTGGTAAACGGAAAGTACGAAAAGAATAGAAAATAAAGTTTTTTTCTGTTTTCAGTTGTCGCTGCGTGGAAAGAACCTGTTGTAGGTTGGACTTGCTCTAAAGTAGGACCGCAAGGGTTTTTAATGGGGGCCGCGAGAGGTAAGTAACTTTTCTTACATTATTGAACAAGTAAAATCTTCCAAATATAAAAGTTATCCATAAATAAAAATATTTTTATTAATACATATTAATTATAAAAAAACCGGTTAATAGGTACGGAAGCCTCGATGGTCGGACTCGACCACCGAGGCTTCCGTACCGATTTCAGGATTGTATGTCAATGGGATGTACAACTTATAAAAGTTTACCAATTTAATAAGATCGTTGATTTTAATAATTTAACCATTTTAAATGAAACTATTTAAGCGGATTAATGGCGTAAATTTAGTATTATACATTTTTGGAAGCCCGACATTTCGAAAACTGCAGTAGGCCAAGGACTGAGGTGGCATTTGTCTGTCAGTTGACATAATTATAATATCAAACTACCGCCAACGATTTTTTATTTGCCTCGCGTAATCAAGGCAGGGCAGTCCCTGGATTCCTGCAGAATGAGCTGACTATATCTTGTCCTTTGGTATGGTGGGTTTGCGACTTCAATGATTTTATGAGTGGGTCCCAGGTAGTAGAAAATTTCTAACCATCCTATCTGTTGAAATAAGGATGTTTTTGTATTTCAATAGCCTTGTGGATAATTCTAGGAATATACCTGATTTTCTTAGCGAGGATTTGAGGTTTATCAAACCTTATGTATTGGGTGGGTTTATCAGTATGCTCACACACAGCTGACTTCGATACATGCCCATTCTTGATATCGGAAATGTGTCATCTTAACACCGTTGCTTCCCTTTGTTTGACCGATGTATGATAAGCCACAATCCCAATCTACATTGTATATACCTGCACACTGTAAACAAATATTACTTTTCACTGGTCTCAAGAATTGGCTCTTTCTTTTTAGACTTGAATATGGTTTTTATGGAAACTCTTCTTAAAATGTTGAATGGTAGAAGTGCCGGCTGCCTCTCTACTGGGGGTGCCTTGTTGGTCTTCTGACAACGCTGGCGGGGAACTGGCAACTTGTTCTGATGAAGGGCATTCTTCACCTGCCGTAGCTCGCCCCTAGGTTTTCAGCGTCGGAGAGCTGGTAGACTCTCTGAAACAAAGATTTGCCAACGGTAGATAACTGCGTGGGGTGGTGGTGCAATGGTGCGATTAAGAAATCGTTGGAGGTAGCTTGATACAATAATTATGTCAACTGATAGACGAATGCCACCTCAGTCTACCCGTGACCACGGACTACTGTAAAGTGTTTTCAAAATATACAATACTAAATATACGCGTTTAATTCGATTAAAAAGTTTCTTTTAAAATTAGCCAACTTAAGTTTGCGGGCATATTTACTTATAAAAAAACTACAAATATAAGTTTGTAATGATTTTTTCTATGAAATACTTATAAACTATCACTTTTTGGATTTTTTTCTATACTGGTGTTTTTTCTTTTTTTTATAATTCTAACTAAACACTATAGACACGTAGTGTTTTTTTTTTAACTTTTTCATTCTCATCAGCTAATCAACAGTATCTTTATTTGCCACTTAAACTAGGCTTATAACTAGAGACAATTATCTAGATATTTAATTCCTAAGAAAGTCCTATATTGATGTTGTAAGTTATCTCTTTGTGGAAAATTCCTAACTTTAGGTCCACGGAAAGTACCCTTTTTTAAGTTTTGATTTTGCAAAAAAGCAGCAAATTCTTGTCTAAAATTTGCTGCTTTTTTGCACTAAAACAGTTGCATAAATGCTCGTATATTTACGTGGTGGAGTTAAACACCACATTTTGTCTTGTTATCGAATCACATATTTACATTCACATTTTTATTTGTACATATTATTCTTTTTTTCAGGTGTAGTCCGTCGTCTACCAATGTCTAAAGACAACATAGCTGATTATATACCGGTGGATGTGGTGGTCAATCAACTGTTGGCAGCTGGTTGGAATGCTGGAATAAGCGGGTAAATGACTTACTGATTAAACTCTCCGTTTTTTATATAGTATTATTTGTATATAATGTCACTTAATTTAAAGACGAATTCTATACAGCATCGACATCTCACGTAAATGTGATAATAGTCCACACATATGATCTCACATCCATATATGTGATCTGACATCTACACACGTGATCCCACATCCACACATGTGAGCCTACGTCTACATATGTGATCTGACGACATCCACAAATCCACTACTTTGTTTTCATTTCCTTGCTCTATTAAATAAACCGCAGTGTCGAGTCCCGTTTTTTTTATATTAATAATATAATTTATTTCAATTTTTTTTTCAGGCCAGGTCTAACTGTCTACCATTGTTCGTCGTCAACACAAAAACCATTCAAATGGTCGATGTTGGAGAACGTAGTAAACAAAATGTTACACAATTACCCTTTGAAAAGCGCTGTATGGTGAGTGCGGGTTTGATTTTTTTGATAAAAAAGAAGAAGCTTCATTTAATTTATTATGAATATTGATTTTAATGTGTTATGATTATGCATTACGTGGTATAAAGAGGAAGAAATCTTAAAGATGCATTTGAATTTATTGCAGTTTAGTATGACAAATTTAAAAATGTAATGTTTTTTTTATTTACAAACGAAAAGAAACGATTTGAATTGATATAATTAGCTTATCCCTAGATTGGCAATTTTTTATATTTCGCTATCCTATAGTTTTCTTTCCCGGTGTGTGTTACTTTAAAACCAATTACTACCAACACAATTCAAAACGTTTACCAAAATGAATGAATAGTCACCAAATGACGTTTCCTAAAATATTAATAAATAAATAAAACTTTTCTTATTATTGACTGCCATAAAAGTATATGCACGCCTTCAATATTCACTTCATACTAAATATCTTAAAAATATTGTCACTAAATAGATGTTATCAATTTTTTGTATCACTAGTTTTAATTTGATAATTTTTTGGCCTAAAAAACGTAACGATCGCTTTATATTTTTTTAAATACCATATAATATATGGGGGTTCCCAAACTTACAACTTGTCTATTGTTAAATATTTCATCTCCTCGAGTAGGGATCGAACCCACAACCAATCAGTCTAACAGTCACACTTTGTGCCACTGCACCATGATTGGCCTCAAATAAGTGCAAAAAAACTGCTTATGTAATACTTGAACGGTCCCTAGGACCTTAAATCAAACTTAAAACCATCATGTTAACAGTCACTAACCGTTACATGTAAATAATTATAATTTTAAGCTACTTTTTGTTTTACTAATTTTACAGGTATCCACATCTTGATTTTGTCTCATCTCTCTGGTTGTTCCGGATATCCGCCATCTTTATTCACTTCCTGCCCGCCATTTTGTTAGATATGATATTGAGACTTACCGGGAAGAAGCCTATGTATGTATATTTATAATTTAATTTATTTAAATTTAGTAATAAAATATGTAATTTTAAATACTGCTGTTGCGGAGGAGGTCATACAAGCGTGTGACTGTAAACACGAAGGTTGCGGGTTTGGTCTCCACTCTGATAATGTCAAAGAGGGCGTTAAGTTCCGTGAAAGGGAAAAGTGGAGAACGGATTACCTTAACATCAGGTTCTTTCTGCCTATCCTACTGTTATACCTACGCCTTGTCTGTTTACCTGAACGATAAAATGAAAATAACATCAAATCCCCCATGGGAATCGAACCCATAAATGTTGCGTTTACAGTCAATTTACTCATAAATCTTTCTATTTATTTTCCAGATTGTTCCGTCTACACAAAAATGTATGGAATTCACTGAGTCGACTCGAAACATTTATTTTTAGTGAATGGAAGTTTCATAATACAAATACAAGGGAACTAAATCAGAAATTAAACAAAATTGATAAAGAAATATACTTTATAGACATACAGACGATTGTTGTAAGTATCTTTTTTATATAGAGTCTATATGGCGGAACACAACGCCGCGCTTTGTCTTACCTGAACGTCTCCGTTCATTTCTCAATGAGAATGCTTAAATTGAGAATTTTGAGAATGATTAAATTTTGTACAATTTAGACGTTAAGTTATACTACTATCATTATTGATGATGATGATTACATAAAACATGGCTATATACAGGGTGGAAGTGTCAGCACCACATTAAATGAAAAACAGTTTTAATTACTCTATAAAAGCATAATACAATTTAAAAAATCCCAAAAGTGAAAACGTTTTTTTTTTCTCAAACAAAATAAATAATAAAATTATCGTTGTAAAATAAAAAGCCATTTGTAAGGACGACGCACGCACACAAAAACCTATGAAATGGAAACCGCCGCACACGCCTCATTTCGAAATCGAGTCGTAGGTATTGGTGATAAAGTTCAAAGTTGTTTAAGAGTAGTACTTTTGTAGAACTTGTTGGAAAGTGGGCAACAGATTGTCTTAACACCAGGTTTCCTCTGCCTACCCTGCTGAATGCGGGATACAGCGTGAAGCTGATTTTTTTTTTCATACAAATTCATAACATTTCATACAATTTTATATAATTTAACACAATTTTCAGTGGGAACAATATTTCGTGAACCTACACTTGGGCGTTAGAAAATATTTAAATCATGAAAGTGAAAAAACTCTACCGGCAGCCAAGAGCAAGCACAATGTGTAAGTTTTTTAAAATTATTTTTGTATAATTATTTTAAATAAATAAAGATATAAGTAATTACTTATAATATTATCTTAAACTAACAGAAAATAATTTAAAAAAAACTAATTTTATCACTAAAAAAATATGTTATTTTCGTTACTATTTTAAACGAAATGTTGAATTCCGCCATTCAACATTGGTCTGTTTGTAGGGAAAGGAGTATTCGAACATTTGCTTTTGCTTGCATCTACCTATCGAGCTATATGCGGGATACAGCGTAAAAAAAATACATAAATATTTTAAATGAAACTATTTAACTAATGCGGTTAAATAGTCTATCGCGTATACTTAGTTTCATTTAAAATTTTTATGTATTTTTTAAAGCTGTATCCCGCATATAGCAGTATAGGTAGAGCAAAAACAAATTTTATTTGACATCTACATGAATACATTTTTTTTTCTTTTCCAGGCTTCATGCGGTACATATAATATGGCAAATATTAATAATATTTCTCGTATGGTATTTAGTATCGAACGCCTGTGGCCTTCAAGTGTTACACACTCCTTGGATGCCGCCCGTTATATATTATTTGTATAGCTTATTGTAATTTTTTATTATATGTTGTTTTAAAAAACTGACAAAAGATTAAAAAAAAACAATTTTCGAACATGCTGTATATGATAGAATATTAATAAGTAAGATAAAAAGGACTTTTGCTTTTTGTGAGACTAGACTTTCGTTTTTAATTGAAAAATGTTTGTTTCTTTTAAAAAAATACGTTTGTATATTTAAATTTAAATAAATGTTTTGAATACTAAAATTAAAGATATTATTATTATTATTATATATATTATTTTTTTACTTTTGTATAAGATTGACGATTAAACATAGTTATTAAACATTATCATTATATAAAAGTTTTATAAAGAATTATATATACAAAGAAAAATATATATTACAATATTAATAATAAAAAAAATAACTTATACTTTCAATAACGCAATGCCACCAGAATTCGGCAGAAAGTGTTGAAAGGAGTGTCTTAACACTAGGTTCCCTCTGTCTACCCTGCTGTGTGCGGGATACAGCGTGATTTTTTTTGATTTTTAACTTATACATTTATACACATATAAAAAACATCATATTTAAATGAAAAAAAGAAACGCTGATATAATATGTTTATTAGTAAAGAAAATTGATAGTTGAAATATAAATGGATATAAAAACAAAGTCATTTATATAATATTTTTAGATACATATTAAAAAAATACACTTTTCTTAAACGTTATATGTGTTACGTTTGTCTAAATGTCGAATTGGATGTGTCTTATTTGTCTTTAAGTAAATCTAAAGATATATATTTTTAACATTTTTAAAGTGTTATTCCTCACATAGAAAAGTAAAATACTTATTTAGAAAACGTATAAAAAAAATTCTGGTCGGTTTCCAGGAAGCGCGGGTTCGAGTCCCGCTACATTAAAATTTTTATACATTTTTTAAATAAACACTAAATATATATTATTTAAATTTTACACTTTGATCAAGATTTGACCAAGATGAAGAAGAATGTATTGCTTATTAGTGTAAAGCTCGTATAGTGGTTGTATCGTACGAGATGCGGCTTCAAATACTGCTGTGTTTAAATTTAAAAACGTTTTTTAAATGTTTTTGTGTATAATTAATTTTATAACAAAAATTGTTTAACTAAATAAATTTGCTTGTATAATTTCGTCTAAGTGCCTAATAAATGTGTAATGTAGTGTCTAATTTAGACTGGTCTAGGTGTTACTTAGGTGTTAAGGTGATCTGCTTGTGGATAATGTTTTAAATAAATATTTTGTTTTACATTTTTGAGTTTTTGTTTATACTTATATTTATATTTTTATTCATATGTGGCCTCAATGACCCTACAAATTAAATACAAAAATCAATTACATAATACATATTTTTATTATACAACTAGAGGCTCTCTATAACTTTTTTGTCATTGTAATTTTGATTGAAAATTACACTGCCTTTACCAGGTGTAAAAAGAAAATTTGTGTCCTAACAAAAAGTGCTTTTCGGGCGTATAAACATTAACTGGCATACTATCAAATCATTACTTGATTAGATTCACACTATAGTGCCGGTCACGGTCCGATCTCAGTCTATCAACATATTCTAATGAAAAACAATAAGAGCATTCATACAATTATGGACTAACGCAGTGATTCTCAACCTTTTTTTTGTTGCGACACATATTTAACGATTTCAAAATTTGGCGGCACACAAAGAGAAATTAATTACTAGAGCACACTGCATAAATAGTTTATGACAAAAATTTTAAATATACGAATTTATTTGTTATGTTGTTAAAAATATGTTTCTTTTTAAATGATGATGATGAATGAATTTAATTATATTAACATTATTATATATTTGCAAAATTTGGCGGCACACTTGTAAATTTGGCGGCACACAAAAGTGCCGCGGCACAGTGGTTGAGAATCACTGCTCTAACGTATATAAGAATATTTCTCATACAAGAATATAATATCGGACCGAGACCGAGCCCCGAGCCGCGACCGACACTACAGTGAATATTATTAAAGTTTTTTGCATTGAGTTTGAGCTATAGAAATCATAAACTGTTAACATAATTTTCTATTTATTTTTAAGAAGCCATATGACTAAACAAAACTCTAAATAAATTATTCTAAGATTTAAAAAAAACTATAATTTTTATCTTTATTTTATTCAAGATCAGTTACTTTTATTATGTATCTAGATGCTACCATAGCAGGGTAGGTTGAGGAAACTTAGTATTAAGATAGTATGTTCCCCACATACTGTTAAATTTTTAAGACATTGCTGTCGAGTGGTGGAATGAGTATAGGTCACAACGAGGAAATGAAAAAAGAAAATAAAACAAAAAGATTATAGTCTGCAAATAATATTTATTTCACTCAATTTAGTTACTTAACTTAAATAACATAAGGAAAAATGAAAGAGAAACTACATAAAAGAGTTTACAATAACAAAATTTCCATTTTTTTATCAACAGCTATAAAAATAAGACAAATTTTCAGTAAAAAAAATAAGTACACAATGTGATGTCTAAAAAAGAAAAAAAGTCAATACAAACGTCAATTTTCTTTTTAAATATCTCACAGATTTAAAAACTTATAATATATATAGATAATGTAAAAAAAACAGATTAAATCAAAAAGTAAATATTGATATCTATTTAATATAACCTTATGTCTATTTGTGACTACACATCAAATACAATTGTAATAATAAAATAGCTTTTTTTTCACATATATATTTTTTTATTTGTAAATACTTTTAAGCTTGGACGGCATTAAGCCATTTTTGCGTTTTTTTGAATATAATCTAAGATATTTTTACCATATTATAATAGCAAGATCACACTAAAAAACACTAAAAAAAAATAGAGCAAAAATTATCTAACAATTTTTATATAGGCTATTGTAATTTAATTATTATAATGTTGGCTGTAAAATACTTAGACCTCTTCATTTTCATAAGATTCATTTATAATTCTTCATTTATTTTATTTTAGCACTATTTATAACACTAATGTATTTGAGTTATGTTTATGAAAAATATTTTTTTCGTTAAAAAAAATATCATTTTTTATTAATATCTAATTTAGTTAAATTGTAAATGCAACTATTCATGAAATATAAAGGATTTTTTTTTATTTTGAACTATGTATATCCAGAAAAACGTGAAGCTACGTTTTTTATATTCGTAAATTTAAATATAATTTTAATATTTCTATGTATTCTTAGAATGAATGTGTCTTAATTCAAAATTTATATAACTTCTGTCTTAAGATTTTAGTTTAAAGTGTCAATATTCCATCATAATTTTGCTATTTGATGAGTTAGGCCACTTTCACTGTGACAGTACGTTACAAATTTGAAACTCAACTCACATTATTTAAGTAGTAATCTTTTCTACATAAAAATCATGAAACCTACATCTATGATCAATTACAGATTTTTTTTAATATTTTCTAATTAATATTTATTACTGTTTATATTTTTATTTCTCATCACTATTTAAGTATATTGTTGTAATATGATACATTTTTAAGGATGTTAATTATACTACAGTAATTATAGTTAAAAATGTGCAAATAAAAAAATGGCAATATAATTTTAATGATTAACAAAATATAATTTTAGTCAAATTTCATAACTGTCTTTTTTAACTCATAAGTGATGTGATTCAACAATAAAATGCAGTATATATGTATATAAATACGCATAATGACAGATTTTGAAAAACTATTCTATAATTATTATATTGAAAAATATATTATAATTACAACGTTTATCATATTGCTGCAGAAAATAAAGATAAATAGAAATAAAGATTTGTATACAAAAAAATAAATTTTAATTTATAATTCTAAAATCTCACCAAAACGCGACGAGGTGTCATGGCGTCGCTTGTGACGTAAATCGCAGTTTTTTTTGTAAATAAATATTAATTGTATATTTAATAATAAAATTAATGTGTGTTTTGTAATATATTAAAATGTTTCCATTAATTAAACATATAATTATTTTAGTGATCTTTACTAGCTGTCATCGTGCCTATTATAGAAATGGCAAAAAGGCAATTGATATTAGAAGTACACTATTTTTATAATATAGTGTCACTATTTATAGAATAGTTAAAAGATTTAAGTAGTCATTACTTATATATTATTAGAATATTGTTGGCTTTTTTTATTTAATAAATTAATAATTTCTTGAATTAATGACAAATTTATCAAAAATTTTAATGTTCAACTGTTAATACAGTTAAATTTTTGATTGGAATAGAAGAAATTATTAATTTATGAAAAAAAATATGAGTTTGTTGTCACATTGCAATGTGATTCCAAAAAAAAGGTGATATCTTATACATTTAAAAATATACATACTGACCATTATAGGAACGTATGTTAAAGAAAAACATGTATTAAAAAATATATATTCTTTTTTAGAAGTAAAACCTAAATCGCATTTTGTACTTAGTAGCGTTTACTATTTAACGTCAAAATTTCCACACAATTTTATATTCTTATTAATTATATATCTAATATACTTATGATTTTATTTACCGATATTTGTTAGTGGCACACTTCTCCTAGCTTTATGATTACTTCATTGTGTTAAATGTTTTTTTTAAATATATGATTTTTAACGGAAATAATGATTCAATTTTTTTTTAAATAATGACATAACATTTTTCTTCTATCCATATTAAACATCGGTAAATAAAAAATCTTTTCACTAATAATTAACATACATATATAAGTATAATCTACAGAACAAGCAAAAATCGTTCACACTACAAGTTTGAGGCGTTAGTGCAGGTTCCATTACAGGTTATGGCAAATTGTAAATAAAAATATAATATAGGCGGATTATACAAAAAAAAAGAAAAACTAATTTGTGCTATTTTTAAAATAAAATATAATGTTACCTCAAACTCATTTGCAACTTAAACACAAAGATATACATTGTTTATTGTTATTATAATAATATATTTTATATAAAATATATTTTTATATATTATACATAAATATTAATATTTATATATTTAACGAACAGTAGACACTCGATTAACCGGTCTAATTGTTGTCGTTTGGCATTGGATCATCGAATGTATAAAGTGGGTTTTGTGAATACATATCAGACATACATACAAACCAACATACATCGTACATACATATAACGAAAATCTATATTTATTACGACATACTATGTTACACTCATTTACATATTTAATGTAATTGCTAAAAGATGCTTATAACCAAAACGCATAAACGAGGGCCGGATTATTGATTTTCTACTGTAAACACTTTATTTCATATATATAAATAAGCATGTCTGACCAGAAAACTGAACACATTCAGTCTTACGTTCATTTTTTTTTTATTGAAAATTGGCAATTCAAAATTGTTGATCCATTTGTTTGCTCAAAAGTTTCAATTATTGTATTAATGTTTACTTAAAAACCTAATAATTGGCACATTTACTTTTTAGTTATTAGGTTTTTTATTTTTATGATATTGCCTATTCAAATATTTTATTCAGAATTCTGTTTTAAATATATCTTCAAAATTATATTCAATATTAAAACAAAATTATAATTTTGACATATTACGGCCGTCATCATTACTTATCTGAATTTTACTGTATTTTTTTGTCTGTATCAAATCAATTATATTTCTTTAATTTCAAGATTTATTTTTTTATAATTTAATATCGATATTTAATACTGAAATAAAAACAGTTTCTATATAAAATCTACATAAATTTATTATCTGTCACTTTGACACATTAAATGTCTAATACAATATTTGTCTATACTTTTACTGTAATTTTTATTAATATGTTTAATATACAATAATATTTCGTTCGTCCTTAAAAAATAAATGCTTTCTTTTTGTAATTGACAATTATATAAGAAATAAAATTTTATATGATACAATACATTTGTATATACATATACATTTTTTATCTGTAATTTTGACTTTGTATAATTGGCATTTAGTCAATATAATCAATTATATTTTTTATCTGTCCAATTTATCATGGATCACAATTTAAGTAAATATTATATTAGTAATGTCTGTGTGTCAGTTTTTTTACACATTTATTAGTGTTTATGTATATTTATTTCTGGTCAGAAGTACTTAAACTTTTATTTCATGCACCTACTTTATTTCTACGTTTATTTAATAGGGAGTTGTTTGATTGTTCTAGTGCCTTGATTTGGACCTGGTCATAGTCGACGCGCATGGTGGCCAGCGAGCGCGTCATCTCGTCCTGCACGTCGGCCCACGCGTCGCCCGCGTCGCGCAGCAGCGCGTGCGTGTACAGCGGCGTCTGCGGCACCTGCGTGAACTGGCGCACCCACGGGCTCGACATCACCTGGTTCATGGGAACAACATTATATATTGAGTTCCAGATATTGGGTCCAAAATATCGAAAAGCAACACGATTATGCTGTTCTTATATTTAAATTTCTTTTTACAGTTCCATGTAATAATAAACAAATAGAGAAAAAAGAAAACAACACTAATAGTTTAATAGGATTAACGTATATTTTTGATTGATTAAATCGTCACACGAATCTCTTTACAATTTAAATGGGTCCCGACGGTTAGTCCTCATAATTTTTTTTTTAGTTTTGTGCAGTCAGGTTTTTTGCTTTATACAATTTATATTAATATATTTAAAAAAAAAAAACAAAATAAAGCTTACTTGATGTATTGTCAATCTTTTTGCTGGTTCTACTGATAACATTCCTTTGATAAGATTCTTTGCTTCGGAAGAAACATTGGACCATTCTGGTTCGGGAAAATCGTATTGTCCTAGTCTAATACGCTGGAATAATATAAATGTGTGTTAAATATTTATTAACAAATAATACATAATGCGATCGACGAGTCGTGACCTCCCAGAACACCCGAAGATTTTTTTACTTTTCATTATTTTCTTTGCAGGTGAACAATGCGATGGTTTTGGGACACACAAATAAAGTATACTATATTTTGTCTTATAAAGTTTTCCTTTCATTACAAAGCACAAACATACAATTATAATTTTACATTGTAATTTTGACGAAATGTTTAGCGTTACATGAGTTGCATTAAATAAGAAATCTATATCGCATAGAATAAGTCACGTCAAATTCCAAAAAAACCTATTACTCAAAAGTAATGATGAAACCGAACATTAACAAATATATTCTAATGGAAATCAAACCTGCGAACGAACCTCATGCTCATGAATTACTCAAAATATGAAAAATATATATTTTTTTCTTTTTAAAAAACCCTGAATGACATGTAAAAAATAGAAAATAATAATACCTTTTTCATTCCCGGCGATATAGCGAGTCCATGGTTCGAATAAAAAGGTGGGAAACCACACAGAAGTATATACATGACTACGCCTAAAGACCATATGTCACATGATTTATCATATTTTTCTGGACCTAAAACCTGAAACAAAAAACAATCTTATTATGGTTCAATTAAAGAATTTCTATATAGATACAGTATGGTGAATGAGTTGTGGCCACCCTTGTGGCTTTCTTAGCTTTAGCACATTGTAAGAAAGTAAAGAAATGTAAGAAAAATCTTATAATCAAATATGCGCAGCCATCTACATCTAACTTTAGCACCAACCACTACTTTAAATAATTAGAAATTAAATATTTTAATATTTATACTATAGTCTAAATTTACTTATAATATGATGACTGTAATTATTTTTATTTTTAAAAAATCAGCTTCACGCTATATCCAACACACAGCAGGGTAGGCAGAGGGAACCTAGTGTTAAGACACTCCGTTCCCCATTTTCCGCTGAGTTTCTGGAGGTATTTCGTGTTGAGTGGCGGAACTCGGCGCCGCACTTTTACCAGAGCGAATTATTTTCCTTGAATGAAAACTTTTTTTGGAGTATGGTTGAAACTAAGGCTGGTGAGGACTTTTGATTTAGAACCATAACAGATCATCGTATCTATACCACAATAAGAATTAATCGTTTTTTGTCAGATTTTTCATAGACATTTAGCTGAACTATAAGAAAAAACGAACACAATGTAAGTCAGCCTACATCTATTTTAAAGATTCTCATGTTATATGATAAAAGAGCGAATAAAAGAAGACTTACCTCGGGCGCAACATAATACGGCGTATAACACGGTGTTTGTAAAGTATCCGCTTGAGTCAAAGTTTCCTTTGCGAATCCAAAATCGGTCAGCTTCAATATAGCATTGGGTTCCATACTAGTATACAGCAGGTTCTCTGGTTTAATATCGCGGTGGGCGATGTTAGAATCGTGGAGATGGCGTACTGCTACACATATTGAGTGCATTATCTGTGGAAAAAAGAAAAAAAAAGTGGTCAATGGTCACGTTGTCTTTGAAATTAAGCCGAAAAAGCTACTCGTTTTCTCAGATTATCGTCCAATTTTCGAAACGTTACGGGTTGAGGTGGCGGAACTTAACGCCCTCAATTGTCTATCAGAGCATGAAAATGACAATGATAATGATTAAATCAGTCACCTATTCGGCCACCGCCACCTCTTATTTATACGTCGACTGTATATAGCTTAATGCTGTGATGGTTGAAACAGGACAACTTGAAAATATTATAAAAATGTATGTTGGCATTACTGAAACGACAAGGTAACAATTGGTAAGTTGTCCTGATTTTTTTGTTGCATCAGGGAGCTACTTATATTTATATTATTCAATATGTAATTTATTATTATTTTAGATATATTTGATATATTATTATCATTTATAGTAACCTGTACACCAAATGAAAAAACGGAAGATTTAAGGGACCACTTTAGTGTTTGTCTGTTTGTGTACTTTTATAAGCTATCATGGGCGTATATTTTCCAAGGGGCCTCGGCCTCGCTTTGAACACATTTTTTCGTGTAAAGATTTTTTCAAATTTTTAAGGTGAATATTTTTTATCTAACATTTCTATGGTGGGCACAAGACTATTCTGGGGCGGGCACAAATCGCCCAGCTCATCCTATTCCTAAGTCCATATAAACTATGTTCCCATTGATCTACGTTCATGAAGTAACGAAACCCTTGGTTGGCGAGTCTGCCTTGCGCTTGACTGTTTTTTTTGTTATTACATTTTCTTACCTCAGCAGCCTGTCGCTCTGTGAAAGCCCCTTCTCTATTATCCTGAATCCTTTGGAATAGCTCGCCCCCGTCCATGCACTCCATCACAACTAGTAAGCAACGCTTGCCGCCGTATGTGTTGTCGTATACGTCGATTATCTGAAAAGGAAGTGGTACTGCAATTTAATTTTTATTGAATAAAAATAACATACAATATTAGTATATTTGAAGATTTGTATTTATCCCCACGCTATAACCCGCTTATAGTAGTACAGTTAGTTACAGGTCTCACAGCGAACCTGGAACCTGATCGCTTTGCCTGGCTATCAGAGCAACATCTCATCTCTTAGAGTCGTGGCGCAACGGCACAAAGTGTGACTGTAAAACCGACTGGTTGTGGGTTCGATCCCCACTCGAGGAGATGAATAATTTATTTAAATTTATATTTCCATTTCTTCTGGTGTCGAAGCAAAGAGCGGCGTTGAGTTCTGCCATTCGATATATGCTTATGCATAATGCTTCCACAATTCGGCAGAAGGTGGGGAACGGAGTGTTTTAACATTAGGTTCCCTCTGCCTACCCTGTTGTGTGCGGGATACAGCGTGAAGTTGATTTATTTTATTTTATCTCATCTATTATTCATTTGCATGAAGGCCAGAGGCCAGTTGTGGCGCAGAGACACAAGGAGACAGTAAGCGCCACATGTGTTCGATTATTTCTTGAGGAGACGAAATATTTAATATTTTCAGGTAAACCCACTCTGTTATCGACTTCCCTTATTGGTGCAGTCGAGAACGACGCATTATTTAATTTGGCTCTCATTGCACAATAACATATGTTTTGATAGCAACCAAAACCAAAGAACTCACTCTAAATATATGTATAAATAAAAGCCTCAACCATTTCAAAATATAAATATCGATTGTTTAAATTTGGTATCCTTATCCTATGACAAGTGGGTCACGGCCGGAACACCGCGCCGTAACAAAATATTCACGCTACATCGATTTATTCTGTCTATGGAAAAGTCTTGTCTATGGAAAACCCCATGGAAATTCTACTTTATCATAATGACTATGAAACACGAAACTAATAATTAAATTCTATAAAAAAATGAAGTCGAGCAGTTAGTTTAACGTACGTTTTACGAACATATATTTTAGTTTCACGCATTATCCCGCACAAGCAGGATAGATACAGAGTCAATCATATCTTTCCGTTTTCGACTTTCCATCTGCGGAACTTAACGCCGTACTTTGAAACACAAAGTTACTACCGAAATTTTCATAACTTTCGCTGAAATTTATTACTGCGATATTCGTACTGGTTTTGGGGCGTTCCCCAGTTTCGATAGATAAGCTAAAAGTTTTCGTTTTGATATACATACATTATTGACAATATGTAACGCTTTCGTATAAAATTAAAAGGCCAAAGATCATACGTTCTGTTTCCATTATATGTCTATTTTTTTTAAATAATAAAAAGATAAATTTTAGTTAACATATCTTATTCTACACATTATAAAATAGAATGACTTTCAAACTATGAGAGAGATTTCAATGCGGTTTTCACTAATAAGTAGAACTCAAAATTAAAATCATTTATTATGTACATAATACATACATATTAGAGACCAGTCGTGGCGCAAGGGCGCAAAGTATGATTGTAAAATCGACTGGTTGTGGGTTCGACCCCACTCGAGGAAATGAAATATTTATTAACTTTTATATTTTTACTTCTTTGCTCTGATATCGGGGCAAAGCGCGGCGCTGAGTTCTGCTACTCAACACGCAATGCCTCCTGAACTCGGCGGAAAGTGGAGAACGGAGTGTATTAACACGATTCCTTCTGCCTACCCTGCTGTATGCGAGATACAGCGTGAAGCTGATTTTTATTTTTTATTTTAATACATAAGTAGGTACATAGTATTTTGAAGTAAGTAAAGGCGAGAATATCAAAACCCATACGAAAACAAAAAATGTGGTGCCTACCATAGCATATGGCATAACCGTAAAGACAACTACCGCTGGTAAGAGAACACAGCGCGGCGTTGAGTTTCGCAATTGAACACGCATGTCTCTATAATTGTATGGAAAATAAGCAACAATTTCTTACTACTGGGTTCCCTCTGTCTACCTTGGTATATGCGGGTTAAAGCGCGAAACTAAAAAAAAAGTAAACATTTTACTATAACAATGTATTGCGCAACCATAATATAAAATTATCTTAATCTAAAAATGTAGATAAGCTATTACAAGAGTACGGTGTTTATTTATACACTGTCGCATAATAATAAATACTACAGCAAAAAACAAACAAGTTCTACAGAAAATTAAGTGGAAATATTTAAGTTATTTTTTATAAGTAGATGTATATAATATCTATACATATATCACTTTGCTGTTGTGGTGGAGCGCCCGACTGTGAATGCGACGGTTGCGGGTTCCAGTTGCACTCGCGAGAAATATTGTCATTTTCTTGTCCTAGTAACTAGCGCAGCGTTAAGTTCCGCCGCTCAACATGCAATGTTTCGAAAATAAAAAAAAGTCTATATTATAGGGGATTCATTTGATTACTAAAGAAAACCTACTCTATATTACTAAGAGACAGACAGAGAGACTTATAGTAGTAGTAAAACGTTATAGCCTACTATAATTACTACTAATACTATAGCAACTATTAGTATATAGTTAGTTATATAATATTATTAGGTAGGATTTGTAACAAAGTATTATTTTAATACTGTTGCGCTAGATTACTATATTTTCTTCTTCACGCTGTATCCCGCATGTAGAGTAAGCAGACAAATAGTATACTAGACACACCGTTTTCTGCACACCACCAACCAATTCATGTTGGAGACCTTAGGTGTTGTGCAGCGGAATTCAACGCCGTGTTGTGTTGTTGAGCGAAGAAATGAAAATAATTCATTTCTACAAGTGAAAATCGAACTAAAAACCGTCGCATTTAAAGTCAGATGATGTACCACAGCGCCACAATGGCCATGCGATATCTTACAAGAACATAATTTCAAAAAAGCATTTCCCAACATCGAACCAAGGAAGATATAAGGTTTATTTAATAATACGATAGATGACTATTGTTATTGGTATATAAAAGCTCAACAGCAGATTTATATTATTATTATATTATCAGTTGGAATAATATTATTTATTGTATTAATTAACAATTCACAGAACTTTAAAAGGTCAAGCTCTTCATTATTCCATTTCTATATAAATTCGTTATACCTACATTATATAATTGTGAATAACTCATAGTATAAGTTATTGGAAAAATAAATAATACTTGACGAAGTTAGATGTTGGTCAAATATGTAATTTTTTAGGGTTCTGCACTTCAATAGAAAAAAAAACTGAATCTTTATAGGATCTCTTTGTTATCCGTCTGTGTCTATAATTCGGCCTGTCTTGTCTGTCAAGCTGATATTAATATCAAATATTGAGGTCCATAGTCCTCTGGATCTGGAGTTAAATAGTTCATAAATAAAATAAATCAGCTTCACGCTTCAAATTTTAAATACAAGAAGTTCCTCTGAACGTAGGTGCAGTGGATCACTTCAAATCGATTAACGCAATGTAATATATCTAACCTTTCTAACAAAAAATGGACTTCCAACACAAAACGTCTCCCTATTCTATCCAGTAGTTCCTGAGGTTACGGCGTTCACATAAACAAACAAATTCAGCTTACCTCAACAATATGTATGCAGCCACTGGCACGCCAGTGTAATTCGACTTCTCGTCTCGCCTTCGCACTGTCGTGTAACACTTTCAAAGCCCGTTTGGCCCCTGTTCTTTTTTCCTTGCATTCTACTACCTGAAAAGTGAAAAATAAAACATAAATATTACCGATATATGCTATAGGTGACCTTTAATTTTGTGTAATATTTATTTAGATAATAAATGGACAAATAAGAGAATGGAGTGTCCAAACACTAGGTTTTCTCCTAACTGTTTCTCTACATGTTTCAATATAGATATAAAAAAAGACAAAGCGCGGCGTTGACTATCACCATTCAATACGTAATATCTCGAAAAAGAAGCATAAACTAGGGAAAAGTGTCCTAACACAAGGTTACCTCTGCCTAACCTAATATATGCGGGATACAACGTGAAGCTAAAATAAAACATATCATTAATTGTTTATTACGGCATAGTTCAAAGGTGACTAACTAACAACTACGCAACGAGATGAGTTACAATTCCACTTAAGGAAATGTTTATATAAATAAAACTAAAGTGTTTCCGGTGTGGCCAGACTAAATCAGACAGTGATTTCGACAAACCACAATAAAACACGAATCATATTTTGAACAGAAATTAGATTTTATTTATTTTCTTCTGAATGACAAATACTCTAATATATCGAAAATAGTAAAATTTTGGACCACGCTACATAGTGTATAGATAGTTAGAAATGATTGATCATACGCCCATATTATCTGTCTCTTTTATATTTATCAGTGTGTTTGAGGAGGTCGTCAGTTGCACAAGAGTACGATTGTAAGCGCGAAGGTTGTGGGTTCCCCTAAGGGGAATGAAATATTTAATATTATCTTTCTAGCTTTGTTGACTTGGTGTTGAGTTCCGCCACTCAACACGCAATGCCTCCAGAATTGGGCAGAAAGGGGGAAACGAAAGTGCTGAAAGCTGAAATACGTATATATTAGTCAAATAGTATATATTTATCAATTAGTCTATCTATCGTTCACCTTGTATATAAAAGATAGTCGTTTACTTTAACAAGTCATCCTCATTAAAGATTACACTTAAAATAACTTAATTTGAATGTATAATACATGTATGACGTTGTAATCAATGACGTCACAGATACCATCCATTCAGAACAACGACAATCGATGTACAAATATAAGATAAACCTGTGAATCATACATACATCGTATTTCGATATACTCGCGATGATATGGAATTTTAGTGACTAACTTAATTTAATCACTGCGTTGAGTTGCACCACTTAATGTCTCTAATTTTGGCCGGAAAGTGGGGTGCGGAGTGTTTTAATATTAATTTCGGTCGGCCTATAGGAAAAAGTAAAAAAAATATTGATTTCTGATTTAGTAAATTCATTTTTATTCTGCTAACCAGGACAAGGCGTCAAGTAGATTTTTTATCTTTCAAAAGCTTGGATCAAAAACCTATTGTTATTTATTTCCATTATACCTATTTATTCTTGGTATATCACCGGAAAGCCCACAAAATGTATATATATATTTCCTGAACAGTGTCGTTGCGGGTGCTGTTGGGTTTCGCCACCATGGATACCATATGCTTCGATGGCGTCATTAATTCAATTAAGATCTTTCAGTTCAATAAAATATAAAACATCTATATTATATTCTTTGCCTTTATAAAACCCAATCATCAACCACCCATAAAACCCAATCAACGCTTTAGACATAAAAGTGTAACAGACGAACATACACACAAAAATACTTTTCCAATCATCATAACAGTACAGCGTCGCGCGACGCCCACAGCATTATTCATTGATACCAAAACGTATTTTAAACGTTTTCTACAAACTATTTGTATATAATATTTGACCGTGAATGTATTATTAGCGTGTGAATTCTACGTAATTGTAGAATAAATACTTAGTACTGTTTTAGTTAGGTGAGAAAGTGGTATTTTCCTTGAGGAAAGAGTAATGTCACAGTAACGCAACCCGTTCTGGCAACAACGTAAATCGCGGTGCTGTGTTCCACCACTCATCACCTAAGGCTGCAAGATTTTGGCTCCAAACGGGGAACGGAAGCGTTTTAGTGGGAACGGAGTGTCTTAAATTAAATTTTCAAATTCACACTTAACACTAGGTTCCCAGGCTCATCTGCTTATCCTGCTATGTGCAGCATACAGCGTGAAACTACAAAGAAAATCGAAAATGTTAGAGAACGCTACAGTTGTAGATTTAATTTCCACTGGTGAATTATTTATTTTTGCTTCATTGCTCTGCTAACAAGACAACGAGCAGAATGTCTCCAACATTTCATGTACTCAACGTGAAATGAGTGTTTTAAATATTAAAACACTCATTTTGGAGACATTGCTTTAGATTTTCTCTGACCATCCTGCTATACGGAAAAAACCGCGAAGCCGTAGAATATAGTCCAGATGTACTATAGAATTTATATAAAATTTACTTTCTATTTTCGACGAGCGGTAAAATGGGCAAAGGTCATGTCTATATACAGCGCACAAGTCGACCTTCCAAGATTGCAAGCATTTTTGATTAATGTTGGTAATATAACTTGATTTTTTGTTGTGTTTCAAGCTGCGTAACGCATTCAGCAGGATAGGGCAGCGGGAACCTTGTATTAAGTCACTGCGTTGGCCACTTTTGAGTGCTGGAATTCAACGCCGTGCTTTTTTTCGCGTCTTGTTAGCAGAGCCAAGTATTGAAAATAATTAATTTTCCAAGTAGGTACCGAACCCACAGTCGTCGCGTGAAACACAAAATCGTACAGTGAAACACAAAATCACGTGGATTTTGCTTATCTGAACATAAATCCTTTAACAATAACTAATATATAACATTAAATTATAACCATAGTTGTTAATAATGGCAGGTACGTACATACACGACGTCACAACTGATAACGATTTGAGAAGAAAATATTTTCCTTTTAATTTGTTTGATCAAACACGTGACGGTGAAGCGTGTAACAATATGTGTTCACGAATTAGCTATTTATATTTTTATAAGCTACTAGCAATTTACCCACGGCTTCGCCCGCCTGAAATTATTTTTATATTGTACAATTTAGTGGGGAACGGAGTGTCTTAACACTAGGTTCCCTCTGCCTACCCTGCTGTGTGCGGGATACATGAAGCTGATTAACAATTTATACAAAATCTTTACATAAATTATGGTCTATGTTGATGTATAAGCTATATAACTATAAAGTTTCATCTAAATATGTTCAGTAGTTTTTGGTGGAAAAACATCCATCCTCACAACTTTTATATTTATAATATTAACAGTGACAGGCTTTAGGAGCACCCCTATACTCCCTAACCTATCCACATGTATGATTGCGTTTACTTAAAAGTTCATCTTTTTTCTGTTTTCTAAGAGCACTCTCTTGTATCAAGCTTTAGGTGATTTTAAGAAAATATATCTTGACAGAGAAATAGACAAACAAACAAATAAGCGGCGACAAAGTGATTCTATAAGGATTTTGTTTTTTCTTTTGTCAAACGAATGTTTAATTTATATTTAGTGTAAAACGAAATTTTAACCTTAAAAATAAAAATGGTAAAATATGTCACCTGTTTATTCAGCCATAGCGTGACATTGAATTCGGCCCCCTAAAACGTAATATCTAAATTATAAGGAAGCGGAAGAGCATAATAATACAACGATACGTTTTTTCTATGACCATTTTAAATTACTGTAGTAAAGTTTTATATGGAACATGTAAAAAATACTTGTTGAGGACACTGCGCCTGCCAATGCGCGCGGGCAGTGCATCGCGCGTCATTAGAGCGGGGCGCGGCGACGGAGCGACGGCGGGGGGAGCAGGGACGGCCGGAGCGACCGGGCACACGTCCTCACTTACCTTTTAACTTTAGTCACCTTAAGTACTTTAATATATATTTATTTATACAGTCCATTCTTTTATTTCTACAATCAGGAAGGGCAGTATTCCCTACCCAAGTAGGCACAGGGCACTGTCCCCTACATTTTGGTCCATTCGAGTCGGATTCATTATTCTTCAAGAAACCCGGAAGCGGAAGGTCTACGAATACCGGGATCATATCGTTCTTCCAGAACACTGGAAGCATATGGTTCGTCGTGCCGTCAACGCTTTATCGGAAACATTTTGGTCTATTCGAGCCAGATTCACCCGGAAGCGGAGGGTCTACGAATACCGGGATCATATCGTTCTTCCAGAACACTGGAAGCATATGGTTCGTCGTGCCGTCAACGCTTTATCGGAAACATTTGGTGCAATCGAGTCAGATTCATTATTCTTCAAGAAACCCGGAAGCGGTAGGTCTACGAATATCGGGATCATATCGTTCTTCCAGAACACTGGAAGCATATGGTTCATCGTGCCGTCAACGCATTACCGGAAGCATATCATCCATTCGAGTCGTCAAGGGTAAGAGGAGGTCAAGCAAGGTCAACCAGAGGTCACCTCCAAGCACATGGTTTCTGTATCGTCGTCATGTTGTGTATTCCGCCGGAGTGAACATTGCACATTATGTTGCTGACATTCCCAGGCAAGAATAGCAACGCGAAGGTCAACCTGAAGTCACCTCCAAGCACATGACTCCTGAACCGTCTTTAAGTTGTGTGTTCCGCCGGAGTGAACAATGCACATACATGTTGCTGACATTCCCAGGCAAGGACAACAACGCTTCAAGGGCAGGAAGTCAATATGTGTACTGGTCTTTAGATATACCTCCAAGAAGGATCATCCCGCATCAAGGATACCTACGTGAGATCGTTCCATATCCTATTTTCATCCTAATTCTTTTCTTATTTCTTACCATTTTTACCTCATTATTCGTTTCCCAAGATTTTATTATAACGTAATCATCATATTATATATCATACATCATTGATATTATATGACATAATCTTTAATTGCATAAACTTTTGGTAACTTATTTTATTATTATCAAAATAATATCGCATAACTACTTTTCATAATGATATTAATTTATTTTAAAATATTACATTTATCATAAAAGCTTCTCACAATGAATAAATTCCAAAACCATGAAATAATAGCTTATATCATTCGTTTCTTATCATAACCATTATTTAAACAAGTTTTATATATATTATTTAGCTAACTTATAATATTTTACTTACAGGTCGGTACTACAAAAATAAATGCATAGTATTTTTATGCTAATAATATTAAGGTGCCTAAGGTTCTATCGTTTATGATGGATTATTAATTTATTTATATCATTGTTTGGTGTTTATATTTAATTGAATATTTGATTACAGAATTTAGTTAATTAAAGCTTAAATAAAATAAATCTTTTTGCTTGTGTTGTGGTGCTACTTGCTTTATTCAATAAAAATAATAATTACAAAATAAAACTATAAAAATTCCTACTTTATAAAATCTAATAATAGCATCGCTAAAATCCCGTCGTTTTCTCCTCCTTTTCTACTCGTTCCTTTATACGTCATTTTCAACCTTAACATTACCACTTAACCCTGTTCAACTCCTTATTGGACGATATCATTTTATGTCACATCCCTGCACTGTGTATGGGTATATTTTGTGAATAACTTTATTCTCCTTCAGAAAAAGATTAAACGGATGCGGTCACAAGAAGCACTCAAGGAAGAGGCACTTGCAGACATTCGAACCAAGAAAGGCGTGATCAGGCGTGCCTTCAATACCATATGTCCCCTGCCGACATCAAATCTTGAAGATATCTCTTCAACGCGGGGAGTATGTTGAGGACACTGCGCCTGCCAATGCGCGCGGGCAGTGCATCGCGCGTCATTAGAGCGGGGCGCGGCGACGGAGCGACGGCGGGGGGAGCAGGGACGGCCGGAGCGACCGGGCACACGTCCTCACTTACCTTTTAACTTTAGTCACCTTAAGTACTTTAATATATATTTATTTATACAGTCCATTCTTTTATTTCTACAATCAGGAAGGGCAGTATTCCCTACCCAAGTAGGCACAGGGCACTGTCCCCTACAATACTTGCTACTACCGCCAAACAACATGCAATGTCTCCGAAATTGGGCGAAATGTGAGGAACGGAGTGCCATCTATTTACGCTACTAAATGCGAGATACAGCGTGAAGGTAATAAAAAAAACAATAAAGTAAAAATGCATCGAGATCGACCTTCGATAACATAGTATCAAAGATACTGGAGGAGGAAGGTCACGTAAAAAGTAAGGTAAAGTCATGTATGAAGAGGTTGAAAACAGTGGACGAGGCGAAAGAGGTATGTAGAGGCCGTAGCGTTTGGCGCTTTGTTCTCTCTGTCTCTCCCGCTAGGGAGCTAAAGCGTGAAGCTTAGTATAGTATAGTATAAAATGAACTATTTATTTTACCTATGCATTTGTATGAATAAATTATAAGTTAAAAAAATTAAATTAAATTAATTTTACGCTGTATCCCGGACAGAGCAGTGTAGGCAGAGAGTTCTGGAGGCATTAAATTATAAGATAAAGTTCTAAATAATGTTGCTAGTGTTAATAAACACGAACACATACTCTCAATTAACTTCTAGAGATCAAAGATAACATCTACTATAGTTATTCGTCACTACGTCGCAGTTCCATGCATAAATACGTATATTCTATAGTATAGTATAGCGCAGTACACACGTTCATACTAATATTTATCTCTTAATGTACACAGTCGTACATACGCAGCAAATCGTTTACATTGAATTTGATATAAAAACGTAGTCTATACTTATAAACTATGAAAAGTCTGGATAATAGTGAAAATCGGTAGTGATTTTATATTCTTTCTCCTTAAGTTTTATTCTCTTCGTATATTACAATTTTTATTAATATTAGCGACCCATCTGCGACTTCGCCCGCTTAAATTTATCTTTAGAGTATATTCAAATTATATAAAATTTGTACGTACATTATGGCGTATCTGTTATTCTGATATATATAATCTATATTATACTGTAAGGCTTCATCTAAACCCGTTCAGTACTTTTTTCGTGAAATTTAAACAAACGTCCATTTTTGCTAACCTTTATATTTATAATATGAGTAGGATTATTAATATTAGAAAAACAATGTTTTATTGACCGCGCTAATCTCGGGAACTTGAATTAGAAAAAAACTTTTTGCGTAGGCTGGATAGTCTATTTATAAAGGCTATATTTTCTATAGGCTATATTAATAACGTGAATGAAACGTTTTTATGTAGCCCACTGTAACTGTGGCCAGAGTTACCTCGGATATCTAGAATGTCGTATATAATTATTATTTATTTTTATTTTAAGCAAAGTCGTAGGTAACGGATAGTCAGGTATAAATGTACGCTTGCTTTAATGCAATTGTGGTACAGTACAGCGTCTGACTTTCAATGCAATGATTGTGGGTTCGTTGGTTGTTCTACTAAATTTGACGCCGACGTTAAGACACTCCGTACCCCTTCACGACACTACTTTCTCCATTTTCTGCAGATTTTTTTGAGACATTGCGTGTTTAGTGTCAGCACTCAACGCCGGGCCGACAGGTTGTAGATTCGATTACCAATCTATGAATGGAAATATTTAATATTTTTATTTTATAGCGCGGCGTTGAGTTCTGCCACTCAACACGCAATGCTTACAGAATTCGGCAGAAAGTGGGGAACGGAGTGTCTTAACACTAAGTTCCCTCTGCCTACCCTGCTGTGTGCGGGATACAGCGTGAAGCTGATTTAGATTTTTATTTTCTCGCACTGGTAACGGGGACGGAAATTACGGAACAGAAGTGTCACTTGAGTCTGTCTTAAAACTAGGTAGATAGAGACTGGAGAGTGTCTTAACACTAGATTTCCAGGTTTCCATAGCAGGGAAGGCGGGAACCACCACTCAAAACACATTTTTTTTTCAACTTCACCTGTATCTCGCATAGAGTAAGTAGGGTAGGCAGCGAGAACCTAGTGTTAGCACACTTTGTCCCGTATTGTCCGCTTTATCTCGGTATAAGAATAAGGAAATAAAAATAATATATTCCCTCGGGTGGAAATCGAATCCACAACCCCCACTTGTACGAATATTAGAACGTATGATTTAACATTTACAGTTTATTACAATAATAGAAACAGATAGTATGTAAGTATTAGTATGATAAGCCGATAAACAATGTATTTGGGGGATACCAATGAGTCATGCAGGGTCTTCCATCTTTTTTCAATAATTATTATACAGTTATTATATTATATAACGTTGAATGAACGGTAAAATTTTATTAAGCTGTATATTTATACTTATTTAGAAAACGTATGAAAATTTGAACATAGCGGGATTCGAACCTCCTGCTCGGTTTCCAGGGGGCGCAGGATCGAGTCCCGCTATGTATGGTTTTATTGCCTAAGTGTGAAATAGCACTTTTAAAATGTTCAAAATAAGCTGTATATTCACTTTCATATATTTTAATAGGGCCAGAGTGGGACTAACAATAAGATACTTAAAAAAATTAAATACTCTCAAATCTAAAAAAATCTTAAAATTGAATTGATGAAGGAATCAATTTTAAATATCTGTAACTGAATACGATATAGTATTGTAACTATCGCGTTTACAGTAAAACTTTATTTGAAATAATTACTGTACCATGATTATTATCTTCATTCTGTATCCGGCAGATATCTGAGGGAGCACGGCAACCTAGGTTGTTAAGACACTCCGTAAACCATTAAGACACTACTTTTCCCACTTTTTGCCGAATTCTTGAGATATTGCGTGTTTATGTCAGCACTTAACGCTGGGCCGACAAGTTGTGAATTCGATTACCAATCGGTGAAATTACATATTTATTTTTTTTCATTTCTTCGCTCTGGTAACGAGGAAAGAAATTGGGGAACGAAGTGTCTTAACACTAGGTTTGTGCGAGATACAGCGTGAAGGTAAAAAAGAATCTAAGTAATTATGTTCTATTGAGGCCAGTCGTGGCGTAGGGGTACAAAATGTGACTGTAAAATCAAATGATTGTGGTTCCGATTCTCACTAGAGGAAAATTATTTTTATTTAAATTTATATCTTCAATTTTTTGCTCTGGTGTCGAAGCAAAGCGCGGCGTTGAGTTCCACCATTCAACACGCAATGCTCCGGAATTCTGGGAAGTGGGGAGTGGCATTACACTAGGTTTCCTCTGTTTTCCCTGCTGCGTGCGGGATACACCGTGAAGCTGATTTTATTTTATTATGTTCTATTAAACAATTTCCTACTATAAATGTTGCCATAGCGAGTTAATGCAGATATTTATTATTATCGGTAAATATAACACAGTAACACGACAACGTCATGATTAATACTTAAACACGGAATTTCCTTCCATTTTATTACATTTTACTCAACGCTCTACAAATTATCCGCTTCAAAGAAAGATGAGAAAAAGACTTAAAATACGTCTTACGAGTTACGACAGACGGAAACGAGGACAAAGGTGTATTCTCCGTATTATTATGTGACGCGATCATACAATACGTGACGTCAATGCGTGGGACACTGTGTGATTGTACAAGCAGTGATTGTGGGTTTGATTCCCACTCAAGAGTTTTTTTTAAGCTAGAGCTTCACGCTTTTCCCGCTATACAAGCCAAAATGTTAGCGTGGTCTAATAAGAAAACTTTAGTAGTTTCTAGTATCAAAGCACTCCGATCTCCACCTATCGTATTGATTGGAGACATTGCGAGTTGGTTAGCGGAATTCAACGCTGCGCTTTGTCTTTGTCAAAGCAAGAAAATGGAAATAATATTTAAAAAAATGAGAAGCATAAAAAAAATTAAGTAACGGAACTTAAGACATAACAGCCCAGATCTTAATCACACATTGCAGGTTAGGCAGAGGGAACCTACTATTAAAATACTTCGTTCCCCACATTCTATCTAATTTTGGAGATTTTTTTGTGGAATGGCTGAACTTGATCACACTTTGTCTTCTTACCGGAGCGAGGAAATGAAAATTATTTACCAGATTGGGAATCGAACCCACATTCGTCACGGCAACAGTCACACGCTGTGCGCTGCGCCACGAGTCCTCTCAAATTTTTATACATAACTAAATATTTCTATTTCCATAGTGGATGTTCCGTAATTTAAAATATAAAAATCAATGACAGAAGGGGTTTTACGGAACAATCACGTCATTCATAATTATTATATGTATATAATATAAAAATAGTACCCACGCAAGAAATATCTTGACGTAACCATAATATAGCGATAACGTAAAAAACATATACACGTCAATAGAGTGGAAGTTAACTTTTAAGTAGAACAGGTGAATTGATTTAGATTTATGTTCTCGTTTCAATTGGTTGTAGGTTCGATTCCCGTTTAGAGCAGAATATTTTGTCTAAGGCTTTTTTTCCCATTTATGATTTGTACATAGCGGAGAACGGAATATTATTTCACTACTATGTTATTATTATTAGGATATTGGAGACTCAATGGTGTGACTGTAAAGCGATGGTTGTGGGTTCGATTACCGCTCGGCGGAATATTATTTAATAATATTATCAATTCTTCGCTCTAGCATCAAGGTAAAGCTCGACGTTTAGTTCAACCACACAACATGCAAAAATCCGCAGTAGGTGTAGAACGGAGTGTCTTATTACTAGGTTCCCTTTGCCTACCCTGCTATATTCAAGATACGTGAAGCTGATTATTTTTTTATTACAATATTGTTATTGTTATAAAAAAATAATCAGCTTCACGCTGTATCTTGAATATTGTTAGAGAACAAAAAGGAAATGTTTAGAGAAACATATGTATTACGTATATATGTGGGAATAAGTAGGTATTATTTTCGTCACATACCTAAATATAGTACTATAAAGTACTATTATATAAAGTATAATATTATTTAAACTATTGTTGTATGGTAGAATGTCCAATATATAAATTTTATAAAAACAAACAAAAACTTAGTATATGTATAAAAATATTAAAATATTTATATGTACAATCTTAAACCAAAAAGTAAATTTTAGAAAATAATATTTTAATTACTTCAAAGTAAAGAGATTTCAAATAGTAATAACAGCATAATTTTTTTTTATCTTTTCGGGCGTATTTAGTAGACATCTCATAATGTTATTATTTCTTGACGTTATCGTCTCGATGTAACCTGACAGTACCTGACGTCAGAGTTACCTCCCCCACTTTAGAATATAGAAATTTTTAAGTTTTGTTGTTATGCATTTCTTTCATGTAGTGAAGGTCGTAGGTAAAAGCTAGTTTATTTAATAAACGGAGAGCAAACAGTGACTCACTATTACATTTTTATTCCAATTGATAAAAGACTGCAGGAAAACTTTAAACCCGCATACATTACGTCATTTAGTTCAAGTATCGTCGAAAGGTTGTTTACCCTGTAGATATAGCCCCTATAATATTTCGTATTTTAGCTTTCCTCTGTGTAAAATTAAGAAAAGGAACCAAAAGAAATATATGCATGTATTACTCAAAGAAAATATATACTAAAATATTACTTTTACATCATCACATGGAAAAATTAAATAGCTCACTTTATTGAAACTTTATGACAATTGGTTTTTAAAAATAGTGGTAAGGGCTTAATAAAAAAGAGGGAAAACTATAATTAGACTTTTGTCTTTGAATCATTATGTAAGATAAAATAATTAGAGTAAGTGTACCAGTGTACCAAAATTAATAAATGTAAATATTTTTTTTAAACATTTTTAAAGTGTTATACCACACTTAGCAAAGAAAAATACTTATTTAGAAAACATATAATATAAAAATTTGAACGTAGCGGGACTCGAACACGTGCCTCCTGGAAACCGACAACAGACCCACCAACCTGGTTGGTTTCCAGGTGTCCCGCTATGTTCAAATTTTTATGCATTTTCTAAATAAATATAATTAATTTTTCTGTAGTAGTAGTAGAAATCAAAACTATTGTTTTTAAGTAACGCAACACTGTGACATGACAGCCTCACTACTAGTTAAAATTAAAAATTAAACAGTTTTTACAAAACTATCATCAATCATAAATCAAATAAGATGTTTAAACTTAGCTTTAAAGAATATAATTTTATTAAATTTATCATATGATAACATATTATCATTCAAGTGATAACAACTTGCAACTCGATAAAAAGTAGGTTATAATCTCAAAGATCTTCATTATTTCACAATCTGTCTGTAAATGTATGTATAATAAATAAAGTGCTGAATATTTGTTTATTAATATATTGTAACATTTTTATGTTCCATTGTTGCACAGTAAAAAAAATAATATTTAAAACTTTGTTTAATTTAACATTATATATATTTATATAAATAGCAAAATAAATTGCAATGGTTTTCGTAGAGCAGGGGCACAAAATGTGACTATTAACCGACTGGTTTTGGGTTTGATCCTGAGGAAATGAAATATAGATTTAAATTTATATTTCCATTTATTCGCTCTGGCATTGAGGCAAAGGATGGCGTTGAAATTGGCAGTCGTTTCGAGTCCCACCAACACACAATGCCTCCAGAATTCGGCGGAAAGTAGGGAACAGACTGTCTTAACACAAGGGACCCTCTGTCTATCCTGGGCTGGCTGTATGAGGGATATATTGTCAAGCTGATTGTATTTTATGTAATGTTTTGAAATCTAGTCGACGAAGTACAAAATGTTTTGTCAAAACTGTCTTTCTGCTTGTCCTACTATTTTTGGAATACAGTGTAAACATATTTATATGACTTAATGGTTATACCATAAATAAAATAAATATTAGCATTAATTATAATTTAGTTTTTATACTTATATAAGTAAGAAATACCCAGTTTGTTTAAAAAAAACATTAAATGAATTAAATATAATGAATTTTACAGGAAGGAAATATATTTTAAAGTAATTCTTAGAGGTTATTTGGGTAATTACATAGTAAAAAAAAAGTAAAAAAATTGTTAACGATATGCAGTAGAATAATTTTTAAAATGAATATCGTGCCAATAATAGCTTTTGGACGCATTTATGAGTCAACCTTCAAAAATTTTTCGATCATCTCTCATTAGTTAATGATAAAATATTTAGACGAAGCCATTAATTATTGGAAATAGATAAAAATTAAGATTAATCACCCATTGAAGTCCTTAAGAATTATTTATACATAAGTATATTAATGTAAAAAGTTGTCTAAATTTGATAGTTTACGTCATATATGTAAACAATAGTTCTGGAAAATATTAACGCTTTATATATTTTAAAGGATATGTCAAAATACTTACTTTTCCGTTAATGCCAAGGCCGAGCACGGTGTTTGAGATATCATAATCATCAGTAATAGGTGTAGTTTTCGGATTTCTTGATATATTCATTTTAATAGTTTAGTACACCTTACTCACTCGATTTGAACACAAGATAACACAATGTCACGTATATTAAACACTAAAACAATAATTTATTATATTAAATACGGTTTTCAAGAAATGATTGCGTATTATTTATTTAGAAAAAAACTTTATTTATGTGAATTATAAAGATGACAAATCTTACGTACGGTTGAGCAACACACACTAAGGAATATACAGGTAGATAAGGCTTATCCATAGACTAAAAATTTTACAGTAACGCCAACATAAATGTCATGTCCTTTTTCATTATAATGTTGCCATATTTGAAATTGTATATGTTAAATTGAAACATTAAATACCGTAGTAAATAAATGAAATAAAATGATATTGTTTAATATGTTGGTTTTTTTTCTATTACTACTTTATAATATTACAAATGTAACCTATTATTTTCAATGGTAAATCAAAATTCTTAACATCTGAATTGTACGGTTGTTAACATTTTGTATCTGTCATATCATATTCTGTAACATGTTATCAGAAAATATTATAAAAGTGATTACAAATTTAATTTTAAATGAAAAACGCATAGTACACTATACGTATATATTAATAAATTTGCTTATATATTAACACAAACAAGGTCGTCGATTTAATTATTTCAAATATTTTAGTCCTATACTATTTTTAATTATAGAAAAAGAAAAAAGATTAATTAGTAATTATTTATTGAGTATCTAAGTACATATAATATACGAAACGTTCTAATAAGAATTAGGAAGAACTTTAGTACTTTTCCGATGCAATATGTTTATGCAAGATGAAAGTACTCGCTCTCTACTGTTTCATTACCTAGCTATAATTTTTATACTAGCTAGTGTAAAGTGAATAATATTAGTATATACAATAAACATAAAATGTATAATATATTGTATACTATTCTCTCTAGAGCTTAACGCTACTGTAGTGTTCTCTAGCCACTTATTTAAAAACTTTGCATATTGAGTTGCATAAATAAACTTTAGAATGGGAAAATATCTATTTTGATTGAACTTTAGCAACATAAAATGCGGCGTTAACTTCCATCACTTAACACTCAATTTTCTCAAGTGTCAAATGACAGTAGGTTTTCTCTGTCTACCCTTATTTATGCGAGATGCAGCGTGAAACTGAGGATTGTGATTGGATTTTGGTACATCTGGCCTCTTCCCTATCTGTATATTCTTTTAGAGATCTTGTGATTAAGGTAAAACCATTAAACTTCAATTACAGGTAATTTCGTTTTGTACTTATTTAACTCTAGAGCGGGCTTACAAAATTAAACTCTCTTGCAAAGATAAGTTTATTTCATACGCTTTTCTAAGAAGAACATGATGTGTTGGGGCTGCCCTTGCAATTGCGTAAAATTTGGGTTGCGTATTGAATATTTATTTGCAAATGTAAGTGACAAAACTTCAAGCTTGTATGCGCGCCCGCAGTAAATTATGTTTATATTTACATATCTATATGCATATGTCTGTAAAATGCAATAATAATGCTTTAATAATATAATGTTAATTATTATAGAATTTCGGTAAAATACTTAAACTAAAAATATAGCATCACAAGCACTTAGGGGCTATGATTTTTTTATATTTTAATTTCCTCGCATTGGTAATGATTTAAAAGCGCTGCACGGCGCTGAGTATAGGTGGAGATCCCATCGCTTAAAACTGTAGGGATCAGATTTTCTAATGAAACTTATATTTAAGAATGATATATGATAGCAGAATAGATTACACTAGGGTTGCCTAAAAGAATCCTGCCGCAATCACCTTTAATTAATGTTTTTCGTAACTCGTTTTTGGTGAAAATTGCACTCATATGTTTTTTATGTGAATCGCACATCATTTGAAAGAAAATCGCATAAGGAATTGGAAAAACAATGGTTGCCAGCTCTTAGTCTGCCGCAAGTCCAGGGTTGCCTGGTTTAAAGAGGTTACTTAATGTGAATATTTGCACTCATGTGTTTTTTTAATGAATTATATATCAAATTAAAGCTTATTTTTTTGTCATCACTAAAACACATGGTTGCCTGGAAAACGGCTGCCGCAAGCAAAGGTTGCCATCATTTGAAATATTTTATTCTGATTCCGTTTGACTGAGAATAGACGATGAAATACGCGATTTGCCTTATGTTTTAAAGTAAAATATTATAAAATAGAAGGTCAATCTTAAAATTAATGTTTATTCTAGCTATTTACCTGTTAAATGATGATTATAATCATATTAACAACATACAAAAAACTCTTTAAATATGAAATCATCCTTATTTTTCAAGTGAAATAATGAACCCATGATATTAAGTCTTTGCTAAATCTGTTTTCTAAATACTAATACTAATTTAAATTATCATTTTAAAACGACTAAATTATCTAATTAAATAAATGCTTACAAATATCAATCTATTATAAGGTATTAATTACAACATGTTTCCTTAAGATAATGAAGGGCGACAATTATTGCGTATGTTTTTTTATTAATTAAGAAAATATGGAAAATAACATTTCAATATACTCTCTTTCTCTTTGTCCTCTGCTCGTTTGATTTTTTTTTCTCGTTTTTTTTGATAAAAGTTGCCGCAATCTTTTTTTTCTCACGCAACTTTTAAGAATTTGCATTGAAAGAAATATATATGATAGAATTATAATAAACAAAATTAATTTATCATAAATAAATTCTAAGAAATTTCGACAGTAATACCGAATAATAAACGCTATTTAAGGTTTATGACTAGAAGTCGGCAAATATCAATTAGTTATCTACTTTTTACTATAGATAAACATTTTGCGGCGGTATACAAAGCAAACAAAATGCAATAATTTTATTTTCGTAGATGTATTGTTTCAAAATGCAATAACAGTGCAGATGGCCAAATGAGATGTTTTTGAACATATTACTTAGTTACTTAGTTAGTAGTTTGTGCGAAAATGTGTGTGGAATTTAATAATGAGTCTGAAGTGTCTGAAGAAGTGTCTGAAGAATTTTATATACAGTAACATTTTCTTAAATAGTAACACAATGCACGGTTATCACTTACAGTGTTACAAAAAGTTCATTGTTGTAAAACAAAAATATAAAGAAGGACCCCACTCGAGGAGATTAAATATTCACTTAAATTTATATTTCCATCTCTTCGTTCTGGTGTCGAAGCAAAGCGTGGCGTTGAGTTCTGCCATTCAACACGCAATGCCTCCAGAATTCGGCAGAGAGTGGGGAACGGAGTGTCTTAACACTAGGTTCCCTCTGCCACGCAGTAGGGTTACTGCGTGCGAGATACAGCGTGAATCTGATTTGATTTTTATTTTTCAATTATTTTCTAATGCAAAACGTAAGTATAATTAATGTTTGATAAGTATAATTAAATTTAATGTTTAATATTATATATTTTTCTCTGAGGACGAAGAGAGAGATTGAGAATTTATAACGAGGTAATTTTCCATATTTCCTTGATTAATAAATAAAATATCTGCAATAATTGTCAACCTACATTATATTATGAAAACATTATGTAATTAATACCTTATAATAGAACGATATTTGTAAACGTTTATTTAATACTAGTGGGCGCGCGCAGCTTCGCCCGCTTATTTGAACCCTTACGGGGTGAATTCTAAAAAACCATGAAACATGTGTTCAATGAAATATTTTTAGGAGTCTGAATTTCAAATATTATAAAAATCGGTGCCGATTAAAAAAAAAACCATACAAACTTTCAGCCCCTATTTTATCCCTTTAGGGTTCAATTTTCTTAAAATCCCTTATTAGTGGATGTCCAGATTATGAAAAAAAAATATCTGTCCAAATTTCACGTTTCTACCATCAGCGGCTGTGCGTGCGTCTTACCTCAGTCAGTCAGGTACTTGTTTTATATATATATAGATGATAATTTAGTCGTTTTAAAATAACGATTTAAACGAATATTAATATCTAGAAAACAGATTTAACAAAGACTTAATATCATAGATTCATTATTTCAATGGAAAAATAAGGATGATTTCATGTTTAACCCATTTAGACCCATACCTTAACTAGCAGTAAATAAAAGGTTTTTTAAGTAATTGTTGGTAGATACCGATGTAATAAAATAAAAAATGTAAAAAAAAAATATTTTACTTTATTTTAATATTTTAAAAAAGCCGTCCTCAAATGGGGCCACTGGGCTTAAGTGATATAAAAACTTTCGTAACAATTTTATTCGACGCAAAGTGTTTTACAACACTTTTTGCTTTGCAACGTGCCTTTTTATGGCACACTGCACATCTTAGTTGCTGGGAAAGTTTTTGGGGGTGTTGCCCCTCCCCATCATGCTGCAGACTTGGCACTGCAAAAGCTGCTGGGCGCATAGATACGCTGCTGTTTCCGTCTCTGAAATAGTGACGAGTGATGTAACGACGAAAATCAAGCTGATCTATCTTGTTTGTATTAGTTAGTAGGTGTAGGCGCCATGAATTTGCAACAGCGAGATCCAGCATGTATGTTAATAAAACCCTCCACCATTTTTTTCCATGTACAGCAGTACGATACAGGGAAATAGATGTATCTGCCTGATCCACCCCGCCCATACCCTTGTTACAGTTTTAAAAAATGTGTGGAATGCCAACGTCCATTTTTTTCTTTTCTATAGCACTCCATCTCTACTTTATCCAGAGGAACAACGGTGTCGAAATTTGACCCCATTACGCAGACGCTGTTGTCCAACCATCGCACAAATAAAATTTGGTTGACTTGGTCAAATCGGTTTTCATTCAATTTCATATCCTTTAGTGAGAGGACACTTCGTAGTTCTACTGTCGCGAGCAGTACCAATTGTTCCATAACCAGCCTGCCATAAATCTCGAAGCAATGCGTAACTAGTAAAGAAATTATCGAAGTATATGACACGATCATTAGCATTGGTATACAGTTTGTTGAGTAGTTGTTTGACTACTCTTGTACCCAAAAGCTCTATAGGATCGGCTCCTACAGTTTTTTCATAGTATAAGTCGGTTGTCGATTGTCTCTATTAGGAAACACTTCCACCCTGTCTGGTATGTCTCGTGGAATAGCAGTTCTTTGTATGTTGTCATCATCTTCTTCCTTCTTCTTCATCGGTAACCACACTTGGTTCTGGAGGCAGCGCAACTAAATCGACCTCTCCGACGTCGACGTCTACTTCAATAATTATAGCTTCAATTGCTTCTTGAAAACCCTGGTATTTATTCCAACCGCTAAATGTCCTACGTGTCATTATGAACTTAAGATGGACCTACTAATAAAAAAATATTTTTTACTTCTGATGTGCCCATTGGCCCTAATTGGGGACAGCATAGTAAAAGCTAAATTTATCTTATTATGATTCTTCTTTTCTAATTAAAAGTAATTATATTATATAACATACTAAGTAATTGAGTATGTTTTGTACCAAAACAAATGTAACTAGAAGAAAAAGTTTAGAAAAAAAAATACTTACTTTATACCTTCACTAATTTATGCAACAGCTCCACAAAAGGTACAAAATGAACAATTATAAATGTTTTTTAAATGACTTTTACAGCCACAACATAAAGATACACTATTTATCGTCACAATTGTATACATGAACTGCATAAACATAAAAATACAAAAATAACGAGGGTACTTTTATAAATGTCCTCATTTGGGCACGGCGGGTCTATATGGGTTAAATAGTTTTTGTATGTACTTAATATGATTAAAATCATCATTTAACAGGTGAACAGCTAGAATCAATATTAATTTTAAGATTGACCTTCTATTTTATAATATTTTACTTTAAAACATAAGGCAAACCGCGTATTTCATCGTCTATTCTAAGTCAAACGGAATCGGAATAAAATATTTCAAATGATGGCAACCTTTGCTTGCGGCAGTTATTTTGCAGGCAACCATGTGTTCTAGTGATGAGAAAAAAATAAGCTTTAATTTGATATATAATTCATTAAAAAAACACATAAGTGCAAATATTACAAATGCAAATATACACACAATATTAACACTGACCTCTTTAAACCAGGCAACCCTGGGCTTGCGGCAGACTGAGAGCTGGCAACCATTGTTTTTCCAATTCCTTATGCGATTTTCTTTCAAATGATGTGCGATTCACATAAAAAACATATGAGTGCAATTTTCTCCAAAAACAAGTTACGAAAAACATTAATTAAAGGTGATTGCGGCAGGATTTTTTTGGGCAACCCTAGTGTAATCTATTCTACTATCATGTATCATTCTTAAATATAAGTTTCATTAGAAAATCTGATCCCTACAGTTTTAAGCGATGGGATCTTAGGCCAGTACTACCTCGTTTCAACACGCAATGCCTCAAGAACTCTACGAAACGTGGAGAATGGAAGTGTCTTAATAGGAATAGGAACAGAGTGTCTCTGCCGGATTCTTGTACATTGTGAGTTGAGAGACGGAACTCATCGTCGCGCTTGCCTCTTTAGCCGAGCGAGAAAATTAAAAGCTTAAACATTTCCTCAAGTGGAAATCAAACTCAATTCCGTCGCGTTTACAGTCGCACGTTTGTGACAACCTTAATATAATACCTATAATATCTTCATGGTGTTTTAAATATATAAAGCCTTGACTTCAATGTGTATACTCTGTGGCCATTTAAGTAATATTTGTTGAGGAAAAATGTAATTATATTATGACATTGTTGATGTCACCGTAGTCGCCTTGGGATGGGTATGAGTTACGCAATAGTGGTAGGTTCGATACTCAATTTAAGAATATTGTGGATACCCATTTTGAGAATATTGAGACCAGTCGTGGACAAGTGTGCGATTATAAACGTGATAGGTTGTGAGTTCGATTCCCACTCAAGGAAATTAAATGTTTAATATTTTTATTGCTTCGCTCTGATATCGAGGAAAGAAGTGGCGTTGAGGTCCTCAACACAACACGCAATATCTGCAGAATTCGGCGAAAAGTGGGGAGCGGAGTGTCTTAACCCTAGTTTCCCTCTATCTACCCTGTTACATATGGAAAAAGCGGGAATCTGAAAAAAAAAAACAATATTTTTAATAATCAAACCTTATCATGGTTATTTAGAAGCGTGTATTGCACAAACTTATCAACACGAGTATATCATAAACTATTTCCTGTCATTTTATTTTGATAAAAATTGAGGAAATCCAAAATTAGTCATAATAATATCTTAAGAAAATTTATGTAAGACCTTAAGCTTATTAAAGATTGGGCCAAGGTTATTAAGATAAAGTAGAATTAACTCAGCCGAAAGCGGAGAGTTATCAAGAAGGAATTCAAATTTAATAATAAAATAATAGTCTATAAAAAGATATTCAATCCAATGCAATACCGTTTCCGTTTTCTGGAGTACAAGACGAAGCGAGATGATAAGTTTCATCACCAACATGCAAGTGGTGAACGGAGTGTCTTGACTTTAGGTTTTCTATGCCTACTTTACTATGGGGCAATAAGAATAAAAGCTGTTTTTTCTTCTTTTTTTGTTAATTTTTATGGATGATTTCAATATTTTTACTGATCAAATTTTATTATGCAAACATTGTAAACATTAGAGTCGTTGTGGCGCACTATTTTCATTTCTTCGCTCTGACACCAAAGCAAAACCCGGCGTTGAGTTCCGCCACCCAATACGTATGACCTCGACAAATCCAGCGGAAAGTGGGGAACGGACTATTTTAACACAGGTTCCCTCTGCCTACCCTGCTCTGTGCGGGATACGGCGTAAAGCTGTAAAAAAGTGAACATAATGGTAAGTGGAGTTTTTTTCATGTTTTTTTTTTTTTCATTCGTACTTAAACACATGCATTTTATTATAATAATATAGTTGTGTAAGCTATGTACATAATGTACGATCACTTTTAAGTGACTCTTGCAATCTTTTTTATAAGAAATTATGCCATAGTACTAGTGCAGTTATGAAATGAATGTAGATGATGGAATCGAATTTTAATATCATCATATTCAATGTTATAAATGTGAATGTAAGTTTGTTTGTCACACTTTCACGCCAAAACTACTCAACCGATTATCATAAGGTTTTGTATAAATATTCTTAGAGGTATTAGAAAGGACATAGGATATTTTTTTATTGAAATATTTTTTTAAAATATTATCTTTTGGTTATAATAAAAAAATAAGTTTAAGCGAGCGAAAACATATATAAAAAATACGAATGCTTTCGTGATATTGCGGGCGAAGCCGCGAGCGGATCACTAGTATTATAATAAAATACCAGATTAAAAACCTGTTAAACATTTCCCTAGGAATATATATTGAGGCGTTGAGTTCGAACTCTTCACGAGCGTCCATCAAACCTCGTACTTTTTCTTCAGGGGCGAGCTACTCTCGCCCCTCGCCGCCCGGTGACAACATCAACAAAGCCAAAGTCAAGTGCAAAAAAAATGAACTCTTTACTAAAGAGCTGTATGCGTTTTAGTATAGATCAGGGACACCTAGTGTTAAGATACTCTGTTCTACTTTTAAATCGATTTAAAAAAAAATTCTAAATTTTACCCATTTTTTTTTTAAATGCACTTAAAATATACCTATTCAAATATAAACAAACGAAAACAATAATATCCTCACAATTATGAATAACCTCGTCTAATTATAGGCCTCTGATATAATATAATAATGTATCCTTTAGTTATTGTACGAGCATTTACGTTGCTACCAGATGTTAGACGACTTTAGTCTTTGTTTTTATTTTTACTTAATTGTTCTTAAATTTTATTTCTGGTTTTACCCTGTTGTCAAAAGAATATAATTAAAGCTAGTTTTTATAAACCGCACTCAACTGTGAGATCGATCTTAAGAGTAATATCGAGTTCATTCATACATTATAATTTATGAATGAAAACGGCATCTCAATATCGGTATATGGGCTCAATATATGGGCCTAAGAGACACAATTTAAGTGGGGGCGGTTACTCAGATTACGTGCTGAGGGAGTTGAGGCAAGATGGGACGGGATATGACCGCAGCGTTCTCACCCTTGCACCCATGTTTCTTCTTGTAGGAGATTCATGGAGAGTGTGGATAGATATATTGAATGTTATTTGTCTTATCAAAGCGCGGCGTTGAGTTCCGCAACCCAACACCTTAAAAATTGGCTAGTGGAACGGAAACGGTGTGTCTTAATACTAGGTTCCCTCTGTCTACCTTTAAAAAATTACTCACCAGATTGAAGAAAGATAATATGTACATACTTACGCTATTAATATTCTCTGTTCTATTTCAACTTAAATTCTTTTTGATTTCCTTTGTTATATAATGTAATAAAAGTGACAGTCCGTCTTTCAGATTATTACCTATAAACTTAAATGTCAAATTCAAGATTTAGTACATAATAAGGAAACAGCGTGGTATCAGCCGACCTCAGTATTAAAACGTCTACTTTCACTATAAAGGTCTCGTTCCGCTTAAATTAAGTATTTCTAGAATATACGAAATGGAAGTCTAAATTGTTTTTTATAAAATTTTATGAAATTGGGGGAGCTTGACATTGGCATACAACAATTTGGAAAGGAATGATGTATTTATAATATATTATTATATTGAATATCATCACAAAAACACTTTTGTTTAAAACACAAAAAAAAGTAGTAGTTCCTAAGATTAACGCGGTAAACAAATAAACTCTTAACATTACTTACATAAAATCAAATCAGCTTCTCTCTGTATCCACCCATCCGCTCAGCGTAATCAGAGGGAACTTAGTGTTAACGCACTCCGTTCCCCACTTTCCACAGAATTCTGGAGGCATTGCGTTTTGAGTAACGGAACTCAACGCCGCGCTTTGCCTCGACACCAGAGCGAAGAAATGGAAATATAAATAAAAATACATATTTAATTCCCTCGAGCGTTAATCAAACCCACAACCAGTCGCGTTTACAGTCACACTTTGTGCCCCTGCGCCAAGATTGACCTCCTTAAATAGCATAATACACACAAATGTAAATGATTTTTTTATTTCAAGAATTAAGCTATAATATAAGGACGAATATCTAAAATTGCATCACATCCGACGATTGCCAAACGCAATAACATTAGTTCGTCACGCAACTATCATAGTAAATTACCTAATATTATTAATTTTACGTTTACATTAAGTGGCAACGTAATGATAGATAAGACCTAAGTTTACAGTTTGGATTTGCTATACACGTTATAGTAAAAAAAATCAGGCTTTTTTCGTCATCTCACTTAATGTTTGCAGTGACAGGACTCTCCGTTCTCTACTGTCCGTTTGAATTCAATATATTGCATATTGATTGTCAGAATTGAAAACCATGCCGTAATAGGGAGTGAAAGCGCGTGGAATTATATCTGCTAGTAAAAATAAATCACGAAGTTTATAAATTTTAGTGTTTTTTAGCCATGATGTATCCCACATATAGCAAGGTAAGCAAAAGGGGACCTGGGAACCTAGTGTTAAGATATTTCTGTTCCTCATTTTCCACCGAATTCTAGAAGCATTACGTGTTAAGTGGCGGAACTATAAACACCTCGATTTGGCTCGACACCAGAGCAAAGAGAAAAATATATTAAATATTTCATTCTCTCAGGAATAGAACCAACAACCTTTAAATTCGTTGAAACCTGCTACGTCGAAAACTGCATTAAAAGTTGGTCCACTATGTAAGGTACATATGTTCATCGGTAGAGATTAGAAAACAACGTTATTTTACACTATGTAAAGCGGTATGACGTCACTTACTTGTAAAACAGTAATATAAAAAAATATAAACTAACATATAAATATGTATATTAGGAAGAACATACTGTATATTTTAGATTAAAAATACATTATAAGTTATGATTATATTATGCTAACTGCTGAAATATTTTTATATTTTAACGTAAGCATTCCACTCCTTCCACCGAATTCTAAAGGCTTGCTTAGTGGCGGAACTCAACGCCGCATTTTGCCTCGTTACCAAAGCGATGAAATGGAAATGTTAAATATTTAATTTTCTCGAGTGGGAATCAAACCCACAACCTGTCACGTTTACAAACGCACGCTTGTACCCCTGCGCTACGACGGCTTCAATAAAAAATATACCTAATTACAAAAATAGCAATTCAATTATAAAATATTTATTAATTACCTATAATATGATGAAAACGAAACCTATACCTAGGTTTCATTTACCCAGAAATACATCGAAATTCATATTCATTTTAAAGAAATTTGGGCTTTTCCCTAAGCTGGTCCTGAATCGACGACCAAAGGCTCTAAAAATCTCTCTTAACATTTCACTACATACCCTGCCTAATTTTTAAAGATTCGTGTAAATGGTAAAAAAATATACAAATAATTTTACAAAAAAAAAACTAATTCAGAATAAACATTAAGTTATAATATAATATTGTAATATTTTATTTTTGTAGTGTTCTTTATTATACATTCATTATTTAAAGTTCAAAAGAGGGTAACGGATGTGGCGTTGCTCAACCGACGCGGAGTCTGCGATGATCTTATCTGTGGAGCCACTAAATACGCGCTTATTAGTAGGTACGCTTTTTAAATTCGAGGTACTAACGAGAACGTCACCTGACGAGGACCATGACGAGGATCGTGATCAGGTAGTTTTGGCCCGAGTGAGTGAGTGATTAAGCAGTGATAAAACAATTATACGAAGCCAGAGCTAGTTGTTAGAATGGCAAGTCGACTTGGCAAAAGCACTTTTTTAATTTATTTATTTCGTTAAAACTTTGAACTTTGCAAAACGTAATGATAGTAGAAGAAAGTTTTAAAAATCATGAGGGCCTCCTGGAGGACTTGTATCATTGTATGTGTGGGTTAGTGACAGTGGATGTGACGCAAGAAGTGGGCAGAAACCGTAGTAGTTTAGTGCAAACTAAAATAAAACACCCTTTTATTGCTATTAATAGTCGGGATCCATTTTTTCAATCATCCCATCGATATGATCAGCCCTGTAAAGTTGCATGTCATGGTCATTTAAATAAATATGTGACATTAAAAGAAAGTTTTCCCTTTTATTTTTTAATTTTATGTATTGTTTTTTATTGGATTTTTCGGATTGTAATTATGTTTAGCTAGTTCACACACATACTGCTTGTACTGCAGCCATAGTAAAAGTTACTTTTAAAGGGCATTTAGAATGTGTCATACACAACTCTTTGTTATATCCATTATACCATAGCGGCCAAGCTGTAGGATAAAATTGGGTATACATATATAGTTAAGTTGTACTTGTCAGGATCGCTGATTGTGTAACTTATGTGTATTTCTATTATGTTATTTTTTATTACTTTAAAATTAATTTCTGTCTTATTTAATAAATAAAATTTAACTAAAATGTAATATTTTTCCATGTACAAGATAATATTACACTTTATGCAACGCATTTAGAATGTGTCATGTTACTAAAGTGAGGAAATGATAATAGTTCATTCGCCCGAAAAGAGAATCGAACCCATAACTGTCATGGTCAAACTTATAGTCTAACGCTGTGTTGCAGCGCCAAGAGTCCTCAACAGTATGTGTCAATAGTACATAATATTCCTCCGCATAAACGAAATGCGGCGTTTAATTACACCATATAATGACTATCTCCTTATATCACAAAACTTAATGTATTAAAGAATTCACTTTCTTCCCTATAGTGTGATGTTAAATAATAAAAAAAAACTATTTAATAGAATCATAAATGTCCCCTTCATTTCGTGGCCACACAAATGAGTCATATTAGAAAGTGGCCTCTGACAACATCGAGCGAACCGAATTCAGATTAACAACCATGCGATTTAATGATATTATACGACACATACCTATTCATCAATTTGTTAAAAAAATACATTATATTAAATATTAGGTTAGGTTTCTATGGAAAAAGACAATAAAAGAAGAAAGAAGCTGTCGTGGCGCAGCGTCTGTAAACGTTACGGTCGTGGGTACGATTACCAATCGGTAGAATGAATTTCTTTCATTTCTTTCCTCTGGTAACAAGACAAATCGCAGCGCTCAGCTCCATCACCCAACACGTAATATCTCAAAAATTGGGTGGTGCGTCTCAACTTGGTTCTATCTGTTTTTTTTGTCTTTCTGCTAGCCTTCTCTTAAATATTTTTCTGTTTTTAGAGTAACATAAACACCATATAATTAAGAAGCAAATCTTTTTTACAGTCAGTTAAAAACGAATTACAATTAAATGAGTAGTTGAGGATATCCTTATTCTTTTATCTATTTTCGAGATCACATCTGCATTGTTAGAGATACGCAAGCAATTATAATAGCAATATTATAATTAAAGTTGTTATTATGGGAAAAATCCCATAATTGTGCGTTCCGTATCTCAAAAAACCGTAATTTTATAGGATCACTTTGTTGTTCGTCATCTAGATGTTTTTTGTCATCTCTTCCACAACATACAATACAATATAGTCGTGAAAAATGTGAAAATATTAAATGAAATAAATGTAAATGTATGTTGTTTCGTGGCGCCGTTGCATGAGCGCGTTACACTCACGCGCTCATTCCCCGGCGCTACGAAACGATCGCGATAAGTTGTGGGTTCGATTTCCACTTGAAGAAATTAAATATTTAATATCTTCATTTCCTCGTTCTGGTGACAAAACTCGACGTTGAGTTCGACCAATTAACACGAAATGTCTGAAAATTCGCCAGAAAGTAGGGAACGGATTACGAAGTGTCTTAATAGGAAGAGAGTGTCTTAACTCTAGGTTCCGAGATTACCTCTGCCCATCCTGCTATATGCGGAATACAGCGTGAAGCTAAAACTTATAAAAAAAGTAAGATTATCTCATTCCTCGAACGGAAATCAAACCCACAACCGCGCGTACCCTACATTGTACTATAATAATGTCACTTTAATTAAGTAACAAAAAAATTGCACATACATATATGTAGTTATATAGTGTGTTTTTTTTCGTATTTTACATAATAAAGATGTAAGAAACATGAATAATTCAATATAAGCATTCGCTATTGAGTAACGAGATTCACTGTTATTTAACATTTGTAACATTGGGTTCAGTAGTCGCGTTTGTATTTACGAAGAAGATTACAGGTTTTGATAGTACATGCGATGATTATGGCTTCGATTCCCACTTATGGGAATATTTTGAAAGCGTTCCCTCATACGTCGTAGAAAATAGCAATACCTGTGGTGTGTTTTTAATAAATTTTATTTAAAATAATATTGTGTTTATTTTATAATAATATTTATATTTCATTTAATAATTATTTAGGGGAGGAAAAATTATGACGTGTCTTCGATCCCCAGTTTGTGGAAAAAAAATATTTTGTCGCTGTGTTCTGACAAAATGCAGCGTTGAGTTCCACCAAGTACCATTACGCGTTAATGGTTCGAATTCTGACGGAGAACCGAGAACGTATTGTCATTGATTGTCATAGTAAAAATAGCATTTCTATGCGGGATACAGAGTGAAGTTAATAAAAAAATATTATCATATTTTTGTGGAAATTTTATTATGATTAATTTGATCAATCAATTAAAATATATGTAAACAATTATTGTATATCATACACGGATATATTATTGAATTGTTTTTTTTTTATTTTTGCGCTAGGACTCTAACTATCAATGAACTATAAAAGTCAATGTCATATTCATTAGACATTTAATAAACGTGACATTTGACAGTTGCGTTTTAAAACTTTGTTTCTTTCCCTGAATGAGTAAATTGACAAATAAATAAATACATAAAATTACCATTAGAAAGGAGTTAAAATGTTGAAATAAATTGTTGTGGTTTGCCTGAATTTAATTTATCGTCAGATTGAGAAAATAATTAAGTAATAGAAAAATACCATATTCTATTGTCCACTCAAATATACACTCAAGTTCAATATCTTGTCTTAACTAAATCTTAGTTTAATTCACTACAACACGCGAAGGCGTCAAAATAATATAAAATAATAGTTGGCGTCAGAGAAACTGGGGGTCATCAGAAGAGCGAGACAGCTTCACGACAAAACACTGGTTGGCCCTGTATAAGGCTCAGGTTCGGTTTCTTATGGAGTACTGTTCTCATCTCTGGGCTGGTGCATCCCAGTAACAACTTGGCCTATTTGATCGCATACAACGTTGAGTCGAATCGTTGGGGACCCAATGATCTGTGAAAGGCTCGACATAATGGCTTTGCGTAAAGATGTCTCCTCGCTGTGCGTTCTCTACCACATTTATTATGAGGAACGTTCTGGAGAAATCCTGTTACCTGCCGCTAAATTTTCTAACCAAACAACACATCATAAACTCAAGTACCACCCACACCATCTAGATACGTGGCACTCCACTACGCGGTTTCGTAGGAACTTCCTTCCAAGCGCCACGCAACTGTGCAACTTGCGGCCGTGTTTCCAGGTCGATACGACCTGAGTACCTTCAAAAAGCGCGCCTATCTCCATCTTAAAGGCCGGTAACGCACCTGTAGCTCCTCTGTAACACGGGGTTGTGGGCGGCGGTGATAACTTACTTAACTTTGGTCTGATCTTCTATTGAGATCGTCGGTCTACCTGATATTGGTGATTGATTGTCGTCTGGTATATGACCCCCACTCGGGAATCCTTTTGCTGCAATGGTCATCGGTTCTCCTATCTGGGCCTAAATGTTTCTTCAGCTGAACAATTATTCGAGTAATCTCGGTTTCCTATATAAATTAATTAATTAAAAATTAAAAAAAAAAACATTCAATTAGCACAAATCTAGCGAATAACATAATAATTAGTTGCAGGAAGGACATTAAGAACATACAAAATTCAAAACAGAGAGGTTTATATTAGGCGTAACGGCTGCCTTGGTTATAACGACTTTGATAATTACAAGGAAATGAAATGTAATTTTATTTCAGCATTAATTACTAGACAAAATGAGCAGGACGTTCACTTAATGACAGCAAAACTATGATTTTAAAATGCGACTTACGTTTACTTGTGGCTCGAGTCTCGTGGTCCATTGGATTTAACTAACAGTTGTGTATAATACATGAAACATAATTCATCATCATCATCAGCCTGCCCTTGGCCACTGTTGGACATAGGCACGTAATTATTGCGATATAATAATGGCTTTAAGCATCTTAGATTTAGTTTTTTCCAATTTGAACTTGAAGTTGAATGTGCTATTTAATCGAAACCAATTCTTCAGCTTTATATATTTAATAGGCATAGATGTATATTTTCGTGCATACTCGTATATCGCTATTTGCTAGCTAAGCAGAGTAAAGATAAGGAAAAAATATATTACATTGTTAGTTTTCCATCCCAACTAAAATAAATTGTTAGCAAAATTCTGTCTATCAAAATCGGGGAATCAAATAAGTACATTTTGAATACTAAATCCACCATTTTCATATTTTAATAAAAAAGTAAGGTCCAAATGTAATGTCTTAAATTCCGGCAGTTTTAATATTCATCTGAATAAATCAAACTCAAAACTTTCGTTCAAAGCCAAATATTTGTGACCAAATCTGTCCATTTTTCGAGATCTTGCGTAGTAAGTAGCAGGATTTGATGACGAGCTTTGCCTTGTTAATAGAGCGAGAAAACATTCAATTCTTCAGAGTTGGACTTAAACCAACAATAAGCTAAGAGCTGCTGCGCTATGACGGCCTTAACAATCATCACTAAACTATAAGCAAATAATAATTTTCAGCCTCGTGAAATTCACTAAAAAGGTTTCCTACCTAACAGCTACGTATTCCTGTATACTCTATCTCTAATATCAAATTAATCATCGTTGCAAAAGTAATTTTTCACATTAGTAATGGCTTACCGTGAATAAGTTAGATTAAGGTCTATTTGTTTAAATACCTTCACGCATATCTTGATTTTAGTGGAAAAGACCTTGAAATACTGATATATCTACTTTCCACCAAGGCAGGTTTCACATTGAGTTGCGGATCATAACACTGTTTTCTCTTAATGAGTAAATTCTGATATTACTATAAGTATGTTATGATATTTTTCAAGTTTACTCTGATCTCATTTTACCCATTTAACCCACCAGATCTGGGGAAAAACGTGAGAAGCCACTAATTGCGGGCAGCGAGATCATCGCGCAGGTCCTTGAGGAAGGCCTATATCAGCAGTAAATGTAAAAACGTCTGTAATGGTGATGAACTTAAACCCATTCCTATTGGTCCGATAAAAAAAACAAGACTAAATATTCATAGAAATAGATGTATTTTTCTATTTAAAACTTAAATTTTAACTGCACATATACAAAATGGGATTTGTACTAAATGTATTTCATTTCTATAAATGAAATATATGTTCCAACAACTCTCACAGTGTGAAATTGACAAAAGCGGAAAACAATGGGAATTTTCATGTCATTCTACGATCTCATTAAAATATGACCATCAACGAGTTCAATTATTATTAGAGAGGTGTACTGCAAGGCAATGTGCTAGAGCCTTTGTTTTATTTGTTTGTCACTTGTGAAAAGATTGCTATCGGATAGGTTATAATTAGTATAATGCAATGTTTTGAAGGGGACTCGTTGTTTGGATTATTTTGATAAAATCAGCTTCACGCTATATTCCGCACACAGCAGGGTAGGCAGAGAGAACCAAGTGTTAAGATACTCAACGCCGCGCTTAGCCTCGACACCAGAGCAAAGAACCATTTCTTTATATAAATTATAATATAAATTTATATAAATAATTTATTTCCTCGATTGGGGATCGACCCCGCAACCAGTCGTGTTTATTTTGATACAAAGTGAAATAAATATAATTATGTGTGGTTCAAATAGTATGAAAGAATTCAATTTAGAACATGAAATGTGTGCTTAGACAATGTGACATAAAATTCTATTATTTTGAATGAAACCTTTCCAAATTGATGGAAAATGGATATTTATTAGTACGTTTTCTTTACGTATTCTCCTTGCAAAATGCGTGAAGATATCTGCGTGTGTTTCATTTTTTCGGTATATTAATAATGTTTATTAATTTTGCTAAATCATAACAAATAATTTATGTATTTAAAATGCTTGCACGCGATGGATATACTCGTAGATAAATCTTCAAATTACAGTTGAAAAATATTTATGTATAATTAAAAATAAACTATGCTACCTATTTAGTAAAATTAATTGCAATCTTAGTTCCGTTACTTAACACGCAGTATGTTTTAATTATTACCAAATATAACTCAGTGATTCATCACCACATCTGCATATAATAAAGTTTCCTATAAAGCTACTGGAGATTGGGCAGGCAGTTCGCTCGTCAACCCTCATTCTGCTAATTGTAATAATAATAAAAATGAATTAATGAGGCCAGTGGTGACGCAGGTGCACAAAGTGTGACTGTTAACGCAACTGGTTGTGGGTTCGATTCCCACTCGAAGAAATTTTCATTTCCAAGAAATGAAAATATAAATGTAAATAAATATTTCTATTCATTTATTTTATTTTTTTTATATTTTTATTTCTTTTCTGCTCTGCTCTGGTGTCGGAGGTTGTGTTCTGCCACTCAACATGCAATGTCTCCAGTTTTCGTTGGAAAGTGGGAAAACGAGTGTCTTAACTAGGTTCCCTTTGCCTACCCTGATACAGCGTGAAGCTGATTATTTTTTTAAAATTATTTATTGAATTAAACACTGTAACTGATTCCCCGAATACCTTTAAATCTATTATTTAATGAATAATGCTTTGGCTTGTGATGTCTCTATACTCGATTCATTATGGCATGAGACAAAATGTAAACAAAAAAACGAAGGCACGAAGTGTGACTGTAAAATCGACTGGTTGTGGGTTCGATCCCCACTCGAGGAGATGAAATATTTACTTAAAATTTATATCTTGATTTCTTCGCTCTGGTGTCAAGGTTAAGCGCGGCGTTGAGTTCTGCCACTCGATTTATTTTTATTTTATTTTAGACTCGATTTTTTCTTTTTTAATGAAACTGTGGTCACGGGTCTACCCGCGACCACGGGCTACTACAAAGTTTTTGAGACGTTGAGTTTTCAAAAATGTATAATCCCAAATATACGCGACTAATCCGGTAAAAATAGTTTCATTCAAAATATACGTATATTTGTTATGCAAACTTTCTTCAATATTATGCTTAATTAGCAGTAAAAGATTTCGAAAGTCCTCTTAACTTTGTAAGTAATTATACTTAATATCAGTAATTGCAAGTTGCACGAAAGTTAGAGCTAACTCCGTTATTTAACTCAACGGTTAACTGTCCTATGTGAATATAAAGTTTAACTGCTTATAATTGTATAGTAAAATTTTAAAAATTAATTTAATTTAAATATTCCTCTAACAGTATTTGACTTCATAAACTTACCCTTGAGTAAAATATTTAGTGGTAGAAAGTGGAAAAAAAGGTCGTAATGAGGAGCGAATTGTCTTAACATAGGTTTCGGTTTCCTCTGCCTACACCGCTTGTGCTTGATACAGCGTGAAGCTAAAAAATATTTTAGTCAAAAAATAGTGTTGTATACTCTCTTTGCTTACTATTCTTGAAGTGTATCCTTTAAAATAAATAAAAACATCGGCATCGGTTCTCGTGATATTGAGTTATTTGTCCATTTGTCGCGCACATACCTAATGCAAATTTAACACTTATGTGATTTTCTCATAGAAACGATTGTCAGAAAGAGTAAAAAAAATGGAACCATACGAGAAGCACTAGCTTTCAAATAAAAAAAAATACATCTCAAATTGACCACCTCTTTTTCTTACAGAAATCGGTTAAAAAATAGATGATTTATTATTTTTTATTAAATAAAAAAAAAACAATGTCATGAACATTAATTCAGTTGCTGAACACAAAAATATTAGACGGAAACGGAAGCACATACAAGTATATTATATAAAAACTTTAAAACGTACAGTCATATCGATATACGTTACTATTTTTGGTAATAGCAATTATAAAAATATGACTTCTACGGTATTTTCGCCGAATCATTGAAAATTAACATGTAACTAATAAATACATATAAATTTCACATTTTTTTAGTTTTAGTTTTTGTATAAAAAAAATATATTATTAGATAGCTTCTGCAATGCACAGAAACAGACAATAATAAAAAAAACAGGCTTTTCTAGTTTCTTTGATTTATATTGAACGTTAACAGTTACTAACTTGTTATTTCATTACCTAACTGTTCTAATTTAAATATCCTTCTAGAATCAACGAGCTATTGTTCATAGAAATATGAATTAAGAATCATATTAAGTATGAGTGAAATCAATAGCCGACTACATTGGAAATCATATATGTACTGATAGTTGTGGGTTCGTTTTCGATTAGGCGTTTTTTTTTTAATAGGCAAAGGTAACCGTGTGTGTTAAAACACTCCGTTCCCCAGTTTCCGACTCAACCTAGTGAGGATCGAATTCGCAACCATCGCCTTTAGTCAGACGCTGACGACAGCCTTAATTAAAGATAAATAATTATTTTTAAAATACTTTCATTTCTATGTCAAAGTGAAAAAGTTAAATGTTCTATTGTCTTTTTGGGCGTGAATTCAGAGGGATTTATCTTGTAAAACTAACTACTTGCTCGCGTTTTCGCCCGTTTGCACTATGTTTTATTTCCATTATTCCAGGATGGGCAGAGCTAACCTGGGAATCTTTTTTGACACTTTTGTGACGTGATAATGTTATATTTAATTATAAATAGATGACCGCCGGCTGCACGCATAGATCTAAATAAAAAAAATATAATATTTGCTATTAAACCATTATCAATTAAAAATAAAACAAAAATCTTTTTTTATTATATAAAATAATAATCATTTTGTGATAATAATTCAATTCAATTTATAAAAAAATTTAATTTTTCATCAATTTTTTCTTGTGACGTTATCACGTAAAATTATCGTCTTACTATACAAAGAATAAGTAGTTTTTGTGACACTACTAAGAATAAAAGGCTTTTAAATTACCCAATTAAAAAAACAAACAAACAAACACACATTCATATCTCATTAACGTCTCTTCTCATATTTAAAGCGACCTTTGGAATATTTCGTCAAAACAATAAACAAAGGCTTACCGTTCATCTTAATATGGTATGACCTTAAATTGACCTAGTATTATGTTCTCTTGAAATGTGGTTAACTCTTAAGTTATATAGCCCATTATGTGTTTTAACTTCTGTATAATATGTGAGGATATTTAATATGTTTTAGTTGACGTTGACGAGTGTGGGTTTGATTTCCATTCGGGGGTTTTAAATATTTTATATAAATTTTTTTTAGCTCTGGTAACGTGGTAAAGCGCGGCTTTGAGTTCCGCCAGTCAACAGGTTATACCTCAAGAATTCGGCGGAAAATAGGACGAATATTCGGAGGATAGGAGGAATATTCGGAGGAAACGGAAGTGTCTTAATGGGCCAGAGTGTCGTAACACTTGTTAAAAATCGGAAGCGGGTAACGTTTTTAAAGAAACACGTTAAAAACACACATCGTCTATATGATTCTAAACTATTTTGAAAGAGATACTATGTAATTGCAATAAGTGATATGTATCACCTACTAACAATACTTCACACTAGTTTCCTTCCAACAGGGGCCGTCACTTACAAGCGAGTGCCCCCGATTGACACAATTCCACTGCTTTTATAATTATTTTCCACCTAAATCTACCCTCTTTTACACGAGTACGCTAACACACTATATTCCCATATTCCCTCTGCCTACTCTGTTATATACAAGATATAGCGTGAAACAAAAAAAAAACAATTCCAGAGATGACACCATATTATTTATAGACACTTGTCACATATAGAGTAGGGTAGGTAGTTGACTTAGTGACATGACACTCACTTCTGCGACTTGCGACCAAATTAGAGACGAGCTTAGTGTTGGAACTCAACGTCGCTCTTTGTCTTTCTAGAGCTGAATATTAAAATATTTTAAAATGATCATTCCCCTAAATGAAAATTAAACCCACAGGCATTACTTCTATAGTCACATATTTCCGTAGAATACGATACGATAGCCTCTAACGTAGTGTTTACGAAGGTTTTATTAAATTTTTATCCTTTTTCGTCCTAAAATAAAAAATACTACTATAGATTACTATAAATTACGGATAGTTATCCAGAAATTTTAGATACTATAAGTCAGCTTCACGCTGTATCCTGCAGGTAGGCGTAGGATGGAACCTAGCGTTAAGGTACTCCATTTCTCACGCACTGCCAAATTTTGCGTGTTGTGTCGCGATACTGCATGCATTTTTACTACAGAAAGAAAAAGAAAATAATTCTTTCCCCCTAGTAGGAATCGAATCCACGACTATCACGTTTAAAGTCATACGCTGTGCCACTGTGCCACGATGGCCTCTAAATACAACTTTCGCATATTATATATCGTTGTAGGAAGGATGTTCTTAATGTACCTACATACATGTTATATCCTATACAATAAAATAAATATTTCAGTACATTTAATGTAAAACTAATTTTGTTTTTCTTTCAAGTAATTTTTTGATGGATTGTTCAGTAAAAAGCTAATGTGAAGATTCTTCGTTCTCTATTTCTTGCTCGGAGACGAGACGTTATCTATAGTATATATGTAAATAAATATATTATAAAATGAATAATAATAAACAATAACGCTGTGCTCTGTAGAAAAAATGGAAATAAAAAATTTTTGAATTTTCTGAGATAAAGTTTTAATTTGTAAAATTTCTGGGGTGGGCACGGACCATCCAGCCCCCCTCATTCCTACGCCCATATTAGCGAATATCAATTGTATTTTAATACTATCATTTAATGTCTATGCAATTAATCAGGAAGTAATACAAGGCTAGAACTAAGTGCATGTTTCATGAATATTAATGTCAATAATATTATTAATGGATAGATGTATGTACGTTCACAAACTTAGTTAAATAAATAAAATAAGTCAATCAGCTTCACTCTGTATCCCGCACACAGCAGGGTATGTAGAGGGAACCTAGTCTTAACACACTCCGTTCCCCACTTTCTGCCGAATTTTGGAGACATTGCGTGTCGAGTGGCAGAATTCAACGCCGCGCTTTACCTCGACACCAGAGCGAAGAAATGGAAATATAAATTTAAGTAAATATTTCATCTCCTCGAGTGGGGATCGAACCCACAACCAGTCGGTTTTACAGTCACACTTTGTACCCCTGCGCTACGACTGGCCTCAAAAACTTAGTTATATATTATAAATCGTGGCTATATTATAGAATTGACGATTTTATTGAGCATTTCATGATCTGGTTATCCCTAGAGGGGTAGCCATGGAGAACGGAGCGCCAAACATCATGGTCTTTACATACCTCTTTTCCCTCTGGACATGTTAGGCATGTTCGTGGATGAGCTACTGTCATCAAACCGAAAATACATACCCACCAATGAGTTTTCATATGAGCTTCCTCCTGTGGTCTCTAATACCAACCGAGGTCTTGCCCTTCCACTTACTATTAACTCAGTCCATTTTATGATATGATCACATTAAATCAAATATTATATCGTAAAAAATTCAAAATCACGTGGGACTGGACTTGAACCTATGTCCTTTTTATAAAAATTACAATGACATACAAATATTTTGAATATTATAAAAAACTTTCAAAAGTGAGTCAAGGCGCGTCCCTCATGTGTTCTGTAGCGTGAATGCTGTTGCTATTGTGAGTTGTGACGTCACAGACCAGTGGACCAGATGAAGTGACAAGTTTTTTTTAATAAAAAGTACGTTTTCGAGGTAAAATTGATTGAAATATATTTTTTACTTTACGCATTTTTCAAATATTTTTTAAGATAAAGTTTCTGATATTTGAAAGAAATGAAGAAAGAACAGAATGCAATGTCTATGTGAATATTTAGGAAGTATCTGTAGAGATGGAAGATACGAGTAGGACGCAGAAAGGTGTATTGCTGTCGGTAACCGGGTTAATGGTGCCTTAGCTGCGTTGATGAGACGGTGAACGGGTTGACCTTCGAAAACACAATATCAAAGATACTGGAGGAAGGTCACTTAAAAAGCATGTGGGGGTCCAGAGATTAATAAAGAAAGGTTGATGACAGTAGACGAGGTGAACGAGGTATGTAGAGACCGTAGCGTTTGGCGCTCCGGTCCCTGTGATTACCCGCTAGGGATAAAGCGGGAAGCTATGTTAAGTTAAGCATTTTTCAAAGAGTCATCCTAGTGTTAAAATACTCTTTTTTTAATTTTCCGCTTAAGCAAAATAACGGAACCTAACGTTGCTTTTGCTATTAAAATCTATATTTCCTCATATCAAAACGAATATTTAAATTCCTTAGAGTTAGACAGCTAGAAATTGTCCCACTGCACCGAGTTGTCTTCTTAAAGGCTTAATATTTTTTTTTTAAAGATAACATAGTTCACCTTTTTTTTAGTATATAAAGCTGCAATCAGTCGCAAGACTATAAGCGGATGGCTTGTTTTTATATGGCTAAAACAAACTTACTTCGTCAAATCAATAAAAGGAGAGGAGAGAGAGTGTAAGCGAGATAGGTTGTGGGTTCATTCCCACTCGAAGAAATAAATTAATATTTTCATTTCCTCGCCACTCAAAACGCAATGCCTCCGGAATTCGGCGACAAGTGAGAAATGTAGCCTGTGTGTTGTTCTGATGAATAAAGTATATTACTGTAAAAAGAGTCGAACAAACATCCATCCTCACATACTTTATTTATAATAGGATAATATTAGTAGGACTTCAAAGTGAACCAGAAAAACGAGATTTAAAATGTTGCGTCATATAGCTCAAGCAAAAGAAGTTATGGGCGACAACTGTTAATAAATAATAAAAATTGTATATACTTAAAGGTAGTATCTATACTTTTTCTTTGAACAAGATGATAAATTGGTGAAATCGATATTTTAAAGCTGTGTAGTCATAATGGCTAGTGTTTCAAATAATAAGTAAGTATTATATAACAGAACAAAATTACATTTTTTCTCCTTATATTTTTATGATATTTACCATATACGTGGCTAGTCGTGGCGCAGAGGCACAAGCAGGTGAGCAGGTGACTGTCAATGCGACAGGGTTCGATCCCTTGAGAAAATGAAATCTATATATATAAAAGAACTTGTGCTGACTGACTGAGGTAAGACGCACGCAGAGCCGTAACCGCTGTGCGTAGAAACGTGTAATTTGGGTAGATGTTTATTTTCATATTCTGGACATCCACTAAGAAGGGATTTTGAAAAATTTTAACCCTAAAGAAATGAAACAGGGGTTGAAAGTTTGTATGGATTTTTTTTAAATTGGCACCGATTCTTATAAAATTTTAAATCCAAACTCTTAAAAATATTTCATTGAACACGTGTTTCATGGTTTTTAAGAATTCACCCCCTAAGGGTTCAAATAAGGGGTTGAAAGTTTATATGGAAAAATCTTTAAATTGCCACCGATTTTTATAAAAATTTAAATTCAGACTGTTAATAATATTTTATTGAACACGTGTTTCGTGGTTTTTTTAGAATTCACTCCCAATAAGCGGGCGAAGCCGCGCGCGCCCTCTAGTATTGAATATTTTCATTTCTTCGCTCTGACGTCGACGCAAAACGCGGCGTTGAATTCCGTCACTCAATGCCTTTAAATATTGAGAATGTCATAACACTCAGTTGACTTGCTGTTGTGCCTCAACTTTAAGTACCTACCGCGCTGTGTGCGGGAAACTCTATCTGTCGATTACAGATAACAGAGTTCTGTTTGCACGCTGAATCTACTATTCAGACACACAGTCTACCCTTTTCGATACATTTTGGAGATATTTCTTGTTGAGTGGCGGAGCTTAACGCTGTACTTTGTCTTTTTAACCTGGAAATGAATATAATTGTTCCCCCTGATTGAGAATCGAGCCCACAAGTATCAGGCCTAATAACAATAACCATTAACTCCGATAAATAAACTAAACATTACGTAATTGCCTTACAAAAGTGTATTTAAGTCATAAATTTATGACAAAATCAATGGTTCTTATTATTATTTATCTTACTTTGCATAACCGGACCAGGAATGTGCTATAATAAATGACTCCATTATTCCTGTATAAATATTTATATATTACAATTTAAAGTCTTAAAACTCTTGTAATTGACTAGTCGTAGTACAGTACGGTCAACCAGTCGTGGCCGCTATGAAGGTTAGGTTATCAGTAATTTTGTGCATTGTTCACTCGGGAACAAAATAATCAAAAGTAAGCAAAAAGATCATATGTTAAAATGTAATACGAAACATAGTTTGACACAATTTTTTTTTATGAAAAAAGTATTTATTTTTAAGGTTCCGTATCTTTTAAGAAAAAAGGAACCCTTATAAGATCACTTTGTTGTCTGTTCAAATTCAATCTATATACTCAGATCTGCGGCCCTATGATTTTCTAAAAAAATTTTTTTTCATTTACTTAAAAAAAAAGATATGGCCGTTTATATAGCAAAAAATCAAAATTAACCGAAACCCTATAGTTTCGCTTAACCTAGAATTATGAAATTTGGCAACTAGTACAGATACTAAGTATCAAAAAATTCCAAAAATTGAAAATCATATATTTGTAGTTAAATCCTAAAAAATAATAGGCTTGGGGGTAGACTAGGGGGCTAGGCTAGCTCAAGTGAAGTATCAGATGAAAGGACACTTTCTAAGCAAAGCCTGAATGTGTTTTTTAAAATTGCAATGATCTTCGGCTTTTTGCTTCACAAAATTCGAGGTAAAGATTTGTAATCAATTTTCGCAGCTAAATCTGCTTCGATGATTTGCTAATTGCCAGTGTAGCTAATATGTTTTAGGTTTTCTTAGCTTCACGCTGTATCCCGCAAAAACAGGGTAGACAGATGGAACCTAATGTTAAGACACCCCGTTCCCCACTTTTCCTTTAAGTTTTCATTTCGAGAATTTTTAAGTCTGGTAGCATCGCACTTGAAGAGGCCTCGCGAGGCCCTTTTTAATGGTCCATTTAGTAACGGAAGAATTTAACATTTATTTATAGAGATTTTTTTCTATAAATAATGTAAATATTTGAGCCCAACATGGTGGTTGGTTTGATTTTCATTCAGTGAATGGACTCTGGTAAAAAGACAAAGTGACGTCTTGGATTTCATTACTAAGCACGTGATATCTCAAAAGTTGGACGGCTTAATGCGTAAACTGAGTGTTTTAACACTAAGTTTTCTCCGCCATAAAAATCAAAGATCATCGAACTGTCTTGTAATAAGTAATCGTTTTCATGTGAAAAAACAAATAATCGTGAGAGAAAGGTTGCAATTTTTAATATATTAATGCATTATAAACATTATTAACTTAAAAATAAGAGATATAATCGTATAAAGTTTTCTCTAATCTAAAGTAACCGTGCAATATATGCACCTTGAGTTTAATGCGAGAAATTTACAACAATCACATTCGCTATAAGTTTATTCGATATTTATAAATAGGGGAGAGGGGGGCACATTCGAACGATTTTTAAACTTTGTGTCATATCTAAAAATTCTACAGTTTTTAACTTCTTTACTATTTCACAAGGCTTAGTCCAACTATTGTGCCACACAATCGTAGCATCGTATGTAGAAAAATATATAAGGTAAAGGTGCAATATCAACTTTAGTAGCAGTAGTCAAATGTTCAAAGCTGCCCCCCTTGCGGGGTAGCTTTGAACATATGTGGGGCAGTTTTGAACTATCATCGAATTCAATGAAATTAAAAAGCTTTTAAGTAATTTTATCAATAAACTTAACATTAGAAACGATGGAGATCAAATATCAGTACCATGTTAACTGAAAAAAATATTATACCTAGTTTAATATTGCGATTGTACTAGTACTAATGTTAAATAACTTTAATATTATTAATAGACTTTAAAAAAACAAAAAAGTAGCTTTGGCTTCGTAGAAGTAATTAACATTATGGGATCAATCATAGAATAAATCTAATATTATAAAAATAAAACATAATATTTTTTAAATAAACAGCTTACTACCTTAATTTGAACTTAGAAAAATTAAATTTAAAGGAAAACATGAATGTAGTACGTGACGTAACCAGCAACTGAAATTGGGGTAAGTAGTCTACGTAAGAAATAAAAATTAGCTTCACGTTTTATCCCGCACACAGCACGGCAGGCAGAGGGAACCTAGTGTTAAGACACTCCGTTCCCCACTTTCTGCCGAATTCTGGAGGCATTGCGTGTTGAGTGGCAGAACTCAACACCGCGCTTAACCTCGACACCAAAGCGAAGAAATGGAAATATAAATTTAAGTAAATATTTCATCTCCTCGAGCGGGGATCGAACCCACAACCAGTCAGGATCAATCATAGAATAAACTTAATATTATGAAAATAAAACAAAATATTTTTTAATAAACAGCTTATTACCCTAATTTGAACTTAGAGAAATTAAATTTAAAGGAACATGGATATAGTATATTGACGAAAGGAAAAAAATTGTACAAGCTACTTTTTTACTATTCATAGATGATGAAACATTCGCTAAAATGGAGTCTCCAATATTTATTAAGTGGTAGTCAAATTCCATTACGTAGTCTTCATACATCAGTTTCTTGTAAAGAAAAGTTAGGTTTAGTTTTGTTTTTCTTTCGCGGTATTTTGTTATATATAATAATATTCAAAACTGCCCCCCTTATTTTGTTCAAAGCTGCCTCAGTGGTATTTGAAAAATTAAAAACGTTTTTTTTTCAAGTAAAAGTTTAAAAATTGTATTAATTTCTAGTTTATTGCATGATATATGAAAAATTCTAACTAAAAGAGGAAAAAATAAAACCATATACCATGAATTGGATCCCTGCGATCCTTACGCGTTTATTTAAAAATGTATAAATTTTTACTCAAAATCAAACACTCCTCGTAACTCAACCACGGACTCTCATATATCAGCGGTGACAAGTGACACGTGTGCAGGTTAGTGCTGCCACTACTCAAAAAAAATCTAACAAAATTTCTTTTTAAAATAACTCTGTTAACACATATTTTCAAAGGTTCAATCTGTTCAAAGCTACCCCCCTCTCCCCTACTGATAAAAAACCCCCAACGGCCAAGTGCGAGAGTTCCGAGAGAGTATAAAACAGCAAAAATTTTTGTTTTATTGTAATTTGATTATTTATTTTTAAAGTGAATACATGGTTAAAAACGCTATTGTCGTTATCGTATAGTAAGAAAATTATTTTCATCCTCGTTCTGGTAAAGCGCGGCGTTATGTTTCGCCATACTGTACGTAATTTAAATATCTTAACACTTTGTTCTCACTATTTCTCGAAAATGAGGCGGAGAATGAAGTGTCTTAACTATAACATAAGATTATTTCTGCCTACCTGTTGTGAGCAGAATAAAACATGAAGCTGGAAAAAAAAAGAGAGAAATAAATGTGTCACAATTCTAAGCTATTTTTATTTGAACACGTGGGTGAAGTCGTATATAATAGCTAGTATTTAATATACATCATTAGTATCCAGTTCATAAGCTTCACCTTGAAGATATAAGATTGACTTGACATTATGTATAATGCTAATATCACTACCAGATTTGATCTTTGGTCTAAGACTCAGATTGGATCTAGAATTACAATCGATTAATTATTATAAGCCAACTATCTATAAATGTGATGGTAGTGGGTTCTATGCTCATTTGAGGAAATATTGTTATTGCGAAATATTTTTTAGCTATTAGCGCCGCGTTAAGTTCCGCCAAGAAAATTATATATTGTTATTGAGAAATATCGTTACAGAGTGGAGAACTTTGGAGAGATATAGCGCGGCGCTAAATTCCGCCATATAATATCTCAAATTCGGACGTTAAACAGAGTATGGAGTGTTTAATATTAAATTCTCTCTGTTTATATAGGGCATAGCTATGCAGGATAAAGAGTGAGATTAGAGATTTTTACCATTTTTATTGTTACTTCACACTTGGAAAGAAAAAATACTTAGGCAACTTGGATGGCTTCCAAAAGGCACGGGTTTATATTCACATTTTTGTACGTTTTTTTTAAAGTAAAGCTATTACATTTTATTCATTTGATATAACTGTGTTGCAAATAGGGAGAGTCTGATTTTACACATGACGGTAGTAGATTCGATTTTAAGTTCGGTAAACTTTTATATATTTTTAGGAATATAGATAATTATTATACTCATATTACTTATATACTTATTTTGGCATATGGTTCTGGTAATGAGGCAAAACGGCGGTCTTGAGTTCCGCCACTCCCTCTCCCAATGTCTTCAGAATTTCGCAGAAATTAAACGAAAGTGTCTCAATGAAAACGGAGTGTCTTAACATTTCTCATGTTCTCAGGTTTCCTCGCCTACACTACTATGCGCGGGATACAGCGTAAAAGTAAAAAAAAATAGGATAACTTATTAAAAAAACTAGTTTCAAACTACTTAGTATTTTAGGTGACAAAATTGAATATGTATTACTTAGTACGTGCGGTTAAGGAAATTACTTAACGTTATCTTGAAAACCACAATTCAAAACAGATAAAAATATATATGTTTTCTTAGAAAAATAAATATTCAAATAAAAAAAAGGTAAATAGTAATGACTAACCTAACCTTCTATAACGTTTTAAAGGTGCAGTGGTGCGTTTGTTGTGAATACAAATCATACTTATGAAATATGTATACTAATATTACAAAATTTGTGTGTTTAGTTAAACACGCTAATCTCAGGAACTACCGGTTGGAATTGAAAAAAAAAACTTTTTGTGTTTGATAATTTATTAATCGAGGCAGGCTAAGCTGTATTGTATCAGGTTAATAGTTTAAATATAACCCTCTGTATATACGATTAAAGTTAGATCATGTAAATATTTTGCCAAATTTTCTAACCGCACGGTACGTCGCAAGCTAAAATATCATCCACACCACCTGTATGTGGCAATCCACTACTGTGCGGCTTCGTAGGAACTTCCTTCCACGCGTCACGAAACTTTGGAATGGCCTACCCGCTGCAGTGTTTCCAGGTCGATATGACATGGGTACCTTCAAAAAGCGCGTCTCCTCCTTAAAGGCTGGCAACGCACGTGAGGAGCAACACCACAGGAGCTATCCTCTAGTGTTGCACGGGGTCGTCGGCGGCGATTATCACTTACCATCAAGTAATCTGAATTCTGAACGCTTGTTTGCCTTGTCCTTTTCCATAAAAAAAAATATATTTTGTATATTAAAATTTTACCATAATAATATAAAAAGAGAGACGATGACCCAGAGGCACAAAGTGTGACTACGAAACCGACTGGATGTCAGTTCGATCCCCACTCAGGAAAATGAAATATTTATTTAAATTTATATTTTAATTTTTTTGCTCTGGTTCCGCTACTCAACACGCAATACCTACAGATTTTGGCGGAGAGGGAATGGAGTGTCTTAACACTAGGTTTCCTCTGTCTACCCTGCTATATGCGGAATACAGCGTGAAGCTGAAATAAAATTAAAAATAAATAATAATATAACAATAAGTTTAAGCGGGCAAAACCGCGTTTGTCTCTAATAATTCCTAACTGCGCTAAGATGATGTAATATAGATACTTGTATGGTTATATCGGTAAAAGTGAATTCTACAAATGAACCTTTCACGCCTTAAATAGATCTATTATATATAGGAAACAGTCTAGATTTTTAGTTTTGTATTGAAAAGAGAAAGTAAGACTTTTGATATTGAACTACAATATTACGAAGGAACTGTGAATTTAATTTCGCTTCACGCTGTAAACCGCACTTAGCAGGGTAGGAACACAGAATCTGGAAACCTAGTGCTATGAAACTCCTTTCACATTAAGACATTCCCCAGCTTCCGCTGAATTCTGTTGGCATTGCGTGTTAAGTGGCGGAACTCAACGCTGTAAAAAATAAATCACTTAGTTTTAAAGCTTTATGAGAGCTTTCTTCTTATATAATAAACATATAAAATTATGTTTATAAAAGTTGAGTGAACTTGACATTATTATTAATGTATTATCGTGAAATTAGATATACGTAGTTTAGATGGTAATAATATTATCAAGCTGATTTAATGATGGAGCCAGGGCCCGAATAGTGGAGCTCTTCAGAGGTAGCTCGGAAATTATTCGAGTTTAGGTTCGTTTAATTTATAGCTCCGAGCACATTCTATGGAAGTTGTAGCACCAATACCCAATGCCTACAGAATTCTAGGTTTCAGGTTCCCTCTGGCAACCCGGGATACAGCGTGAAGCTAAAAAAACACAATTACATAAAAAAATATAATAAACAATCCAGAAATTACGATCTAAAAGAAACGTCAGGTGAACAGTCAATAAAATGATAATTAAGAGAAAATCAGAAGGTGCGAAATGAAACGTAATCTCAGTGTAACGCAAGAACTTAACTAAAATGTTGGTTAGCGAGTAGTTCTCTAGGTTCTTGTAAATTTCACTTGAAAATATCGAGTTCAAATTAAAACCTTATACTCAAATCTACGGTCCCTTAATTTCCAGAAAAAATCGTATTTCTACATTTACTTTAAAAAAAGATATGGCCATATCGCAAAAAATGCGTATTTGGACGCTATGAAGGGAATGAGAATTAATAGGTTACTTCCGGTTGACTTACAAATATGAAATTTGGCAGCTAGCATCTACAGGGAGTACTAGTTTAGGAAATAAATCTCAACACTATACATTTGCGGTTAAATCCTAAAAATAATAGCCTTAAAGGAGGCGGAACCAGATGAAGTTACTGCCGAGATGATCAAATATGGTGGGCCACGCGTCTTGGACTGGTTCTGGTTTTTGTGCAATTTATGCTCGAAATCAGGGGAGGTCCCAGACGATTTGCGAGGTGCGATCATCGCGCCTTTATATAAAGGCAAAGGTTCACAGATATGCGCAAGCCATAGGGCTATCAGTTTGATTAGCTTAGGTAGTAAAGTTTATGCTAAAGTTTTAGCGAGAAGAATGCAAGAGAAATCTAAGGCTTAGACCTGTAAGAGGGTGGATGGATCAGATCTTTTCCCTCTGCATGATCATGGAAAAAATTTTGGCAGTTTTCCCAAAAAGTTTTCCGTGCTTTTGTGGACTTGGAAAAGGCGTTTGACAGAGTTGTAAGAGCGAAATTATAGAAGATACTACCCCGGTACAATGTGAGCGGACCCTTGCTGCAGGCTGTAAAGTTTCTTTATAGAGATCATTCAGCGTGCATGCGAGTAGAAGCTGACCTGTCGCCCTGGTTTGACATCCAATCGGGTGTTAAACAAGGTTGCGCGATGTCAGCTTGGTTGTTTTATTATTCGTTTATCACATTTAAAAATTACTTCTTTTCTTAAGAATTATATAGTAAGATAATAATTTTGTATAAATACATTCTATACCTTCCGCTAGAAATCGAACCTGCAGTCCTTGCGCCACTATAGCATTTCCATATAAAAAAAACTTTCACGACAACTATGTCACTATTTCTTATGCACTGCCCCGAGGAAATAAAAATTAAGCATCCTTCCGAGTGGGATTCGAAATCCCTATTTTAAACCTTTAACTGGGAATCGCACCTACAACCATCGTGTTTACAAAACACTGACTCACTGTGCCACTAGGGAGTTGTCATATAAAAATTTCCACCACAACAAAGGATTAAGCAAAGGCATTTAACTTACACGTTCACATACAGACAATATACAACTGTTGCAATACAACCCTGAAACAGAATAATTGCACTAAAAACATCTTATTGTTCATATTAACATTCTCTTAAACAAAAAGCAGCTTTATATTGTATGTATATAGTAGAGTAGGCAGAGGTAGCTTAGTGTTGAGTCACTCTGTTTTTTACTTTTCGTTTTATTTTCGAGACACTGCGTGTCAAGTTTAACGTAACTCAACGCCGCACCTTGTCTTTTAGAGCGGGAATTGAAAATAATTTAAATGTTATTACTTCCCCCTGATAGATTGAGCCTGTATCATGTTTACACTCAGCTACACAACGGAGACGATATGACAATTATGTTTATGTCGGCTTAATGCAATTAAAAAAACACAATTAAAAAAAATTAAATCAGCTTCACGGTGTATCCCGCACACAACAAGGTAGGCAGATGGAAACTAATGTTCAGACACTCCACTTCCCCACTTTCCGCCGAATTTAGGTGTTGCGTGTTCAGTGGCGGAATTCAACACCGCCCTTTGCCTCGACACCAGAGCAAAGAAAATGGAAATATAAATTTAAATAAATATTTCATTTTCACGAGTGGGGATCGAACCCACAACCAGTCGATTTTACAGTCACACTTTGTGCCACGATTTAATAATTGTATTTCCTATAAAGCAATACACTCTCGTGCAAATGATCGAAGCTTTTAAAAATGAAATAGTTGTTGTACATTTCTTACTTTTCACGGTAAATATTAAAGTCTGTAGTAATTATAAATATAAATAAAATAAGCATAAAAAAATATTTATTCATGTCGACGTCAAGATATGAAGCCACTTTTACTTTATTTCTTTATTAATATAATCTAATTACTTTTTATATTGTATAATAATAATATTAGTTACCAGCGGCCCTTGTGCAGTTTCGCCCGCTTCAACTATACGATATATATATTTACTAAAATTCATTAAGGGTATTTAGAGAAAATTGGTTGATTATTTTAATATCTTATTGTTTATCTATACTGTTATATATTTTAAAAAATAATGTAATTTAAATCTTTTACACGATCTTTGACACGATCATTATAGTTTAGATCCTTTTTTTTCACCATGTATCCTGTACATAGCAAAGTAGGCAGAGGGAACCTTCGAATGATTGACTTTGCCTCCGTACGAGAGTGAGGATATAAAAATGTTAAATACTTATTTTTCTCGAGTGAGAATGGAACTCGCAACCTGTCACGCTTACAATTCGCTTCTTGTCTCTTAGTAGCCAAAATGCGGCTTTAAGTTCCACAATCAAACAACACATTCTCTCACTCATTGTTTACACAAAACTTCGCGCCAAAAAACAATCTATAATATAACAATAAAAAAAAGAAACTTAAACGCGCCATCTTGTCTACCCACCGCCATTTTGCCGCTCACTCCCCGCCTGTCAGATCGACATAAAACGGCGGGAAAATTGAAATTTTGATTCAGTCAATCTCGGAACACCGTAAACAGTGCACGGGCGCGCTCGGTTTTTTTATCTTTTTAACATAATATTTTTTTAAAATAAATTGTGTAAAGATGAAGTATCTGATTGTACTCGCCGTCCTATCTTTTGCCTTCGCGGCGGAAGAGGCAAAGGAGGAGTCGAAGACTTTCAGCCGGTTGATCCCCGCTGATGTTTTAAGAGGTTAGTTATTGCAAGAATTATCTTTTGATATCTAGATGACATTTAAAAAGATATAGAAAGGAAATATATATCTTATTAAATTATACGATCTTAAAAATTCAATAATTTAAGTAAAAATTAATTTGCTATATATGTTTGTATATTGAATTAAAAAAAAATTAAAAGAATATTACAATAAATTAGAATGTCCATATACTCGTAAGCTATGTTTATAGTAAGGAAATAATTACGACTAATTCAAATTACAAAATCCATTATGCAAAAATTGCGTGACCAAAGAGTTTTATTCATACAAGTATTGTATTGTATACTTAATTTACTTATTACTTAGATAATTATGGTAATTTTGTAATAGTGCATTAATCTTATAATGAGCGCAATTATATTCATATATTTTTTATGTAAACGTATAAAGGAAACAGCTTAAAATAGAGAGTTCTCTTCTTTATTTAGAAATCTGAAAAGTGAAGAATAAATAAATAATATTTTATTAAATATTTATAATATTAAAATATTTAGAGTTTTAGTTTCATGTATTATTCGCATATACATAGCTAAATTAAAAAAAATCTAATTACAATGACACCCTATTGAATTAAATATAACATTACTATTGTTTTAATAATATTAAGAATATTTTTTATCAATAACATAAATGTGAAAGTTCAGTCTTTCACGCTAAAACTGCTGAACCTCTTTATATGATTTTTACAGAAATATACTCGTAGCTCGTTCAACAGTGTCACACGCTAAGCTATAATTCATATAAAGATTTATCTATAATTAAGCTATAAAATAATAATAAGCTTAAGTGGGTTACTAAATAAAAAAACTAAAACTATATAAAAATACATAATATATTTTTATATTATTAATTTAAGACATCAACGAGGTCGCGGCTTGTGCTTTAATTATAATATATTACATATTATTTTTATCGTGTGTATCGAAAAAGTGAATCGTATTTAGATTCCAATATAAAAATAGAAATCGTTTATTTTTATAGTGAAATCTAAATATGATTCACTTTTTCGATGAATATATATATATATATATATATATATTTAATCTCTTTTTTATAAGCACATTATTAAGAATGATATTATAATATACAAATATTTTGTTTATTATAATTTTAAAAATAAAATACTCTTACATCCTTGTAATGTATGGACAAAGAAATATAGTGAATATTTACTCCGTTCTCCTATGTTTTGTGTAGAGTCATTGATGTAAACAACACTGAATTGTAAATAGACACAACATATTGAATTTCACTTTATATTTTAAATATTTGAAATTAAATATTATTATTATTAAATTAATTATTATTTTTAAATATTCTAGCAAATTAATCTAAATTTTTAATGACGACAGTCGATCAATAAAAGTTGTCCATTTAAAACCAGTTACATGGCCTTGATATATATTATAATACTTTTAAATGTTACATATTCATATAAATCGTTATTTTTACTTCCCAATACTGGCACTTTTTTTCAGTGTTTTTTTTATATTATTAAAATAATAATGAAAAAAAATGTGAACACCTATATATATATATGAAGTAGAGCATATCTTTAAATATTCAATGTTAAGTTTAAATTTTTGCATAACAATTTATATTTCATAATAATATAATTAAAAATAAAGGCCATCGCCATTTTCATATCAAAATTTTATTGTATTTAATCTATTCATATAACCTGATATTTAAATTTAAAGTATTTATGTATTTTTAACAATATTAATGTTAAAATTTTTGGTGCGGATTTTTTAAACTTAACCCTTAAAATTTTAACAGAAATTAGAAAACGGTTGTATCTGTATGCGGTGTTATAAATTTTAATTGGAATTATATTATATAATTAACGTTCCTTATTAAAACAAAGAATGTTAATTATAGAATATTGTAAATAATTTTAATTAATTTTAATTATATATTAAATTTCACAGAAGCGCTTAGCGTTAAGCTTATTATATGAATCATATTGAAGTCAAACTGAAATAAATGTGTTTGCTAAGGAGTTAACGAACCTAAAACTACACAATTAAACATATAACAAAGGACTATTTTGATATATTCGTCATTCAGTGACACTCGCACAATTTTTTTTATTTGATAGAACGATCATAATTTGCTTGATTTGAACCTATAGCCATAACAGCAAATGTACATCCAAATAAATTTAAATTCAAATTTCGTTAACAAAGGCCCTTATTAGTATATTCCTATACTTGAATCCATGTGAATATATATTATGAAATATTTATCCACATGGATTCAAACCTACAATCGTTGCGTTAATTAAGTAAGTTTCCACTGTGCCACAATAGAATATATAATATATAAGTAATTGTAAAGGCAACGCCTATTTAATTTCATGTCACAGAGAGCTTGCTTTCACGTACTTTCACGCTTTACAAATACATATACATAGAGATTATGCTCAGTTGATTGTATGGCTAAGTGCCAAAACGTTGAGTTATTTTGTTATATGTAACTTTTTTGATAGCGCTTTCTCTACTTAATTTTTTTTTTATAATGATAAAACTATATAAAAAAATTATAGACGTGCATTAATACTCCAACTGAAATTCAGAATTTTGAATGTTTGACAAGAGTCAAATTGGAACACGTTTCATTTAAATTAAAAATACCCATCACCATTCACAAACACTCGAACATACTATGATCAATGTTTTATATAAGAAATTAAAAAGTAAATCAGCTTCACGCTGTGTCCCGCACACAGCGAAGAAATGGAAGTATAAATTTAAGTAAATATTTCATCTTCTCGAGTGGGGATCGAACCCACAACCAGTCTGTTTTAAAGTCACACCTAGTGCCGCTGCACCACGATTGGCCTCATGTTTATAAATTTTCCATAAATATAGCCAATTTCAAATTTTGTTGCAACAAAATTATAGGAAGTGTGTAATCGAACGCTTCCAAACAGTAAACAGTTTTGTAACTTATAACGAGCTATAACAGATTTAGGTCACGATAAATCATTTTTTTAATAAGCAACTGCTTTCCTTATCGTGGTTTATGAAATATTTCCACTAATTTGTAACATTAAGTCTATCTGGGCACAGTGAAATAGTTATAAGTTCGATTCTCATTCGGAAATATGACTTATTCTGCCACTTTACTTCACAATATCTCAAAAATGAAAAGGGAAGTGGAAAACACAGTGACTTAATATTAAGTTTTCTCTGCCTTCCGTACTACGTGTAGAATTCAGCGTGAAGCTAAATTTATATATATAGATGTTACGATTTAATCTTTTTATGGCTATTTAAAAGTAACATAAGGTTCCTCCTCATCCTCAACATTTTTAATATCAAATTTAATACTACTTCCCTTTTAAAACCACTGTAGCGATTCATTTGGAAATCCACAAGTTAAACGACAGATTGTGGTTATTTATAGGCACTTAACCACAAATTGCTTAATTGATAGAAAATCCTTTATCAAAAGGTAGATTCATGTTTTTTATCTATATAAGAGTATGTACATACGTATAAAACTTTGAAGTACGGGACTTGGAAAGTTGGAATTCGGCATATAGTTAGGCTAGGGAGTGAAAATTCTTAAGGGAATGGGATAAAAAAAATCAGTTTAACGCTGTATCTCGCACGCAGCAGGGTAGGCAGAGGGAACCTAGTGTTAAAACACTCCGTTCCTCACTTTCCGCCGAATTTTGGAGGCATTGCTTGTTGAGTGACGGAACTCAACGCCGCGCTTTTGTTTCACTCCAGATCAGATGTTTACATTTATATTTCCAATTCTTGGAAATATAAATGTAAACAAATATTCCATTTCCTCGAGTGGGGATCGAACCCACAAGCGCGACTGCGCTTACAGGCACACCTTGCCACGTGCTCCTGCGCCACGACTGACCTCAAGGGAACGGGATAATACAGGATTTTCCATTTTACGTCTTAAAGTTCATACAAAGATTATTTTAATACATTTATATATTATATCCTTTTTGAATCATAAATTAGCAGGCAAAAATAACTTAGTGTGAAGACATTCCGTTCTTTGCTATTCACCATAGCTTAAAAAGAGATTTGCAATAAGTACGTAATAAAGAAGTGTAACTACTTCATGTAGAATCGTATGTTCTAGAACCTACCAAGGTAAGGTGGCCAATCGCACTCGATTACATTACATGACTCAACGCCTTTTACAGTAAAGGCCACCAGGAAACTAAGAAATTAAATATCTGTAACACGTAAATAATGTATATAAATAATTGAGTCACTCGTTGAAAGCATACTGAAAAAATAATAATTTATTATACAAAGAAACTTATTTGATAAAAAAATAGTTTTAAACTATTAAATAACACTTCATTGCACAGTGGAAAAGTATTTGACTGTAAACGTATGGTTTTAGATTCGATTCCATTCAGTGGAATGAATTATTTTCATTTCTATACTCTGGACAGAACGTTGCGTTAACATTATATAGAGTCGATGAGACAGTGATCCAGATCCAGATATAAGATTCTTTCTGCCTTCTTGCTATACCTGGTATATAGCGTGAAGCTATAGCGTGAAGATATCACAATTAAGTTCGATTGAATACATTATATTTTATATAAATATTTTTTGACTTTGTTATATAAGATTTGCCATAGGGTTCGAATAAACTGAATATATAGTGACACTTTTCTCTAAAATGACAGACATTTGACAAAAGTAAGAGTATCTTACTTTCAAGAAGGCAAAAATGAGAAAGAGAAACAGTCGCCAAACGTGACATGTCTTCTCTTTTCACCTTTAATGTACTACGTCCACAAATCACTAAGCGCCACTTAATTATTATTTAAAAATAAATATCATACAATTTTTAACAAAATAACTTTTATTTCTCTTTCATTATGATAAATAAAAAAAAATGTTGAAGAAGGAAATTGATTATATTTTAAATGTCAAGCGACTGTCATTTTGTAGAATCAGTGAAGGTAAGCTGGCATTTAAGTTAATACCCATTGAAGGTTCTGAGTTCGTACTTATATGTGAAAATGTTTATAAACGCGGCGTTGAGTTCCGCCACTCAACACGTGGAAAAATTATGTCTTTGTGTTCAGGTGAAAAAATTATGTCTTTTGGCTTTAAATTAAGCGCTGCAAAATTATATATTCGAATATCTAGTTCTAGTTTATAATTACTAGAAATTCTTTATAAATTAATACATACGACCGACCAGAAGTATTTTTAGCAATATCTTCCAATTTAAAGGTCAATGTTGCAACATAGCTCGTAATTTGGAATTTAAAATACATTAAATTAATAAATTTCTTAACATTTTGACGTAGAACGTATTTTTTGTTCTTTATTAAAAGTGATATAATACAGGCCATTTAAGCCGCTACAAAAGTGAAGAACGGAGTGTCTTGACTCTAGGTTCTTTCAGCCTAACGTGCTATATGCAAGATACACCGTGAAGCCGAAAAAAAAACCATTTACGAAATTTAACTGTAAGAGACAATCAATGATGTTCATTACAATGAGAAAGTGAAATCGATTCGGAATCGTGATTTCCTTTCATTCAGAAAGATAAATGGTAATAAATTTGTTACGCGTGTGTTACGGGTTCGATTTGTGCACGACATGCATTTTTTAAAAAAATTAAATGTAATTAATTGTTAATACTAGTTAGAAATTGTGAGGCTAGTATAAAAATTAATGATAAAAAAACAGAAACAAAAATGTATTAAAGTTGTTTTTTATCGTTTATCTATATATATAAAAGGACTTGTGCTGACTGACTGAGGTAAGACGCACGCAGAGCCGTAACCGCTGATGGTAAAAATGTGAAACTTGGGCAGTTGTTTATTTTCATATTCTGGACATCCACTAAGAAGGGAATTTCAAAAATTTTAACCCTAAAGGGATGAAATAGGGGTTGAAAGTTTGTATGGAAAAAAATTTGAATCTGCACCGATTTTTATAAAATTTGAAATTCAGACTCTTAAAAATATTTCATTGAACACGTGTTTCATGGTTTTTTAGAATTCACCCCCTAAGGGCTCAAATAAGGGGTTGAAAGTTTATATGGAAAAGTCTTTAAATCGCCACCGATTTTTATAAAAATTTAAATTGAAACTGTTAGAAATATTTTATTGAACACGTGTTTCGTGGTTTTTTTTTAAATTCACCCCTAAGGGTGCAAATAAGCAGGCGAAGCTGCGCGCGCCCTCTAGTTCTATATATTATTTCTGCCGATTTCTAGGCTCACTCTAGTGCTGTTATTAACGGAACAGTTGATACGATTCCCACTCGAGAAAATAGAAAAATAGAAAGAAGGTGAAAACAGTGAGTTTTAATATTAGGTTCCCTCTACCAACCCTTCTATAAGCGGGATACAGTGTGACGCTATACAAAAAAAAAGAATAAACCTAACAAACAAACTAAAATCATTTTTTAGTAGCTTTACCTAATTTTCGTTCCCACCAATTCTTGTTGAAGAGGCAGTTTTTGCGTGTTGAAGTGAATTTCTTACCAATACAGTGCACCAGCTCGACCGGCGCGGTGAGCTGTTGGTTTTTTTGTGACATTCCGTTTTACGTAACGAAGTCAATGCTCTTTTATTTAACGTTTATTCTGATTTTATTTATTTATTTATATATTCTTTATTGCATGCAATTGAAAAAAAAAGTGTACAGGTTTTAATGTATACACCAATATATTTTGATTTTCGATTTTAAATAGAATATATATTTTAAATATATTATGGTTTAAGATTTTAATAGTTTTAGATATTTTTGTGGGACAGTCATAGAAAATCTAGGATTAAGAAACCCCGTGCTCTATTATCCGTCCTCTATTATATCGTACTCTATTATAGGTAGAAAAAAAACGAATACACTATTAAATATTAAATTGTCAGTAATTAAATTGAACCCATCGAGTGTATTGTACATACAAATCCTAAGTTTACCTTTCACTTGCAATCGAAATTGTGATTTATTTGAGTGCAATTCAATTGCTAAATGAAAGTAATTGAAGACATGACTCCGAGAAACGCTTTAACAGAAAGCTATAAATTATTCTATTATCTACTTCAACTAGTGGCATTTCCTTATTATTAAGTGGAACGGAGTGACTTGACACTACATTCTCTCTGTTATATGCGGGAGTTCTATAATCCACTAATCGTCAATATTTTGAAGTAAGAAATTCTTGAGAGATGCCATAGTAGCGCAGAGATACAGCGATTGATTGTAAGCACGGTGGTTGTGGGTTAAGCTCCCATTCTCGAAGGAATGATTAAAAATTTTTTTTAACCAAAAAATTAAACAATGAAAATTCTTTCTCTAATTAGACGAAATTTTCCAACGCTCAAAACTTGTACACATGTATAACCCAAAATGCCTTTTTGTGCTAACCCCTACTATGCGTGAAAAAGCGTGAAACCCAAAAAAACTACTATATGCGGGATACAGCGTGAAACTATAAAAAAGCAATAAATCACGTTACAGTTTAACATTGGCTAAAGGATTTAAAGCAAGCAAGTGAAAGTAGTTTAGAAGTTTCTCGATGTGTGTCAGTATGTAGGCCAAGTTGGTTGCGCCGAACTATGAATCACTGTGTCATAATCGATTGGGTAACACGCTTTTTTAACACGCGAAGGATATTTTTTTTTATTTATTGAATTCGAAGGAACTGGTCTTAGAATCGATGTTTAGAATAAATTATTTTTTCCATGATCATACATTAATTATTTTATTTATAATTACAATTTTAGTGGCATATTTAATAATAAATTTAAAAAAGTGGCACCCCGTTACTCACCTTCCGTCGAGTTCTGGAGATGTTGCGTGTTGAGTGGCGGAACTCAACGCCGCGCTTTGCCTCGAACCCAGAGCGAAGAAATGAAAATATAAATGTAAATAAATATTTAATTTCCTCGAGTGGGGATCGAACCCACAACCAGTCTTCAGATTTTACAGTCACACTTGCACTGCGCTACGATTGGCCTATAAATGTTATATTAAAAATTTAAATACCATGAATAAATGCATTAGGCGTGTTAAGTAACCTTGGTTCCAAGAAAATCCTTTCACTAGATGACAAAGTGTTTTAAAAGCAATACCTACTTATATATTGTGTATATTATATGAGATCATCCAGTTGAGACCAACGTGGCATGCGGCGCAAGGCAACAAGCGTATGACTGTAAATGCAATCGGCGTGGGTTCAATTATTACTCGGGGAAAGGAAATATTAAATATTTTAATTTCTTCCCTCTGGCAATGAAGCAAGCGCGGCGTTGAGTTCCGCCACACACGCAATGGATCTCAAATTCAGCGGAAAGTGAGGAGCAGAAGTGTCTTAATGGGAACGGAATATCTCAACACTAGGTTCCCAGGTTCTATCTATCCTGTGCAGGATATAGCATGAAGCTATAAAAAAAGAATGAGTGTAGTTTATCTTCTCTTTCTAGGTACTGGTAAAAGTCTTTGTAAAAATGATTCCTTTGAGGCCATTATGGCGCAGTGGCAAAATGTGCGACTGTAAACGTGACAGTTGTAGGTTCGATTCCCGCACTGGTGAACGAATTATGTTTATTTTCTCGCTCTGGTAAAAAGATAAAGTGCGATGTTGACTTTCCCCATTCAACACGAAAAATGTCTTCAAATCGAATGAAAGATAAATAAAGAAATATTTCGCCTCTAATTTCTCTAAGCCTGCCCTGCTATGTGGTAAAACCGTGAAGCTGTATATATTACACTAATATCTGTAATTATTATATAAATTATAATAATATAAATAAATAATGATTCTTATTGTCATTGTGGGCATCATTATTTATGCTCCAATTCTGTTACCCGCCATGCGTGACGCGGTACGCGGGCTATATTATATAAATATTTCACGTACAAATTTCTATTTTTATACTAAAAAATGTTTGTAAAACGATAAAATTACATAATTTTGTTTATAAAAAAAACGATACGCACATACATACATGCTATACCTACTTTTACCTATTTTATGCGGGAAAGACAAACACTTTTCTTTAACTTCCCCCAATTTTCGAAACACTGCGTGTTGAGTGGCGGAACTAAACGCCGCGCGTTTTGTTAACATAATGGGGAAATAAAAATATTAAATGACATTATAGAAATACGTATAATATAATTAAGTTATATTCTGTGTACCGTTTTAATATAAACATTAATTTCATTTAGGTAGCTCCTTCTTCACCCATACCATTTAAAGAATAGCAGAATTTTCCATAAATTACATGTTGAGCGGCGGAACTCATCGCTTTTTGTCTCATCACCAGAGCAAGGAACTGAAAATATGGAATTTCACTTAGTGGAAATCGAAACCACAACCGTCACGTTTACAGTCAGACGCTATTTACTACAGCGCCACGACGGTTTTTTTTAATATAGGGCTCTATATAAAAGATTTAACTTTCACATATATTATGTATAGTAATGTCACAGTCTAGTTAATTTACCGTTATATACACATTGTCCTAAAACTAACAGAGCGTACGAGAAATGGAAGTTTGTCATTGTTTGGGATTTTCACTGTTTTCACTTAGTATAATGTATAGGTGTTTTGTATTCGTCAGGGGAAATAAAAAATAAATATCCTCTAGAAAGGAATCGAACCCATAACTACCGATGTTGCCCAATTAATTATATGTAACTATTAATAAGGCATATGTCTGTCTGACTGTAGGTGAAATTATTTTTATCTGCTCTGCTTACAATGTCAAGTGCGGCGTTAATCTCCGGCAATTTTGTATTCAACCAAATATTTTGAAAATTAGGCGATGTGTAAGGAATGTAGTGTTTTAATATTGGGTTTCATCATACCCTTCTATAAGCGAAACACAGCTGTAAAGTAAAAAAAAAATTAGTATCGCTCAAAATGGATAACAAGCAAACTTAAGTAGTTTCATTCACTTGTTATGTATACTTGATAAAATCAAAATGTTTAATGAGTGAACCCTTTCGCGTTTTCTTATTATATTTCAATGTAATTTAAACCTTATTTTAACGTTATAAGGCGTACTTTACTGTTTTTCCTTTTAAAGGTCTCACTGTCCATGCTCTACAATTCATACTCTAGACTCTACCACACCTTAACGTATTTGGAACAATCTAGGACTTATATATAATTTAAACATCATTGACATATATATGGCTGTCTCAGTTGGAATGCTATTAATTGGACGCCATGATTGTGGATTTCGTTGGAGTTGGGTAGGCTAACGTAGTGTTAAGACATTCCGTGCTCCAGTTTTCGCCCAATTTAAGCCTTTTGAGTGATGGGACGCAAATCTAAGCTTTTTATCCCTTATTCTGGCAAGGGAGACAAGCTAGGAAATTAAAATAATAATTCATATCCCCGAGTAGAAATTAAACTCAGTCCCGCGTTTACAGTCAGATGCTAATAATATTAATATTTTTGGAAAACTTTTATTCTGTCGACCAGTTTGCATATCGTATGAATAAAAAATAAAGATAAACAAAATAAATGCCAAATAATTCACCTTTAAATAAATAATAATGTTTCCTGTGACTAATTATTTCATAAAGAATTGTTAAATTATTTAGTTAATATCCCAATTTACTATCAACTTGAAAATTTAAAAGACCAAAATACTAATGACAATTAATTCTTTCTTTTAGATTTCCCTGGCCTCTGCTTCGCGTCAACCCGTTGCGCCACAGTAGAAGTTGGTAACACCTGGGACCTCGCCCCATTCTGTGGCCGCAGCACCTGCGTGCTCAGCCAGGATGAGCCTAAGAGGCTTCTTGAGCTGGTCGAAGATTGCGGACCCCTGCCCGTGCCTAATCCTAAATGTAAACTCGACTCTGGTAAGTTTGATTTTTGCTTATTTTCAATATTTTTGGTTCAGATAAAAAGAAAAATTAGATAATGAAGTAAATATAAATGAATGAGTGAGTTAGAAAAAGTGTTTTACCGCTAGATTTTCTCTGACTACATTGCTTTATGTGACTTCTCCCTGACCACCTTGATAAAACGTACAACTGCTTATGAAATGTAATTTTTCTCAGTAATTATTTAATATCTATCTACATTATTATTGCACAAAAGAGAATAATAATTGTAACTTTAAATAAATAAGACATTTCAAGAAAACGTTTCTTCGATTTATTTTACAGAAAAGACCAACAAGACCGCTCCTTTCCCTGGATGCTGCCCAATCTTTACCTGCGAGGATGGCGTTGTCTTAGAGTACCCAAAACTCCCAGTAGTCCCCGAAGAGGAAAACAAAGAAGAAGTTAAAGCCTAAATTTCCAATCAACAATTGAAAACCGACTAAAATTATAAACCAAATATTTCAGACATTCGGACTATTCCAAAATTTGGATATATTATACATGATTATGTATGTCTATTTTAATAGTATTGATAGGATATTTAAATTATTTCTTTCGTCGGTTACAAACTTTTTTTTTTAGATATCTATTCGACATTACTTTCTAAGTATTTGTTAACAATTACCTATTGTTTGCTTCCATTTCCGTTTTACACAAAGCCGTAACAGAATAGACCTTTGTCTATTTAATAGGTCATTGTTGGTCGCTTTTTTTATACTTTTTTTTAGAAGTTTATCGGCCTTTTTACTTAATAACTGCCTATTATAAGTAACCTTTGTGATATTGATAAAAATAATAGAAAAGTTATTCAATAAAAAATACAAAATTTCTAAGTTTGCATTTTTATTTACGTCTAAGTTATTATTATCCTATATATCCTTAGTGCCAATAGAAGAAAATAGTGACAGTGTGATACGCATATAAAATCAGCTTCACGCAGTATCCCGCACACAGCAGGGTAGGCAGAGGAAACGTAGTGTTAATACACTCCGTTCCCCACTTTCTGCCGAATTCTGGAGTCAATGCATGTTATTACGCATATGTTAATACAAGTAAAATATTTGGATAATCGAGGCCTTTTAAAGTGCAATGTGTTAATTAAGGCTGTCATTATTGTTATTATTCTGCAAATATTTGCTATTAATTTATTGCTATTATAAAGTCTAAAGATGGATCGGGCCGTTGTTACTCGTTGGCATATTTTTCGGCACTGGTTGGATTCCTGCTCAGAGAAATAAATTATTTTCATTGTTTCCCCTACCTACCCTGCCATATGAGGGATACAGTCTGAAGCTATTCATAGATTTTATTCTATGGATAGGTTTCATAATAAAACTTAAATAACCATTCTTTTACATTTTCGGAGTCTTATAGAGTCTTATAGACAGACCTTTACACTCATTGTGAATCAACCGAAGATATTTAACCAAAAACAAATAAAGAAAGGCAAAATGAAAAAGTCAATATTGAACTCAATAATTTATTCGGGAATAATGAATCTCACAAGTATAATAATAAATACAGTAATTCTCAACATTTTAAATACGTATAAAGATACAGCTAAATGTATGTATGTATATACGAACTGAAAATAACCGATATATTAATGTATATATGTATGAATGTTTGTATGTATTTATGTAACGACAAAACTTCTATAGTGCTACCGCCAAGCCAATTACTTTAACAGTTCATAAATACAATTTTAACATCACTATTTTCTAAACACTTACTTATATTAGTTACATGATATTATATATTATTTTTTTTTCTCCTTTTAAATATTTACTACTATAAATCAACTATACATACTTTAAATCACAATTCCCCTAATAATATTTGTGATTTGCATCAAAACAGTTACAATTGAGCTGTCATCAAGCATTCAAAATGGCCGACTGAAAAGCCCGCGATAATATTTATTTCTTTTTTATCTGTTGATTTGACAGTTAAGTAGTTTAAAATGAAAAAAACTTTTATTACTATTTTATTATTTTTGTGAAAAATATCAATCTTTTACAATATTTCATCATGAAAATATATTTGAATGTGTCAATGGAATGATTTGTACAGATAATTTTAAAATGTTATGATTATTTTTTAAATTGTTAAGTATAGATAAAATCGAAATAACTTTTTAAAATTTTAATTGTCATAAGTTGGATACGACTGTATAATTTTATTCCATTGACACAATCATTAGTGCTACTTTATGGAAAGTAAAAAAAATGATATGTCACTATATTGTACATTATAACAACTAGGAATGTATGGGGAAAATAAGTCAAAGAAAAGTGAAGTTAGTAAAAGTGAAGTAAGTTATCAAAATAATATACAGAGGTAGAGTCCGGAAGTGGTTTGAATCGAAAAAACGTTATGAGTAAAAAAATAGCAGGTACTTTGCTTGAAATTCTTGCGTGACGAATAAAATATTACTATTTTATATACATTTATAGAATAATTCCTCTCATATTGACCTTTTTTATATACTTATCATTAACTTTTTTTTTATTTTCTACTACCAAAGATATGCTTCAAATAATGAAGTGACTTACCGTGACTCAGAAAAGACTGCTCAATCTGAACTAACGAGTTTATTCCATTTTAACAAATCAAGTAGTCCTAACTGTGTCTATGCTTATTTCTAGTAAGCATTGCGCACATAGATAAAAAAAAAAACATCATCAAAATGCATAGCAAAAATAATGAAAGAAGCACATCCCGACCATCCTTATTAAACTACACTCGCATTCAAAAACTCGAGAGTAAAAAATATAGCATTTTAGATCTATGATGATTAGATATAGAGCACAGGATATCATTGATCAGAGTCTCTCCTAAGTTATCTATTTCATACTAACACTGTACTGATTATCGACACTGGTACAAGAATTACATCACTATATTGGTATATATTTCGCTACCATTCCTCTATTATCGGTATCAACAACTTTGCTACGTCTATCTTAACAAACTACTTTAATTTTTGTTGGCAATTTCCTAAAATCGGGTTAAGAAGCTCGGTCAGGGGGTATTATAGGGTACTGCGTTTGTATCTAGGGTATATTATATATAACCTGTCTAATGTCTAAAACAACAATCTACTTAGTTCTGGATTACACGTGAATACTATATATGTATAAGATGTTTCTTTTGTCATCGTGTAGCCCAAAACGTGTATAAAACTACATTTTTCTATAAAACCGTTACAAATGTATACAATATTTGTATGGATCAACACCGAAACTAAGAAATCGACATCACTGAAAAGCTTCGTAACATTTTTTAACAAGCGTATATACTATCATTTATAAACAATATCTAATAAAAACTAACATTTATATAATATATATAGAAATTAATCGTTTTCATTAATTGTTGCCTTACGCTTCAACTGCATATAGCAGGGTACACGGAGAGAATATAGTGTAAGACTCCGTTTACCACTTTCCGCTTATTTTTAAAATACAGCATATTAAAAAATGACACCATGTTTTACCCAGATCAGGGTAACAAAAAAATATTTTATATATTCACCTGAGTGGGTATCGAACCCTCATTCAATCATTGCAGGCAGTTATAAATATTAAATATTATTAATTACATTTAATTTAGAATGTATCTTCTAATCCGATCTACGTATGTATAAATGTTTAAAAAATTATAATTTTGACACTTGCGTTTGACAGTTGGCAGTTGTCGTTGTTTTTCCTTTTCTATTAAAAAACACTTTTACGCAATTATTGAAACGTATAAACTAAAAAAGAACCATTCTAATAACGATCTACTACTCATTTTGTGCGACTTTATGCGACCTTTTCTCAATAATTTCTACATTTTAACAATTAATTACAATATATTTCTAACCATTTATTAAAAATCTTAACATTGAATTTTTTCAACACGTACAACGTCAATGATTATAGCATAGTATATAGAATAAGATAATTTCGTCAAAATCGATGAAAGCAAATTTTTAAAAATTAAAAAGAAAACTAATTTATTTTCAAATTAAAAATAAAAATATATTATCAAAAAATAAATATAATAGCACCAAATATATCTACAATATTCGTTTGAACCAAATCTAAATCATTGTTAAGCATTTTGAATGCCAGTTTAAGTACTAGAATTGGCTACATATTTTTTTAAAAATATACTAAAAATAGCAATTAATTATAATTAAGTAATAATAACTATACCATTCTGTTCCTTCCATAAAAAATGATCAGGCGCTAATTAAAAAGAATATATAAAAATTTAAAAAAATACCTAGACGGAACTTTGGGAAACATTGACTTTCAATTTTACACTATATAACGAACAAGATAAAATCGTTCTATCTCTTTCTAACTTACATAACAATGACAGTTAGAGAAGAATAAGTTATACTGAAAGTCAGAGAAGATGAAAGAAGATGAACAATTCCAAATAGCGCCTAAGACCATGATAGATATCGATATCACGGCCTAAGATATAATTATATAAAAAATAAATAAAACATATCATCCTAAAAAAGACACAAAATCTAGTATTCATAAAAAAAGTCAATATTTAAATTTTGTTAATTATTATTTTTTTATTTTATCTGTATTTATTTAAATTATATTAAAATATTTGACATCTTTTAAGCCATGATACCGACGAAGAGATTCAGTTTGTCGTTTTTTTTTTTAACTTTTTTTTTAACCGCTCAGTCTTATGACAATTTTGTTTTTTTTTATGAAGGCCTTAACTACAGACATGGCAGCTCTTGTTTATATTTTTTTATATAATATATTGCAAAATTACTAGTTTATTGCAAATATCTTCCTTATTCAAAGGGTAGAAAAGATTCTAATAAAATCACTTCATTCTCCTCTTTCATACAGACCCATCGATTGTTGAGTGGCACTTCCAATGCCGCATTTGTTTAACTATACTAAGAACAAGAAAACAGTTTAAATACGATCTATTTTAACAATATTTATCGCACACTCCAAATGTGCCAAAACTGCATTAATACACTTGCTTTACAAAGTATGCCAAAAAACAGATTATTTCTAAAATAACTACGAAAACTGTCTAAGAACTGCCATATTTATAATTTCTCCCCATACATAATACAAATACAAAAAAGACAAATATTTCGCTATAACATCCCATTTCTGGGCAAGGCCTCTTAGGTTGGGATTGAAACCCACCATGCGTGAAACGTAAACGAAATCATCGCCCAACAGCCATAGAAATGGTTTTTTTTTCCTCCCTAATTATATAACAAGTAAAGTAATTATAGCGTTAATATAAATCTAATATGTATGGGTCGAAAAGGCCCCACGTAACATTTTATTCGGGCTTCAGGCGGTGCCATTGTACGATGGTCTGTCGTGGTTTGGTTATCATGTCCTGCCAGTGTTTTGTTTCTGTTGCTCCGGAACCGTTTTTACCTGAAATATGGTTAAAATTATAACTTGTGTTACTGTGTTATAGTTATTTAATAAATTTAATAAAAATTTAACATTATTTTCTTTTTATAACATTTATAAGAGGACGCAGAGAACAACTAGTCTGAAAGACACTTCGTTATATGCATTCTATTGTGGTTTCTTTCGTAGCACAGCGAAACTGCAGTGTAGTATCCGGTTGGTGAATAGTGTACCTGATAAAAACGCAAAACTTAATAAATCTACCCAATATTGGAAATCAGGAAATTTTTAATTAGTCACTCTCAATTTCAATGGCTACACATGTCACCGGTGATGAAGACAACAATTTTACCAGATGATGAGCATTAACGTGGAATGGCTTAAAACTCTATAATATCTAATTATCTTATTATATTTTTTTTTTATTTCAACGTTCCACTCTATTATCCCTTGTCTGGAAAATTTATAAAACAGTATGTGGGTTTACTCACCAATAAACCTATGTAATAAATAGCCGTTAGTAATCCAAATTCTAACTCACCAGCCAAGAGTATTCTTCCAATCAGCTCGTTTCTTCCAATATTATCGAAGTCCATGACCTGGACATCCAGGGAGCACTCCCTAATCTTCTCCCAGGGTACGTTGAACGAGAAGGAATCGTTGAACACCGGGTTCAGGGTGCATTTGAAGACGGCCGTTTTGCGTTTCTCTATACGTTTGTCGCCGAACTGAAGCCAGACTTTTACGTAGGGATCTGTAATTTTATTTATAAAAGTTGTTTAGTTATAATTTTGTTTCGGTACTGTTAATAATTTTTTTTGTTAAGTATCTTGTACTTTAGTTTAGATAGAGAATGTGTTGTTCTATTCACACCTTCTGTAAATAAATTTCTAAATATTAAGCAAAAAGAATCCAGACCAGTGTCACGACACTCCATCTTCTACTTATCAATAACTTAAATAATCCTAAATGTTGACGAAATTAAACACCACTCTTTATATTACCGGAGGAAATACTATTTGAGATGAGTCGTGGCGCAGTGTGACTGTAAAAGCCATTGGTTGTGGGTTCGATACCGAAAGAAATTAAATATTTATTTAAATTTATATACCCATTTCTTCGCAATATTTATTTTTTTAAATTTTGATTTTATCTAGGCTATCCGCAAAAAAAAATCCGTCAGCTTGAAAAATGATTTTCGTTCCATTAATTAAAATTAATGCGGCAACATATCCAATGTTCTTGCAGTTATCTCAATTTTCTAATTCTTAGACTATTCTCGACTTTGTATTTTTTAACACACATTTATTTGTAGGTAATTCTTATTTAACTTGTAAACGGGAAAATTGTGAAAATCCTATAGAGAGATGCTAATAACATAAAGCTTACTGGTCATAAAGCTTGAACGGTTCCAAGAGGCGTCAGTTCAAATCTTGTTACGTGATTTTTTTTTGTAATTAATGAAACATATAAACAGAGATATTTAAGACATTTTGGTTTATATTTGGTTTATTCGCTGCAATTTTTAATCTCGCTACGTGATTTTTTTTTGTAATTTGTAAAACGTATAGACAGAGATATTTAAGACATTTTGGTTTATATTTTGTTTGTTCGCAGTTATTTTTAGTAATTACAAGAAATAAAAAAATTGGAAATATATTACTAATACTTTGTAAGTTCCCGAGCAGTCATTAATGTGATAACGTCAGCCAAACGATCGAGTTCCAAATGAAATGCTTAATTGGTGTCCGTTTCAGATGGCCTTGATTTATGAGAGTTAGGCATACTTTTTTTGTAATAAAGAGAAATTAAAATGGCGTTTATTTTGAATTAGAACATATTATCTTGAAATAAAGATATAGAGGCCGTCGTGGCGCAGAGTACAGAAGTGTAACTGTTATCGTGGAGGTTGTGGGTTCGATTTCCACTCGGCTATGTGCGTGAAGCTAAATTATTGTCAATCAATCAACTTCACGTTATATTCTGCACACAGCAGGGTAGCGAGAGGGAACCTAGTGTTAAGATACTTCCTTCCCCACTTTCCTCCGAATTCTTGCGGCACTGTGTGCCAAGTGGTGGAACTCAACGACGCACTTTTCCTCTACACCAAAGCGAATAAATGAAACTATAAATTTCAATAAATATTTAATTTCCTCGAGTGGGGATCGAACTCACAACCAGTCGATTACAGTCCCCCTTTGTGCCCCTGCACCACGTAGCCTCGAATTATTCTAATTCATTTCTTATTAAATTAGTCTATTATATAATAATAATTAGTTAATATTAATATACATGTGTCACATATTTCAGCTTTACGCTATTCCATTTATTATTACTATTTAGTGAGAACCTAGTAATAGTATCATAGTAGTTTATCATTTTAAATAGAAAAAAATAAATTTTATAATAAATAGTTAACTGCTTTATTATATTCTAAAAAAAATAAATAAATCAGCTTCACGCTGTATCCCGCACACAGCAGGGTAGGCAGAGGGAACCTAGTGTTAAGACACTCCTGTTCCCCACTTTCTGCCGAATTCTGGAGGCATTGCGTGTTGAGTGGCAGAACTCAACGCCGCGCTTAACCTCGACACCAGAGCAAAGAAATGAAAATATAAATTTAAGTAAATATTTCATCTCCTCGAGTGGGAATCGAACCCACAACCAGTCGGTTTTACAGTCACACCTCGTGCCGCTGCGCCACGACCGGCCTCAATATTCTATATTATATTCTATATCCTTTATATTTAAGAAGGTGTCTTTGCTATTAAAATTTTACAGGCGTTTTGTGTATCAATCTATGTATCTAGACTTATAGATTTAATAATCATTATTATATGGTCAATTTCCTAGGATACTTGTTTTCATAATAACTTATTTTACCACGAAATGCGGTCACAGGCAAAGTGAAGGATCACTATGGTTATTACATTTAATTTTTTTTAACCGCACACTATTCTGCAAATGACATTGGAACGAAGGGGGAACCTGGAAATCTAGTTGCTGATTTCATTTTTAATTTTAACCCTACCCTGCTATGGGCGAAAGAAGCTGTGATACATACTAATATTATAAAGCTATATAGTGTGTTTGTTTGAATGCGCTAATCTCAGGAGCTACTGGTTTGAATTGAAACAAAAAATGTGTTTAGATAATTTTTTTGACGAAAAAGACTATTGGCTATATTAAATTATGTAAACGAGTAAATGTAACTTTTACTTATTTCTTTATGACAAAGCGGGCTGAGCAGTACGGTAAAAACTAATATAAAGTACATAAGATTTAATAATTTCTTTGATTTTCACGACTATTACCCATTTTAAATGAAACTCTTTTAACCGGATTTATCGCGTATATTTAAGATTATACATTTTTGGAAACCTGACGTTTCGAACACTTTACAGTATTCCGTGGTCACGGGTAGACTGAGGGGGATTCGTTTGTCAGTTGACATAATTATTATATCAAACTACCGCCAACGATTTCTTAATTTCCTCGCGTACTGCCCTGGATTCCTGCAGAAACTGTCTACATAAGATTTTTTTTAACCTATAATTTAAATCAACACCCAAGTCCCATAAAGCTGCAAACACTCTAGTTATTTTAGAATAACTTTATAAAAACAAAAGTTATAATTCAGCGAAACGGACACTCCGCAAATGTAACTACAGCTATTTTTCATTATGACACACTAAATCAAAATTTACTGTAAAAGCCTTTTACATTTTGATCTTTTATTTAACTTATGGAGGTATGTTTTAAAAAAAAATACTTTAGACTTATGATAAATACTTACATATTATGAGTATGACTGTAAATGTGATGGTTGTGGGTTCAATTTTCACTCGGAACTACTCATACCGCAAACTTTTGAAAATCTGGCTGGGCGCGGAGAACGGAGTGTCTTAACTCCAAGTTCTCCCTTCCCCACTATATACCTCCCCGACTATATGCGGGTTACAGCGTGAAGCTAAAAAATATATACCTGATTTTCCGTTAATATCTTTTGCCTTCAAATTTCTAGCTTTCAACAGAGTTAGAGTGAGGACACTATTGCTTGGGTGATAGCAGAGAGATGTTAGCAGCTCTCCGCATTTATCCTTGGCTGGTGGTTTCAACGCCTTCCAGAATGACGGTTTCTCGCTTAAATCAACCTGGAATGTAAATATCTTGGTTTATTTCTATTTAATACTTTATTATTGCTTAACATTTTCATTCTAATTTTATCTTTGATTTTCGATACATTTTAATGAAACTCTTAAGCCATAGACTGTCTACCCGTCACCACGGACTACTGTAAAGGGTTTGAAATATACGCAATTTATGAGTTTTATCTATCTCTATTTTTCAGATTTTTTCAAATATGCAAATTATATAGCTGTTAAGGTTTACGCGTAATTCAAATAACGATATTTTTTTGTTTAATTATTCAGTGTAGTCATAGAGAAAGTAGTGTTAAGACACTCTGGTTGCCCCATCTCGTCTAATTTTGGAGACGTTTTCATTTTTTTTAATGTTTTACTATAAAAACATACCTGGCATAAAGGCAAGAAGACTTCACCGATGGAGTCATCTCGTGAGAAACGATCATAGTCGAACACGTGCAAATGTAGTACCTGCAATTAGAGATTTTCATTTAGTCGATATCCATTTTTATATTGATATAAATTTATTTTAAATATATCTGAAACTAGTGACTAAAATGCAACTTCGCCCGCTTAAGCGGCTTAAGCGCTTAGCGGCGCTTAAGTTTAAACTTATTTTAATATTATAACTTAGCCATACAAAATATTCTATTTTGATATATGTACTGAACTCATTTAAAATATAGCTTTTATATTTTAAATGAGTTTAGAAGATTTTGTGTGAAAGTGCAACTAACATCCATCGATCCTCACAAACATTCACATTTATTGTATTAAAAGGATTAAAAATATGGATGACAGAGGGTCATAAATTACTGAATCTCTTGTGTCTCTCGTCTTATTTGATGAAACTCACTTTAATCAAAAGGATCATCTTGATATAAATTTTAGTTTCCGAGTTTCGTACGATATAAAAATCGATTTATGTAAGCATTGAAAGATTTATACTATTTAAAAGTTTATTTAAAATGAAAATAACCTAACTACTACATATATCTAGTATTGAATAGAAGTTAATAATAATATACTAACCTTTCAGGGAATATATATATATATACCTCTTACCCTAATATCATTGACCTTTAAACGTAAATGATTTTATATATTTGTATGTAATAATAAAAATAATCATAATCAAATAACATCTCAAGTAAAACACTCACGAACAAAAGCTTGTAAAATTTTATTATATTATCTAAAATCGTTTTAGAATCGGTAGAGATGTTTGAAACTTTGAATTTGCTTATAATAAGACTTAAATATCTACTGATATATTTAATTAAAAAATAGTTATTTTTTTCTGGTTCTCGCTGTATCATGCATATAGCAGGGTGGGAGGGAGGTAGCCTAGTGTTAAGACACTGCGTTGTCCACTTTTCGCCAAATTCTGGAGACATTGTGTGTTAAGAACTAAACGCTTTGTCTCGATACCAGTGCGAAGAAATGAACATATTAAATATTTCATTTCCTCGGGTGAGAATCAAATCTACAACTGCGTTTTAAGTAACACGCATACATATATGCCTCTGCACCACAACTGGCCTCTTAATATATTAAAATACATGTTTATTCCATAGTATTTTTTTAACTCACACAGCTTCTTTACATATTTCCATAATATCTAGACTTAACGTTTACTAAGCTCTGAGTAGCGGAACTCAACGCCGCGTTTTGTTTTATCACAACGGAAATCTAATCATTGCGTCTACGATTACACCCTGGTATAGAGACATTGTGCCAAATGGGTCCATAGCATATTATTTAAGCAGCTCACACTCTTCCAAATAAAGCAGAGTAAATAAAGGAAACTTAGTGTTAAGACACGAGACATTGTGTATCGAGTGGCGGAACTCAACGTCGCGTTTTATCTTCTTACGAGAGCGAGCAAATAAATTCATTCCCAATATTGGGAATCGAACCCATGACCCTCGCGTAGCGTCTTATTATTCTAAATAATATTAAAAAGCTTACCCGACTTTGTAGTTTTTGTATAGGGAACCCTTCGAAATAGAATGTTTCATTCCACCTTGGATTCAAAGTGCGACGTTTTATTTTGGTTTCAAGACGGTGTTTCTTATCTGGTAGCAGTGTTACCCTCACGTAGGGGTCGGAGGTGCCACTTAAATCCTTTGCTGGTAGTTCTTTGCCCTGTTAGTGGAAATATTGTCAATAGATAGGTAAATGTTAGGGTAATTGGGTATGTGTTGATATAGTGGTTAGGGCAAGTTTCAGAGTAAAAGGGAAAAAAAATATTAGAAGGTAGCATTTTAAATTTATTTTTTGTTTAGATTTTTACGATAATTTGTATTTATTGTTAATGTTTTTGTACCAAATCATCATGTTTCTGTTTCTTGACCTACTGTTATTGAATAGGCAAGAAAAGTCGCAAGTAAAAGCAAATGTTAAGACTCTCCTTTTGATTTATCGTCGTATTTTCGAGACATTGTGTATTGAGTAACGGATACGGATTCAACTACGCGGTTTGTCTTGTTTGATACGAGAATGAATAAATGACACTATTAATAAATAATAATTCATTCACCAGAGTGGGGAGTCAAACCCACTACCGTAGCATTTGCAGTCACACACTAGTGCCACTGTGCCACTGCACTACGGCCTTAAAGCTATATCGAGGCTTCAAAATAATCACTCAAACACGAAAAACAAAGCAAATTTACCTATTCAATATGAAAAAGACATGTGATATTTGTATGAACATTTTACATGTTATGAACATATTACACGTGGATAACGTTTGTTTACATTCAAAATTAAGGGAAATCATTGACACATTAGAGATCAAATAATATCATGAAAATAACAACATTATCATTTTTCAGGCCCTGTCCTTCGTATAAACGGCAAATGACAAGCTGTGGAAACCTAATAAAAAAAATAAAAAAAAATCAGCTTCACGCTGTATTCCTGCACACAGCTGGTTAGGCCGAGGGAACCTAGTGTTAACTTTCCGCCAAATTATGGAGGCATTGAGTGCTGAGTAGCGGAACTCAACGCCGCGCTATGCCTCGACACCAGAGAGAAAAAATGAAAATGTATATGTAAATTAATATTTCAGTGGGGATCGAACCCCCAGCCAGTCGATTTTACAGTAACATTTTGTGCCCCCCTGCGCCACTACTGGTCTCTGGAAATCTAGTGTTTGAGGTTGAGGCCAGTCGTGGCGCAGCGGCATGAAGTGTGACTGTAAAAGCGACTGATTGTTGGTTCGATCCCCACTCCTCGAGTGATGAAATATTTACATAAATTTATATTTCCACATCTTCGCTCTGGTGTCGAGGCTAAGCGCGACGTTGAGTTCTGCCACTCCACACGCAATGCCTTTAGAATTCGTCAGAAAGTGGGGAACGGAGTGTCTTAACACTAGGTTCCCTCTGCCTACCCTGCTGTGTGCGGGATACAGCGTGAAGCTGATTACATTTTTTTATAAGTCACACTGAAGACTAAAGAGAAGAAGCCTAAAAATATAAATCACACTCACTTGTATAATCCTCAAAATCAGTGTAGTATTCTGGAAATCGTACTCCAAAGAGAAATGTATTTGCCCGACGTTCTCGGACGGCTCCGAGTTATCGATGTACATATCCACCAACGATATCGAACGGTTCTGGAGAAACGCCATCTGTGAGTTAGACCGGTGTGGGATTTAACTGACACTTTGGAAAGTGTCAGTTAAATTTGACTGACACTTTAAAAAGTGTAAAAGACACGTTATTGGTAATTAATTCTATGCTACGTTTTATTATTTAGAAGTAAGGCTATTGTTAGTTTACTAGATGAGTAACTGAAATGAGTCTTTATTATCTATACATAATCTAATTATTTCAATATTTATAAACTTACCAAATTTCATAATTCAATTATTTGAGAATTGTAGGAAAATTAATTAAGTTTTAATAAAAAAAAATCTTTCATTAGAGTCCAAAGGAAAAAAGTTCATAATAATATGTAAATGTAACATTCCGTTTTTAGGATGTTTCTGTTTGTAAATATAATGGATATTATTATGAATAATAAATGATATTTGAATGATTTCAATCATCTATATTATATAAGAAGAAACTTACATAAACTTTTTTATTGCTAAATTTCCGTAGACTTAAAAATTTAATATGCATGCAATTGAATATTTTGATGAATTGGTAAAGCATTTCAGTCAAAACTCATTTCAGGTACGCACTGGTGAAACCGTACTTAAATAACGTGTCTTTTTATAAACAAACCCTTCCTTATATTATGGTAAAGCTGTATAACTAAAAACTATAGGCTATTGTGGTTATAATATACACATTTCACGTGATTATTATATGGTAAAATAAAACAAAAAAGATTATATAAAATACTTATATCGATAGAGATTTCTTATAAAATCGTTAATGAATTATAAAATTCTATAAACATTATAAATTATTATATTTAAAAAAAGAATATCGATTTAAGTATTTTTTAAAAATAGAACTTACCTGCACAAGTTACTTATAGCTTAAGTGTTATAATCTTAGCACTAATATTATATTATGGTCATAATCATATTTAAAAATGTAAATGTTATTTATATTAATCTACTTTTGGCAAAATATAAAGAGAATTATTTATTTTATAAGTGACATTACTATCTAGGTTCTTTTTTGTGATTTTTGAGGATATATGTAGCTAAATGTAAGCCTTTGCTATCTACTTTACTAATAAGATATAATAAATTTAAGAAAAGCCTATATTATAATAACTAATTTACCGTGATTATTGTATTTTTGTCAATATCCATACATTTTTAAGATAATTCTTGTAGTTTTATAATTTTTTATTTAGGTTCACGCTGTATACCGCACATAGCAGGGTAGAAACAGGGAATGTAGTATTACTACATTATATTCCCCATTAAGACACTTCCTAAGAGTGAGTTTCATAAAAAAACTACTATTTCAAAAAAATCAGATATTAAATATTTCATTTCCTCAATAAGAAATCGAACACACAACCTGTTGCGTTAACAGTCACACGCTTGTGCCCCTGCGCCACGACGTGGCTTCCGGTATTTATTTAATGTGTCCTTTTATTATTATTTCTAAAACGCTATCTTTCTTTCTTCTTTGTCTTTAGCGAAAATAACTTTGCAGATCAAATAGCATATTCAAAATACCATCGAAACTTATATTTTAAATCGCTTTAACTTAAATTAGAGCTTTCAAAAGTTTAAACGTTAAGTGTAATAAAGTAACTTACAACTTAACAGATATTCTCAGTGAATAACTTCATAACTTCTTATCATAAGGCGGTGAACTTACGCTTCTAGACACTTCTTCGATAGTTGTATCAAAATACTTTATCTCATTTATTTATATATTTTTTGCTTCACGTTGTATCCCGCATAACAGGGAGTGCAAAGGGAACCTGGGAACCTACAATAATTGAGCCATTCACTAAATCACTTTTTATTCAATAAAGCACTAATGACGCAAAAAGTGTCTTAACACTAGGTTTCCAGGTTTCCTCTGCCTACTCTGCTATGTGCGTGATACAGCGTTCACGCTAAAAAAAATAAAACAAAAAAATATAAAAAATATTTTTTATAGAAAATATTAAAAAAAACATATTTCTCTATTCCCTCTGTTAAGGTAAGTTACATAAAATTTTATGTTACAAGTCTAAAATTCATTTTGCGTATAGAAATAACGTTGGAAATTAATTTTAAAAGGCAATTTAAGCGTCTGTATAAATTAATAAAAATATTAACCATAAATTGTATAAGGAGACTTTTTCCAATAATATTGGGGAACATCTAGGATGTTATTTTCTCTCTTTTATCTTATTTTTTATTCCGCATATAGCAGGGTAGAAAGAGAGAACCTTATATTATACTAATGGAAATCAACAATTTTAAAGCAAATCAAATATTATAGATCAAAACCACCAGTGTGCGACTGTAGACGCGACGGTTGTGAATTCGATTCTCACTCAGAATTTGACTATGCAGGATACAGCGTGAATAAAAAAAACGCCTAGCACTCGAAATACGGCCATCAGTTACGATTTGTTATAATAATACATTTCAATACAAAAATAAGAAAAAAAATAAATTTAATAATAAAAAACAAAAGTCCTATAATGTATCTTTTCATACATCCACCACGGTAACCGTAGTAAATTACTTTAACCAATTTCGTAGTACAAATATTGAAGCACCCAATTATTTTTCGGTAACAATATCTTGAGTGTTTAATAAACTTTGATCGGATCGAAAATATTTTAATAGTTTTGTATTTTCTATACAACACAACTTTAAATTTAGATTATAGGTAATTTTTTGTATCTGAACCCTGTTACTACTTTCACTTTCATATCTTGTTTTCGGGAAGCAGACCAAAGGCTCTTGCCGTATGTAAGAGTCGTATTGTTTTTTTAAAAAAAGACGTCAAAAAGGAACCAACACTTGAAGTCTAGTCTTGAGGCCTTACAATGGCCCAAAGTCGATGGGTTATTGGGTTTGATATCCAGGTGTTAAGAAGTCTTTAAAACACAGAAACTATGACCGCCAAAGTACAAAATCACCAGTCTAAACTTATCAATCTGCATCGAGGAGAGGCACAAGGGGACGTAATTGTCCAAAAATAGTCCACTAATGTATTGAAGGATATGTTCAACATACCTCTCCAATTTAGTTTTATTTGCAAAATGACATTATTATTACAGCTGAAAGCGAAATTCAGCTGCTTGGATGATCGTATCGGTCTTCGGATGAACTTGAATCAAACCAAGATTATGTTTAACGATTATGTCATGCTTGAACCGGTTGCGTTTAACGGAGTACCTCTCGAAGTTCTTAAGGAATATGTTAAACTTGGCTTCGAACATATTTTTAGCTAACTATGTTAAATTTTAGCTTAAAATAATTTAATAACTTTAAAGTGAAAGGTAGCAGGCACCAATATCGAAAAGGCTGAAGATAAAGAACTTTAAAAAGGATTAAGTTTCTTTAAAGGTTATGATGAACGTAGCCATGACTGGAAGCGCTATGGGAAGTAAATATGTTATCGAGAGTGCTATGCTTGGAGTACCTATAAAGAATCTAATTCAAAACGAGGCAATTCGGAAACCAAGATATCGATATAGTCCAAAGAAATAGCTGAAGTGGCCGTTGCGGTGGGAATGTGTTCGGGAATGGAAACCACACCGCAACAACCTCAAACTGGGTGGGGTGATGAACGTTGGTTGCGAAGATCTGGAGATCGAACTTATTGGAGAAGCGTATGATTTATGTACATATATGTTTATATGATAAGGCCTATACGATTTAGCGCTGGTTTCGATTACTTAATATCCAATGGACCATTTACATTTATCCTTTGTTATTTACAACGTATTTATAAAACATATTGTTACTTTATTATTTAATAATTCACCAACTGAAATAACTATGAAGAAGTGCACAAATTAAAAAAAAACGTGTTTCTAAAATTTTTTAATTATTATTGTGCTTTGTGCTTTCATTTCTATAGTATCGTGTTCTATGCAATATTAATTTAGATCTTTAATGAAAATCTTAAAATAAAATTCATAGTGATGTCACACAATTTTTTTTCTATAACTACACTTAAATCTACAGTTTTCTAGTTTAAAATCCATAAATATGTTTAATTTTTTTTTAAAATTGATGATAAAGAAAAAATATATATTTTTTTAATATTTATAAATTATATTCTATAATTTTAAAAATATATTTCAAATATTATTTATCGAGTTGCTTTTAGGTGAATAGTGCCTTTACTAAATCTATCCCAAACAGTGATTCTCATCAAAATCACTTCAGTAAACCAGTTTTATATTGGTTTTTCTTATGAAGCATTGAATCTAAGCAAGCATTAAGCGCTAATTTCTTTGGCATTTAAAGGAAAAGCTACTATTTATATAATAACTTATAATATAAGTTATTTTGTTCTATTTTTTTCATATACAACCTCTTCTACCTACCATTTTTGAAGGAGATAGCATGGAAAAAAAGTTCTCAAAGTTTAAATGTGATAGTTGGTTCACTTCACTCGTTTCTTATCACTTATCACTCACTTATCACTATGATAAGACGCGGACGACTGATAAAAAATATCTGAATGCTTTTTGTTTGTTATAAGTAATGTGTTTGTACGTCATTTTGTCGTGATTCTATAATTTTCTTATTTATTTTAACATATGGATTCATATAATGTTTATAAGTAAATGCTATAACTACATATAATGCCGTATATCTCTTGCCGTATGTAAGAGTCGTATTGTTTTTTTAAAAAAAGACGTCAAAAAGGAACCAACACTTGAAGTCTAGTCTTGAGGCCTTACAATGGCCCAAAGTCGATGGGTTATTGGGTTTGATATCCAGGTGTTAAGAAGTCTTTAAAACACAGAAACTATGACCGCCAAAGTACAAAATCACCAGTCTAAACTTATCAATCTGCATCGAGGAGAGGCACAAGGGGACGTAATTGTCCAAAAATAGTCCACTAATGTATTGAAGGATATGTTCAACATACCTCTCCAATTTAGTTTTATTTGCAAAATGACATTATTATTACAGCTGAAAGCGAAATTCAGCTGCTTGGATGATCGTATCGGTCTTCGGATGAACTTGAATCAAACCAAGATTATGTTTAACGATTATGTCATGCTTGAACCGGTTGCGTTTAACGGAGTACCTCTCGAAGTTCTTAAGGAATATGTTAAACTTGGCTTCGAACATATTTTTAGCTAACTATGTTAAATTTTAGCTTAAAATAATTTAATAACTTTAAAGTGAAAGGTAGCAGGCACCAATATCGAAAAGGCTGAAGATAAAGAACTTTAAAAAGGATTAAGTTTCTTTAAAGGTTATGATGAACGTAGCCATGACTGGAAGCGCTATGGGAAGTAAATATGTTATCGAGAGTGCTATGCTTGGAGTACCTATAAAGAATCTAATTCAAAACGAGGCAATTCGGAAACCAAGATATCGATATAGTCCAAAGAAATAGCTGAAGTGGCCGTTGCGGTGGGAATGTGTTCGGGAATGGAAACCACACCGCAACAACCTCAAACTGGGTGGGGTGATGAACGTTGGTTGCGAAGATCTGGAGATCGAACTTATTGGAGAAGCGTATGATTTATGTACATATATGTTTATATGATAAGGCCTATACGATTTAGCGCTGGTTTCGATTACTTAATATCCAATGGACCATTTACATTTATCCTTTGTTATTTACAACGTATTTATAAAACATATTGTTACTTTATTATTTAATAATTCACCAACTGAAATAACTATGAAGAAGTGCACAAATTAAAAAAAAACGTGTTTCTAAAATTTTTTAATTATTATTGTGCTTTGTGCTTTCATTTCTATAGTATCGTGTTCTATGCAATATTAATTTAGATCTTTAATGAAAATCTTAAAATAAAATTCATAGTGATGTCACACAATTTTTTTTCTATAACTACACTTAAATCTACAGTTTTCTAGTTTAAAATCCATAAATATGTTTAATTTTTTTTTAAAATTGATGATAAAGAAAAAATATATATTTTTTTAATATTTATAAATTATATTCTATAATTTTAAAAATATATTTCAAATATTATTTATCGAGTTGCTTTTAGGTGAATAGTGCCTTTACTAAATCTATCCCAAACAGTGATTCTCATCAAAATCACTTCAGTAAACCAGTTTTATATTGGTTTTTCTTATGAAGCATTGAATCTAAGCAAGCATTAAGCGCTAATTTCTTTGGCATTTAAAGGAAAAGCTACTATTTATATAATAACTTATAATATAAGTTATTTTGTTCTATTTTTTTCATATACAACCTCTTCTACCTACCATTTTTGAAGGAGATAGCATGGAAAAAAAGTTCTCAAAGTTTAAATGTGATAGTTGGTTCACTTCACTCGTTTCTTATCACTTATCACTCACTTATCACTATGATAAGACGCGGACGACTGATAAAAAATATCTGAATGCTTTTTGTTTGTTATAAGTAATGTGTTTGTACGTCATTTTGTCGTGATTCTATAATTTTCTTATTTATTTTAACATATGGATTCATATAATGTTTATAAGTAAATGCTATAACTACATATAATGCCGTATATCTCTTGCCGTATGTAAGAGTCGTATTGTTTTTTTAAAAAAAGACGTCAAAAAGGAACCAACACTTGAAGTCTAGTCTTGAGGCCTTACAATGGCCCAAAGTCGATGGGTTATTGGGTTTGATATCCAGGTGTTAAGAAGTCTTTAAAACACAGAAACTATGACCGCCAAAGTACAAAATCACCAGTCTAAACTTATCAATCTGCATCGAGGAGAGGCACAAGGGGACGTAATTGTCCAAAAATAGTCCACTAATGTATTGAAGGATATGTTCAACATACCTCTCCAATTTAGTTTTATTTGCAAAATGACATTATTATTACAGCTGAAAGCGAAATTCAGCTGCTTGGATGATCGTATCGGTCTTCGGATGAACTTGAATCAAACCAAGATTATGTTTAACGATTATGTCATGCTCGAACCGGTTGCGTTTAACGGAGTACCTCTCGAAGTTCTTAAGGAATATGTTAAACTTGGCTTCGAACATATTTTTAGCTAACTATGTTAAATTTTAGCTTAAAATAATTTAATAACTTTAAAGTGAAAGGTAGCAGGCACCAATATCGAAAAGGCTGAAGATAAAGAACTTTAAAAAGGATTAAGTTTCTTTAAAGGTTATGATGAACGTAGCCATGACTGGAAGCGCTATGGGAAGTAAATATGTTATCGAGAGTGCTATGCTTGGAGTACCTATAAAGAATCTAATTCAAAACGAGGCAATTCGGAAACCAAGATATCGATATAGTCCAAAGAAATAGCTGAAGTGGCCGTTGCGGTGGGAATGTGTTCGGGAATGGAAACCACACCGCAACAACCTCAAACTGGGTGGGGTGATGAACGTTGGTTGCGAAGATCTGGAGATCGAACTTATTGGAGAAGCGTATGATTTATGTACATATATGTTTATATGATAAGGCCTATACGATTTAGCGCTGGTTTCGATTACTTAATATCCAATGGACCATTTACATTTATCCTTTGTTATTTACAACGTATTTATAAAACATATTGTTACTTTATTATTTAATAATTCACCAACTGAAATAACTATGAAGAAGTGCACAAATTAAAAAAAAACGTGTTTCTAAAATTTTTTAATTATTATTGTGCTTTGTGCTTTCATTTCTATAGTATCGTGTTCTATGCAATATTAATTTAGATCTTTAATGAAAATCTTAAAATAAAATTCATAGTGATGTCACACAATTTTTTTTCTATAACTACACTTAAATCTACAGTTTTCTAGTTTAAAATCCATAAATATGTTTAATTTTTTTTTAAAATTGATGATAAAGAAAAAATATATATTTTTTTAATATTTATAAATTATATTCTATAATTTTAAAAATATATTTCAAATATTATTTATCGAGTTGCTTTTAGGTGAATAGTGCCTTTACTAAATCTATCCCAAACAGTGATTCTCATCAAAATCACTTCAGTAAACCAGTTTTATATTGGTTTTTCTTATGAAGCATTGAATCTAAGCAAGCATTAAGCGCTAATTTCTTTGGCATTTAAAGGAAAAGCTACTATTTATATAATAACTTATAATATAAGTTATTTTGTTCTATTTTTTTCATATACAACCTCTTCTACCTACCATTTTTGAAGGAGATAGCATGGAAAAAAAGTTCTCAAAGTTTAAATGTGATAGTTGGTTCACTTCACTCGTTTCTTATCACTTATCACTCACTTATCACTATGATAAGACGCGGACGACTGATAAAAAATATCTGAATGCTTTTTGTTTGTTATAAGTAATGTGTTTGTACGTCATTTTGTCGTGATTCTATAATTTTCTTATTTATTTTAACATATGGATTCATATAATGTTTATAAGTAAATGCTATAACTACATATAATGCAGTTGCTCCTGAGACACACGTTATCCTTTAAAAGCGATGATGATGGGTTCAATTTTATTTGGGACCTATTAAGTGAGAACCCCTTAATAGTCCCACAATGCGTCTAAATGGATAGAAAACGGGGAGTGGAAGCTTAATTGATAATTTTATAAATTAAGGTTTTTTTTTATTATTATTACTTAACACTACAGAATAAATTAAGGTTTAATGTTCTAATATTATAATGTTTGGTTGTACGCGCTTATTTCTGGAACTACTGCTTCGAATTAAAAATAATAGCTTTTTTATTTTTTTGTGTTGGTTAGTCCATTTTTTGAGCAAGGCTATATTGCATCACTCCATCGTTTCTTCTCTCAGGTAACAAGGCAGTTAGATTAGAAATAATAACATGACTTATCTTCAAAAGAACTTGTTGTCACTATCAATAAATATAAGTAGAATTAGAATAGGTACTAGCCACAGCCTGTGACTTCTATTTTTTTCTCAGATTCACGCTGTTTTCCGCTTATAGCAGGATAGATAGACGAAACCTAGTGTTAAGGTACTACGTTACCCACTTTTCGTCTAATTTTCAAAAACATTGCGTGTTTGCTACTAAACATTGGGTTTTGTTTAAAAAAACATGTGAAAATTGATTCAGCTGCACGTTGTATCTCGAATATAGCAGGTTAGGCTGAGGAAACTTAGTGTTGTGACACTCCGTTCTCCACGCACCGCTCAATTTTTAATGCATATCATGTTAATTGCCGGATGTCAACGCCACAGCGCCCCTTTTAGCAAGGCGAGGAAAATCAAACTTATTCATTACCCCAAGTGAGAATTGAACCTGCAACCGTCACGTTTACAGTCAGAAGCTGTATCGCTTCGCCACGACGGCCTCGACCTCGGTAGTTAATCCGCTGAGAAATAAACAATTTATTTCTAACGACGGTGATTCGTTATATAGTTAAATGTACTTAAAATTTTTCCCCAGGCGCAACCTTCGAACAATTGAATAAATTATGAAAAAAATATTCAAGAAATTTATGTATAGAGCTACATCAAATTACAGATTTTTATATTTTCTTTATAATTTGTATCATTTTTATATAAAAAAAAACAGAAATGTAAACGAAAAATATTGAGACTGTCGTGGCGTAGCGGTACAGGTCTATTATACTATTGACATTTCTACGGTAGTGGGGGTGTGGATACTCGCTTGAAGGAATGAGTTATTTTTATTTCCTCGCTATGGTGGACAAAGTCTGACGTAGAGTTCCGTCACTCAACATTCAATATCTTGAAAATTGGCCGATGCTTGAAACGAGGTGTCTTAACACTAGGTTCTCTCTATCTGCATTTTGCACAGTTAAGGAATCCTATAAGAATTCTCTCTATAGAGAAAAACTGACAGTATCATGTAGAATAATATAAATGAAAAATTTTGGGTCGTCGCGCAGTGGATCTCATTGTAAGCGCGACGGTTGCGTGTTCGATTCCCCTTCAGGGACAGAAAATGGGAAACGGAGTATCTCTTTAATTAGTTACGTACGCCTACGCCGTTATGCGGCATAAGAACGTGAAACTGCGTCCTTTGCATTACGTTATTACTAACCTTCATAAAAAAATATAATTATAATGTAGAAATTTAATCGTTCCGGTATTTGAACCAATTTTCCCTGAGTAATATAACTTTTTATTCTACACAGTACCACATCAAACGTGAAGCTATTTAGAATAAAAGCCTTGTTAATTCTAACGAGCTTCTGTAATCGTAAAAGTTAAAGGACGCAGGTGAAAATAAAAAGGGGTATAACCTACATTTTTGTTACAGTATTCCGCGTGCAGCGGGATGGGCAGAGAGAACCTAGCATTAAGACACTTTGTTCTCTCCTTTCCGCTTAATTTTCGAGATATTGTGGAATCAAATTCAATTTAAAACCGAGGAACTCGACACCACGCTTTGTCTTCTTACCAGAGCGAGAAAATGAAAATATTCATTGATGAAACGAACCTACAGCCATCGCGCTTTCAGCTGCTGTGCCACTGCGCCACAACGGTTATTATATTGCAATTACTTTCATTGTGCCGCTCAGCAATAAATAGATCTCGAAAATTTGACAGATCTTGAAGAACGGAGTGTCTTAACACTAGATTCCCTTTGCATACAGTGTGAAACTAATAAATAAATAAAAAAAACTTAAATTTACAACTTAGACCATTTTGGTCAACCTCATACATATTACACAGTGAATAAAGGTCAAACGTAATTAAGCAAAAGTTTGTGGTTGAAAAGACTTAGGTCTACCTACGTCTAATCATGAATACCTAGAAATTGTTAGTAATTTAGCATATTTCGTTATTCCAATTAAGTATTTTGCTGACGATTTAACAATAATTTTCACTGGACGACGTCGTATTATTGTTGAAATTACTTTATTGTGTAAGTGATGGTTTTGGGTTCGATTTACCTCAAAATAATGTTTCAATTTACGTATAAAGAATTTTAGATTCTCGCTTCTTCCCGTATAGCAGGGTTGGTATTTAGAGAGAATGTACTAATGTTAAGAAAGTTCGTTCTCCGAATTCTAGTCCTCCTGTTGAGTGGTCGGCCACTCAACTCGGGTTCGGACCCGACACTGCAATTTGTTTATTTGTCACAGCAGAGATTTTTTTTGCTTCACGCACATAGCATGGTAGGCTCTTCCTTTAAATTTGGAAACCTTGTGTAAAACAAGTCGTTCCCATTAAGATACCTCCATTCCCCACTTTTCGTCTAATTCTAGAGGCATTGTGTGTTAAGCGACGGAACTCACCGCCGTGCTTCCTCACCAGAGCGAAAAAATGAAAATATTAAATATTTTATTCACCCAAGTATCAATCGAACCCACAACCGCGTTTACAGTCTCACCTTTGCGTCCCTGCGTCACGACGTCCTCAAATCTCTTTATTCCACTATGTCAAATCACCCTAGTAACAACAACTTTATTCTAAAATCGATTTCGTAGCATCAAAACGTCAAAAGTTATTATGAACATTGTTTCAGACATAATATTTACATTGGCTTGTGTTAATTAAATTTTACTCAGTGGATTAATATTCGTATACATCGTATTGTCGCCTTGTTTTGTGATTTATATATAAAGATCGCGAGATTTATACAATAGACGGTTTAAATCAGTCTAATCTATTCTAATATTATAAAGCTAAAGAGTGTGACGTAGAGTTGAAAGGATGTGCGATGTAGGAAATTTGCATAATGGCGCATCAGCACAGTCTCTAATTATAAACACGCAAATTCAAATTCAAATTCAAATAATTTTACTTATTTAGAAAACGTATAAAAAATTGAAAGTAGCGGAACTCGAACCCGCGCCTCCTGGAACTCAAAATAAATTCTAAATAAGTATTTTTCTTTACTAAGTGTGGAAACTAAGTGTGGAAACACTTTAAAAATGTTTAAAAATAATCAAATAATTTTATTCAAAATAAGAAAGTACATCCTTCATTTTTTGAACGTCAAATAATTTACCACCAGTTCACTAAAGTTAATGCCTGAGAAGAACCGGCGCAGGAAACTCAGCGGGACCTATTTCGCGGTTCTTGGTTCGATTATTATTTGATTGAAATGAATTATTTTCATTTCATCGCAATGGTAACAAAGCAAAAGTGCACAACACAGTCTTGATTCTCAAGACAGTGTCAAAAACTTTCTGCAGTCAAGAGAACGGAGTGTCTTAACGCCAGGTTTCTGCCCTGTTATAAACGTGGTACAGCATGAAGCTAAATAAAATAAACTAATAAATACTATTAAGTTTATTAGATAATGTGGCGCCATATAAATTATATATCAATTAGATTAGAGCTTGGCGCCGCCGTGGCGCAATTGGGATGATTTCAATTTGAATTGGATGGTTGAAGGATTGAATTCTACACAAAGATAGGCTGATATTTAAAATATTTATTATATATACATAATTATATGTATAGGTTTAGGGCACCGTGTCGCAATTCTATAACGACTGAGTGTAAACGCGTTATGGGTTCGATTCCCCCTCAAGGGAATTAATTATTTAATATTTTTAATTAATCGCTCTAGTGATAAGATACAGCGTGGCATTAAGAGACAAATTGGGCAGTGCATAGAAAATAAAGTATCTTAGCACTAGGTTCCCTCTTTATAAAATTAGAACCAACAACCACGACAGTATTAAAAAGTATTAACGCTTACGACGACCACTGCGCCGCTTTGGATGTATATTTTTGAAGAGAAATTTTAGGAAAATTAAAAAGGGCAAATGTAAAAGCTTTTAAGTCAAAGGCATGATTAATTCAGGGCGGTCGTTTTCGACGCATGAGTAATTTTTAATTTTTAGGGTTCTGTCGCCCGAGATTGTCAACAATGGCGGTTTTTTTATTAAAAACATGTCAGTCATCTTTTTGTATAAAGATTAGATATAATTATGTAAAATATACGATGTTATTAAAGAAAAGCGATACAATATCTTTAGGTTCACGCATTATCCTGCATATTTTATTTAGCAGGTTAGGCAGAGGGAACTTAGTGTTAAGATTTGGGCGTTGCTTGGATCGAATGCACAACCACCGTATTTACTGTTAGACATGATACTATGGCTTGAATTAATTCGACTCTGTAAGTCGATGTTAAATTCTATGATTCGAGGCCAGTCGTGGGGCAGCGGCACGAGATGTGTCGATTGTAAAACCAACTGGTTGTGGGATCCATCCCCACTCGAGGAGATGAAATATTTACTTAAATTTATATTTCCATTTCTTCGCTCTGGTGTCGAGGATAAGCGCAGCGTTAATTTCTGCCACTCAACACGCAATGCCTCCTCCAGAATTCGGCAGAAAGTGGGGAACGGAGTGTCTTAACACTAGGTTCCCTCTGCCTACCATGTTGTGTGCGGGATACAGCGTGAAGCTGATTTATTTATTTATTTTTAAATTCTGTAATCATAATTTATTTCGATAAACCTAATATGAGAGAACACGAAAAAGTCCTATAAGTCTCAATTTTTTTAACATTAGTATCAGCCATATAGATCGAAAATCATTCAATATCATTCAACAAATAAAAAAAATATGATTTTAAATTACTTAAGTTTATTTTGAAAGACTAATAAAACGAAGTAAATACATTCATAAATGTTTCGTAACTAATTAAAACATTAAAAAAATCATATAATAAGCCGCATTCTTGGCCTTGGACTTGGTATATATAGCCAGAGGCTGTAGACATATCGACAACGTGAAATTTTGAGACATTGGAATAGTTTCAGAAAAATACTGGAAATAAGGCAAAATTTGAAATATCATTTTCTCCATATTGTGAGTATTATATTTAAGTATATTTTAAGGCAAATTATTGCAATAATAATTAGAAAATAGATACATAAATAAAATATGAATAAAATAAACACATAAATTGTACCTAAATATAACGTGTTGCTAAATCAAGTTTTTTTAAGACGTTCATTAAAATAAATAAATAAATCAAATATCAAAATCAAATAAATCAATTGAGGCCGGTCGTGGCGCAGCGGCACGAGGTGTGACTGCAAAACGGACTGGTTCTGGATTCGATTCCCACTCGAGGAGATGAAATATTTACTTAAATTTACCTACAATTAACCTAGTGTAAGATACTCCGTTCCCCACTTTCCGCCAAATTCTGGAGGCATTGCGTGTAAGGTGGCACAACTAAACGCCTCGCTTTGCCTCGACACCAGAGCGAAGAAAAGGAAATATAAATTTAAGGAAATATTTCATCTCCTCGAGTGGGGAAAATCGGGTGCAAACAGTTAGTGTTTGCGTCCGGTTTCAATTTTTTTTAGCTTTACACGGTATTCCACATATAACAGGTTAGGCAGATGGAACCTAATGTTACTTCATTTCTCATTTTCGCGTATTGATTAGTTACCAAAATGAAGAGTTATAAAATAAAATAAAATAAATCAGCTTCACGCTGTATCCCGCACACAGCAGGGTAGACACCAGAGCGAAGAAATAAAAATATAAATGTAAATAAAAAAAATCATGTGAGGAGTTATTAAAATAACTAATTATCTTGAATGGAAATCGAGCCGAAACCCGCCAAGTTTACAGTCAAAAGTTGTGCCGCTGCGCCACAATGGCCTCAAGTGGTATTAAATACGTGAAAAATTATGCAGGACTCTTCACGTGGCCTTCTGCTCGCGCTTGACCTAATTTTTGCTTTGTAATGGTAAAAGTTGGGGGCTTTTGTTTCCTTTCATATTACATGATTGAGTGACAGTTATGATATTCTGGCACAGTGGGAAAGTTCTTGACTGTATACGCAATGGCGATGGGTTTGATTAAAAAAAAATGTTGTTATTTAAATATGTTTTCTCAGTCTGCAAAGATAGACAAAGCGCGACGCTGAGGTCCATCATGTATTGTCGATCTTAATGTAGGATTCTCAATACAGTAATTTGTCAATTGGAACCAAAAATTATAATGTTAACTCGTCTAACCAAAAAAATTCATCAATTTTAAAATATTATTATGAATGATTGAGTCTATTGGTTAAAGTAAGTACACGTTGTAATGATCCTTCGAGCTTTTTCTAACATCTTAATTTTTTTTAGCTTCACATTGTATTACGCACATAGAAGTATTACGTAGTGTTAAGAGACTCAAATTCTCAAAAGTTGTATTATGTTAAAATGAAAATATTTCATTCCCCCAAAATGGGAATCGATTTCGCAACCGTCTGGTTGAATATCAGAGGATTTTTCACGACGAAATCAATAAAATAACTTCATACTGTAAAAAGTGAAACTCTTCACTAAAACTACCAATCTCGCAACTAGCTATATTTTCCTTATACCTCTCAATCCTCAATTGATTTAGAAAGGGCCACGATAAATAATTCAAAATGCGTCAATAACGTATAAATAAAGGGAACGACCCTAAGGGCTTGTTTAAAGAGGCAGTTACAAGAAATACAGCTAGTATATATTTTTCAAAGAAATAAAAATAGTGTAGTTGTAGCTCAGGGGCACAAGCGAGTGACTCTAACTGCGGCAGGTTGTAGGTTCAATTCCGCTCAAGGAAATGAGGTATTTATATTTTCATTTCTTCGCTCTGGTTCCGAGGTAAAGCGCTGCGTTGAGTTTCGCAACTCAATACCCAATGCCTCCTGGATTCGGCAAAAAATGGGTAGCTGAGTGTCTTAAGCACTAGGCTACCTCTGCCTACCCTGCTACATGCGGAATACAGCGTGAAGCTGAAAAAAAAAGAAATAAAAGAAAATTTTTCATTATTTTTATACTTCATTTTTCGCCTGTTTTTATGGAAATGACAAGGACAATTTTTTTGCTTTACAAAACATATTTTAATTTACATTCAAAATGATATTTTAACAGCAACTTAAAAAAATTAAGCCTTCGCGGCGCACACGATAGCTTTAAGCGAGGCTTGTCTCTTTGATTTCCAATCAATCATTTTCATTTTCTCGCTGGTAACACAACAAACCCCGCGTTGAATATCGCTTCCCAACACACAGTCTCTCGAAAACAGGATGGAAACTGGAGATTGGAGTGTCTTAACACTACGTTCCATCTCCTTAAACGCTATCCTGAAAAAATATGAAGCTACGAATCTAATATTTATAGTTAATCTTAGAATGTTGATTACTCACAACCTCGTATAATTAGGCATTTGGTATCCATATAAGTTCCCAAGGAAACGTCCCATTAGAGAGGCCCTTTCTAACGACTTAACTAAGGTCAAATGTCAAATTCAATCAGTTAAATAATATATGAAGTGGCCTACCCACCTTACTGTTAAAGGTCCATTAAATAAATATATTGATGTTATACTAGTTGTCGCCTTCAACTTTGCTTGCGTGTACTAAAGTACAAAAGTCGCAAAATGGAAAACCCATTTTTTCTTCTTTTCTTATCCTCTCTATTTCTGAATCTATTTACATAGGTTTATAATATATGTATATGACATATACCTATGTTATATATGTCTGATTTGTTTTAGCTTTATGCCATATTCTGCACATAGCAGAGTAGACGAAGGGAACCTGGGGACTCAGTATTACGACACTCAGTTTCCATTTAGACACTTCCGTTCCTTATGTTTCGTCAAATTTTGAAGGCATTTTATTTTGAGTGGCGGAACGTCGTGCGTTGCCTCGTTACCAGAGCGAGAAAAATTAAAATATTAAATATTTCACTTCTTCTAGTGGGAATCAAACCCACCACCGCGCTTACAATTGCACGCTTATGTCCATGCGCCATGATAGTCAATATGCAGGGTCCTTAAAAACTAATTTAACTACCTACACTCATCTTAGAACATGAACCCAAAACCATATCAATAACTTATCATTCAACACTACAACTGCGCCATAAACAAAAAAAAATACAAAAAAAAACCGAATACTTAATTCCACTATTACTTACCAATTTCCCCATTTAACTAAATGAAACTCACCAAATCAAAAAACCAAACAATTATTTTACGAAACTATTTTGAACTCTATCATATCGATGATAAAGTTTAAAATCCCAAACCATACATCTTCTATAAAGCGAAAGGTAAACATTTTAATCTTTTTACCCTGAAACGATCTTTGTAATTAGTTTTATTCCAATAGTAAAGGTAAACGCTAAGTGCGAGTGTATTTTTCCTACTGAATAGGTTCTTTGATGAGCTTGTTACGTAACTTTTTAGTTTTATTTTTACCTGCAGGTAACATAGAATGAAGGAATTTATTTACTTTTATATCTTTTTTTACCTTTTGCTCCGTAGTGTTAGATATTTTTTGAGCAACACAGAGAAGACAGAGGAATCTATTTTTTTATTATGAATGGAGTTTGAGCGGTTTGTATGGGAGTCGTGGACTGGGTGACTGGATGTTCGTTCATAATCCGCAATAAAATATCAAAAGAGATGAAACCTCTTGGAGGAGGGAACTTAGTGTTAAGACACTTTGTTCTTTACTTTTAAAAATTTGGAATGTGAAGGCTTTGTTTTATCAGATTTATTTATTATAAAAATAATTTTAATATGATCATTTTGTGAGGATGTCGTGGCGCAGCGACACAAACGTGTGTATGTTTTCATTTAAGTGTTCTAGTAAATAGACATAGTGCGAGGCAATTCGACGGAAAGTAGAGAACCAATATGTGTTAATGGTGACGGAGTGTCTAGGTTCCCAGGTTCTCTCTGTTTACCTTGTGGGATACAGTGGGAAGCGAAAACATTTTTTTCTTACTTCATATACTCAGCAGGGTATGTTAACTGAACCTAGGGTTAAGATACTCCGTGCCCCAGGCACCGACTAACGTTCGAGACATAGTGTGTTGAGTGGCGGAACTCAACGATGTGCTTTGTCTCGACACCAGGACGGGGAAATATAACCGTTGCGCCTTTGTCGACCTCTAGTAAAAAACATTCTATTAAAAGTTTATTATTAAAATAAATTAAGTAATATAATATTAATATAATAAGTATATCTTTTTTTCTCTCAGAAGAATAGGGGAAAAAAATGAATATATTATATTCAGTCTGTATATTTTTCTTTATGTACTTTATTTAAACATAAAAATTGCTAAAAAAGATCCGCTAAGATAAAATGCATGGAAAAAAGCAATTGTTCTCAGCTCAGTGCTTAAGTATGATTAGTGAAAGCTTAGAAGTTTCAAAATTTAAGTACATTTTAAGTATAATTTTATGTTTTATTTAAAAGTAGCATTCAGATATTTTTAACGTCGCTTTTTATAAAAATATATATATAAAATCCTTCTATAAAAATATAATATTTTTTATAATAATATGGCCAAATAGATTAGAAGGATAGACTACTCAAGGGCTATATACACACGAGAGTATAAATCGGCAATAAGTCGTTACAAGAATTGTATTAATAATTATATAGTTATAATCCAAAAGAGCTATAAAATATATGAGATTAACACGTGTAGCTTACTAGGAACCTCTGAAGAGTTCCACTATTCAAGTCCAGGCTTCATCATCAGACCAGCTCGGTGAAAACTGGCTTTCAAATTAATAAAACCGCATCAAAATCGGTCCATTTAGTAGCTACGATGCCACTGGCAGGCACACACCAACACATATATTTCGATGTCAAACTTATAACACTCCTCTTTTTGCGTCGGTGGCTAAAAAAATATGAGATTCGAGCCCATAATCATCGTATAGGATAGTATACGAGAAGATTAAATGAAAAAACGCATATCAGTTTTATGAGAACATAAATTTCATACGTGCCATGGGAATATTTTTATTGTAACCAATATTTTAATATCGCTTCGGCTACGGCCATATAAAGTCTTAATCTATGCTATCTATGGAGCACAGCAGGTTCAATTTCTTATGGACGACTAATGGACTTAATATACACAGATAATATAAAATAATAATAATAAAAAATATATATTTTTATATATTTCTTTGTATTTCAATACGTTTTCAATTATTTCAATGTATTTCAATAAAATAATTTTAAAATTTAATTTTATACGCTCGTGTGTATAGCAAATATATACGTTATGTAATAATAATAATAACTTAACTAAATCAGTAACACCTCATTAATAGTTTCAGAATGAACAAAACTAATCTAAAACAACGATTACTCCAAAAGTACGAACAAGTTACAACAAAAGCTAACACATCGGCCGACACCATTTATTACAAAGATTTATATAAGAAATTTGTTTATTTATACTTACTTTGTCACGTTCCACTATTATTATAACTATAAGTAGCTTCACGCTTTATCCCTTGCGGGGTAGTCAGAGAGAACGGAGCGCCAAACGCTACGGTCTCTACATACCTCTTTCGCCTCGTCCGCTGTCATCAACCTCTTCATACATGCCCTCCGGGGGGTCCTCATGCTTTTTACGTGACCTTCCTCCAGCATCTTTGATACTGTGTTTTCGAAGGTCAACCGAGGTCTCCCCCTACCTCTCTTATCGCTCACTTTTCCATCATAAATCTTTTTTGTCATTCTTTCATCACTATTATTATTCCACTATTATTATTTTATAATATTATAATAGTATAACAATAATTATTTCTGACATCATCACATCACATTCTACCTATTTGAAAAAAAAAATCCAATTTCATAAGTTCCAATTATCATAAAATTTCTAATTTTCCAATTAACCTATTTTCAATCAATTTCTACAAAACTTACGGAAGGATGCGGCGGATGGTCTTGGCCCTTGACATTTTGGAGTTGTTTGTTGTGGGCCGTTGGTGTCCTCTCGCCTTGGGCTGTGGATGCGCCGGCAGCTGCTCCGGCGCTGCTGGCAGCTGGCGACTTAGCTTGTGGTGAACTAGTCGAGGTGGTTCTGGAAGAAATAGAATTTACTTTTTAAAAAAATGTGTAATGACTGGATTGAACTCACACTGTCGTAGCGAAGAGGTACACGCGTGCGACTGTACTCGCAACGGTTGTGGGTTCTATTCCCACTCAAGGAATTAAATATTTAATATTTTCATTTCCTCGTTTTGGTAAAGAAGTAAAGCGCGGCTTTGAGCTCCGCCATTCAAAACGCCAATTAACACTAGTGCCCAGGTTTTCTTTTGCATACCCTGCTATGTGCGCGTGTAGCTAGAAGCTAATAATATATTTTTAGGTCTAAATTCGAGATACTGACACGTCTTGAATGGTGAAACTTAACGCCGTGCTGCATTATGTAATAAGCCTAATCACTATTTAGAAAATAATTTCACCGATTTCCCACAACTAAACATTTCGGAAACGATTGACCGCTTTAATTAGTTCTCTTGTCAAAGTTATAAACAACGTAAAAGAATGTGCCGTGTAGAATTATTACAACAATGTATTACAAGCAATTAGTGATGTTTATGAAAATTGTTTGGAACAAGAAAATTATATGTGGATATAAATTTTATATGAAGAAATGGATGGTTTTTTGTTTTGTTTATATTTAATTATTCTATAGAATATAGAATTAAAAAAATAAAAATCAGCTTCACTGCTATATCCCGCACATAGCAGGGTAGGCAAAGGGAGAGTGTTAAGCCACTCCGTTCCTCATTTTCCGACGAATTCTGGAGGCGTTGCGTGTTGAGTGGCGGACTTGCACCGCCCTTTGCCTCGACGCCAGAGTAATGAAATGAAAGTATAAATTTAAATAAATATTTTATTTCCTCCAGTGGGAATTGAACCCACAACTAGTTACGTTTACAGTCACAGACTTGTACCCCTGCGCCTCGACTGGTTTCAAATATATAGATGGAAATTAAATGTTGAATATTCCGCTGCACTAATATCTTATTAGACACTGGTGGTTACCCACAATTGAGTTTGTGTCTAATATAAGGAAAAATGGAAAATTCTGCTCTTTTTCTTGTTACCGTAGGATTTCTATAAAGTTCAAAATGTTGTCTGTCAGTCACCATGTTACAGAAAAGTTTTAGATATTTAGATTCTAAAAGAGTCTTTTTACAGTCAATTTTGACTGTATGACTATGTTTTGACTGTATTAATATGAAATTTTATCTAAATAAGCCAATCGTGGCGGGGGATTGTGGATTCGATTCCCAACTGGGGGAATGAAATATTTATTGTTTTCAATTTCCTCCTTTCGGCACATAACCCGTAAACTAGAATTAGATGAAAAGTGTGGAATGGAAGTATTTTAGTAGAGACGGAGTGCCCTAACATTAGGTCCCCAGGTTCCCTCTGCCTGCTGTGTCCGGAATACAGCGTTGACATTTGTCAGCTTCTCTAAATAGATATTGTATGTTTTAACAATTTAAAAATGTTATTGCACACTTAGGAAAAAAATTTTTTTTAGAAAAAGCTTAGAAACCGCCCAAGAGCACTGATCGCTAAGCCACACGATCTTATCAAGCTCCGTCGAAATTCTTATATGCTAACAATTTATATAAATTGTAAAAAGCGTATAAGAATTCCGACGTAACTTGATGACAATGTATGGTTTAGCGGACTGAGTGCTTGGACAGTTTCCAAGAGGGGCGGGTTCACATCCCGCTACGGTCAATTTTTTATACGTTTTCTAAAACGTAGATATTTCATGCTTATTCACTATTTAAGTTCAAGTGAAGCTTTTTCTTTTTGCGTTAATATAATTTCTTTTCAGCCGTTGAAAATCTCATGGGGATGCCTTGAGAAATTGTAAAATAAAGTGTCGCCTTTTGTTTTAAAGAATACTGGAACTAAATTTCAAAGGGATTTGCACGAGAAATAAAATCGTGTATACTTTGAACTTTTATTTCTACCCCTTAGACAGTAAGATCTAGTTAGATATTTAACTTTGTTAGTTTTATGCTGTATCCTGTAAAGTATGGAAGGCAAAGAAAACGTAGTGTCAATTAAAAATCGATACATGGTGTGTGGAACACTGCGGAGTTTTTGCCAGAGCGGTAAAATGAAAAGATTTAAATACAATTTAACTCCCAGGTGGGAATCGAACCCACAACCATTACGGTTTGATTTTTTTATTTAGTTTCACACTGCATTCCGCATAAAGCATTGTAAGTAAAAAAAAAAAAGCTAAGACACTCCTTATCTATAACCTTATTTTCCAAACATTACGTGTTGAGTGGTGTAATTCAATGCCGTGATTTTTCTTGTCACAGGAGACAGAAGATGAAAGCAATTTATCATCGCAAGCAAGAATCGAACCCACAACCACTACGACGACATTGAGTACAGGTTTATTTGTTAAGGGAAGATCATAAACATTCACTTTTATGCATATTGGTTAAGATGTAAGACACAAGACGAAGTCAATAAGGGAAAGGAAAGAAGAATTTTGTAGCGTTTTATATGTATGTTACCTTTCATTCGGAAGTAATAAGGGTTTGCGGGAGAAAATTGAAAAACTTTTAGTATTACGAGATAATAATAGGAGAATTTGCGGGTATCTACACTAATGTTTCCGTATCTACACTAACTAATTTCACAGGGTAGGCTGAGGGAACCTGGACACCCAGTTAATAGACATTCCGTTCCCATGAAGACACTCCCGTTCATCATTTTCCACTGGATAGTATTTCGGCGTAGTTTTGATTGTTTTGAACATAAAATTTTTCACTTCTTTCACATTATGTTTTAAAAACATCGAGAACTTCGATTTTTCCGCAGAACAGGATGGACAAAAGGAAAATTAGTGCTAAGACGTACCTCGCTTTCCAGATAATTCTAGAGACATTGCGCCCAATGATTATTTCTCCAAGTGGAAATCGAACACACGACCGTCGCGCTTACAGTCATACGCTGCCCTACCGTACCTTGACACCTTCTAAGAACCTATAAAAATGCTCTAACATCTGTGAAATGAAGTCAGCCGCGCGTTGCATTCCTAAAGCCTTGGAATGAAGATTCTTAGAAATGAGTTGAATAGAAATGCATTTTCCTGGGAAGTTTTAATTGCTGCACATTAGTGTTATTACCTTAATTTAATATTTTTAATATTAAATAAATATTTCATAAAATTTTATTTTATTTTTCATGTTAAAAATGAAGTAAATAATAATTTCAAATAGTCAGGCCGTCGTGCTCCGATGGCACAGGGGTGTGATTGTAGACGCGAAAGATGTGGGTTCCTTTCCGATTCGTTTCGCGGCGTTGAGTTCCACCACTAAAAACGCAACACCTACAGAACTCGGATACAGGGTGACGTTAAAAAAAGTAAGTTAAATTGCAATTACATTTGTAAACATGTCCGTGAGAACTGATTGATGACGCATTAATTGAAAACAAACTCAATCGCTTTCACATTTTAATTACTATTATACAATCAGCTTCACGCTGTATCCCGCAAACAGCAGGGTAGGCAGAGGGAGCCTAGTGTTAAGACACTCCGTTCCCCACTTTCTGCCGAATTCTGGAGGCATTGCGTGTTGAGTGGCAGAACTCAACGCCGCGCTTAACCTCGACACCAGAGCGAAGAAATGAAAATAAAAATTTAAGTAATAAACAATTAACTGTTTAATAAAAAAATAACTAACAGGATAAACGTATATGGGTATTCTTTAGGGCATGCATGAATAGTCGAAATGACAGCGGACGAGGCTAAAGAGGTATGTAAACACAGTAGTGCTTCATGCTTCTTGCCTCTAGCTACCCGGCTAGGGCTAAAAAGCGTGGAGCTAAAAGATATTAAAATAGTTTTGGACAGCCCTGAGTTTTATTTAAAAAAGGCTTATGAATAATAACGAGGCCAGTCGTGGCGCATAGGCATAAGCCTGTGACTGTAAACGCGATAGGTTGTGGGTTCGGTTCCCATTCGAGGGAATGAAATATCTAAAATATTTTATTTTTTTCGCTTTAGTGTTGAGTCAAAAGTGCAGCGTTGAGCTTCCCCACTAAACACGCAATTCGGCGGAAAATGGGAAGCGGGTTGTCTTAACACTAGGCTCTATCTGCCTACCCTGTAAGAAACAGGATACTGTGTGAAACTGAAAAAAAAACTAACGAAAATATATAAAATACGGTATACTCACTCAAGTTGCGCTCTGCATATACAGCACATGAAAAGAAAAAAAATGGTTGTTTAGCACACATATAAAATATATATTAGATACTTACATTATAATATTTTATCAGCTTCACGCTTTATCCCGCATATAAACACGTATATATAGCGTGAAGCAAAAATAATATTACTGATAATAATTAGAAATAATGACATAATATAAAATTCATAAAAACATTTTTTTTTTAATATTTTTTTCATTTTTATAAATAATTAATAAATATTAAAATATATTTTTATATAATTTATGAACAAAGTGACACCTTACTTCTGACACAGTCAGTTAAAAAGCATTTGATAAAATATATGTGTATCTAAAAAATATTGAAATTCGTTCTTTTTGGTAGTAAAAAAAATGGCGAACACTCTACACTGTTTCGCTCAAATAGAGTTCATCAATTTATTTATCTCATAAAAAATATATCACGTTTTTAATTGGACGATTTTCGTAGGTAAAAATATCTAAAAAACGTGTGTTTGTTTTTTTAATCAATTTAACGCTTTTCCATAGAGTCCTTTTCAATTTTTTAATACAACAAGTGGAGTGTAAGAGGTGGACTCTAGTCTTATAGTCCGTATGTCACACTCCGTATTCCGCTTTCCGCCCAAAAAAAAAAGGAAAACAAAACAATACCTTTTCAAGAAGAAAGCATATCTCCTACGCTTAATAAATAAAAGAACATTGTAAAAAGCATACAGTTAAATCCAATAACCAAAAGCAGCTTTTGATCTCACATTCACATATATAATATGATTTACATATGTAATATGATACTGTATTCCGCAAATATCAGCAGGGTAGGCAGAGAAAACCTAGTGTTGAGACACTCCGTTCCTCATACTTCGAAACTTGACTACGTGTTGAGTTACGAACCTGAACTCCGTATTTTGTTTGCCCAACGCTACATACTGTACATACTGCGCATAGTATCAATAAGACGCTTTGCCTCGTTTCCAAAACGAAGAAAATTAAGATATTAAATATTTCATTCACTCGAGTGGATATCGAACCCACAATCATCACGTGTACAATCACACATCGCACTTAGGCTACGACTGCTCCCAAAAAAATGAGTAAATATTTTTTATAGAATAAAACACCAAGTAAAACCAGAATAAATTGCGAAATTTAAATAATAAATATCTTCCACACGCGAGCTTTTCAGTTGGGAATCTAATAAGCTTCAATGGAACCTGGCAAAAGAGCTTCTCTTTAGATAGACCACGTCGCGGTATAAAATATTTTAACAAGCATTTATTAGAATTATAAGAGGACTGCGTCAGACTTTAAACGCAATGGTTGTGGGTTCGATTCTGCCTATTTAAAATGAATATATTTAATTTTTTATTTCCCTTGTCTGGTAGACAAGCAGAGGAGCAGAGGAGGAGAAAACCTATTTGAATATACTAAAACGCCAACTCATTGGTCAGTGTGTTACTAGGAACAGTCTGGTTATGGGTTCGATTCCCACTCAAATTATTTTCATTTAAGTTTAAAACTAAGCATCATTAAGTTGCATCACTAACATTCAATATCTTAAATTTGAGAGGAAAGAGAATGGCTATCTTTATATTAGATTCTCTCTACGTAACCAATAATGCGGGAAAACGCGTGAAGCTGCAAAAATATATATATACTAGCTCACTGGACCGAACAAAATGTAATCGCATTTATTTACTTTATTGTCAGAAATATTTCTTCTTCATTGTTCAATATATTTTCTTGTCTTTTTAAGGGATCTTAGCTATCAATATAAGAGGTCCAACTGTGTATACACTTCGATTTGGAGGGTAACTAAAATTGGGTAATAAAATAAAGGTAAGTACTCCTATAATATAATATAATTAGGTAAATTATAATAAAGTAATGAATAATTTAGATATTATATAAAAATTATGTCGACACACCTTGGTGTACTCGTTATCGATACATGTGTCACGGTTACGGGTTCATTTACTGTTAAAATAATATATTACGAGACGAGATGATATTAAGAGACGTTGTTATTTTTTTCAGCTTCACCCTGTATCCTGAAACCTGAAAACCAAGAGTTGAGACACTCCGTTCCCATCACGACACTTCCGTTCCCGTCTATCCACCGAAAGCCTCCATATTGCGTGTTAAATGGTCAAACAAAACGACGCGCTTTGTCTTCTAATCAGAGCGAGGATGTAAATGTGAAATATTTCATTACTTCGAGTGAAAATCGAACCCACGACCATCTCGTTAATAGCCAGACGAAATGTAATTAATCCTTGCATCATTTGTAAAGGACACTCCAGTGGATAATAAAATTTTATCCGTTCGAGGACGCTCGAGAGATTCATTTCGAATCAAAAGTTATATAGACTGTTTGACCGTATTGTTTCACTTTGAGTGGTAACCGGGAGTCCCTTTCTGTTTGCATAAAAAATACGATGGATATGGCATATTTTAAGTTTTTAATGAAATTAAATATTAATAGGAGTGTCTGAGTGTAAGCCGGATGGTTGTGGGTTCGATTTCCATATTATTTATTATAAATAAAGCTAGTTATGGGATCCCGTTACTCAATAGGTATTATCATGAATTTTTGATGGTAGATTGGGAACGGATCTTAAATTCCCTGCCTTGCTTACGTTGCTATTTGTGGAATATTAAAGAAACATACGGATGTGACTGTGAGATTACATTTATAGATGACATAGGTATAGATCTATACTAGGACGAAAGAAAGAGGCGGAGACGAGTTAAATCATTTAGTTTACTGTAACGTATCAGTCGGAATCAATGTCTGAACGGTGACCTCCTCACCACCGTGGTCTGATGTACTGTGTATTAGGAGATATTCACAAATTTCGCCATTGCGAGGAGCTCATGAGCAGGTTTTATCATTATAAGATAGACGTATAATATAAGTATGTACGTAAATCTTGCGCTCCACTCTGCGAGCCAGTGAAGGCATGAATAATAATTAAATATTTAATACATATTTATAACGGACTTACATCCATTTAAGATCATTAGCGTGTACTATACATTAGCGTTTGTGTACACACAACAGGTTGTGGGTTGAATTCCTACTCAAAGCAATGTATTATTTAATATTTGTATTTCCTTACTCTGATAACAAGGCAAAGTGTGGCTTTCAGTTCCGCCAGATAACACGCAATGAGTAATCGCATACATAAAAATCCAAAATAAACAATATAACCTGAAATTGACCACCTACTTCTTTTTGAAGTTGGCTAAAATAAAACCATAACAAATTTCTGTCAAACGGAACAGGTAGTTTCCTGTTATATTCGAAGTTAGTGTAAGTTTAATATTATTATTATTTATTGCCTTTAGTTCAAATAGGGGTTCAAACCCCTCCAATCTATAGGACACTGGGCTCTAATCCAAGAAGCCCCTTAGTTGGTCCGTATTATCTACTACAGGTACATCCAGCATTACTTTCTTATTTCTATGATTGAAAAATCATTCTCTGAAGTTTTTCCACGTTTTTTCCAAATCATTGGTTGGAAAATTAAACGTTCTGTCGGTTCTTAAGACGCGTCATAGCAATGGCCAAATTCAATTTCGTGGTTCGAAGCAGAATTTGATGATATTATATACTCAAGTAATAAAATACACATTCAGTGTGTGAATACAACATTTTTACGAGATATTTTCTTGTCATTTAGAATGAGGAAAATATATAATTGAGGAAGCCGTCATGTTATGGCAGCATGTATCGCTGAATACCTCAGAGAAAATAGTGCCAAGACACTCTGTTCTCGCTTTAAGCTCCATTTTGAGACATTGCGTCTTGAAGGACGGAATTTAACGCCTCGAATTGTCTTATATATACAAGACCAAAGAAAATGAAAATAATTCACCCCCCTAGTGTAGATCGAACTTACAACCATTGAGTTAACAGTAAGAAGCTATACCAGTGCGCCACGATGGCCTCGGAAACGTAAATATTTAATACAATTCATAAATCATATTATTATTCCTGCTGTACCTGAATTTTTTTACGGCGTAGTAAAAATTATATCTTGAGAGAGCACTCACAGTTACCTTGAGTAAAGTGAATTTTACATTTCTTATAATTTTGCTGATAATTTATTTATTAATTCTATATAAGTAAAGTGCTTATATAAGAAATATTTTTTCTTTTATTATAACTTGAAAGTGATTGGTAAGAAAGATAGGGGCCCAGTTGACCTTCGAAAACACAGTATCGACGACACTGGAGGAAGGTAAAATATAATTTGTACACTTTTTTTTTGTAATCAATTATTTAGCATTAAGAGTAGAATTAAGTTTATTTATCATATATAATTATGTTAATTTAATTTATTCAAGTAGTTTATTTAAGAGAATTTTTAGTTAACATCAAGTTTACGTCAAGCTGAAAGTTAGAAAATGTATCTTTAAAATTACGTAAGTCTGACTTCAGAAACAATTAAAAAAAAATATAAACGAGAACAAAAGATACTGACCATGAGTCTATAGTGTAAGAAAAAAACAAATATATTTTAAACACTTCCGTTACTCAGTGACTGTTAGACAACGAACAAACGTCACTACTGGGTGGTATTAGGTTTAGAGAGGCTATAGAAGCACTGAGAGAGGATTCCTCGAAATTCCAACGGGAATGTACATACGGAATTTTCCATTTTACGTCTAAAAGTTCACGCAATAAAAATTGCAGCCGAAGACTAGCCTTTGTATACAGTGGCAAGATCAAGCCATTCAAATTCACCATCATATAAACAGATAAGCTAAGAGGGTGTCAAATAAGCTTTGTGATTGTGTAAGCCTAACGATAGCATTACACGAATTACATCTGCTCCATTTGACCTGAATAAGGGATATTTTTGTGAGATGATTTCTTTTTCTTATTCTCAGGCGACACTACAGCGTCTGAATGTAAACACGATGGTTGTGAGTTCGATTGTCGCTCGTGGGAATGAGTTATTTATTTTACTCGATCTTGTAAGAAGATATTGCGGCGCTAAGTTTCGCTACTCAAAAAGCAATGTCTTCATAATATAGTGGAAAGTGGTAAACGGAGTGTCTTAAAACTAAATTTGCTCTGCCTATCATGATATGCGGGATTAAGCGTGCAATACCATTACTTTTAAATAATTTTATCTCATACATTAAATAAGGGAACAGAATTGTAACAACATGGTAAAAATTTCAACGTGACCTGAAGAGGAAGTATAGCTTAATTGGCTACAGCACTTGGACTGTATCCAAGAGCCAAAAGACTACTATCAAAACTTTTTACAGTCTTTCATGTGTGAAAGAAGAAACTTACGAGACTTTTTGCGTCAAGAAAGTTACTCTTTACGTCTTTTTCACTTTCCGTAGTTTAACTCATCTCACAGCTATAGCTGATTTCCACTTTTAATACTCTTTTGAGTAATGGAACATAAGACAGCATCTACTTTTTTCTTAAAGTTTCATCTATAACTTGTATCTAGTTAGGCAGAGGGATTCTAGTGTTAAACCATTCAATTCCTTCTATTTATCAAGATATTGTATTTTAAGTGGCGGAACTCAACTAAGCGCATCGTCTTCGTATCACGGCAAAGAGATAAAAATTAATTTATTACCATAAGTGACTAAGTAAGCAGAGGGAACCTAGTGTTAAGACACTCCTTTTCCCACTTTTCGCCTAATTAGGGAGGCATTATGTGTTGAGTGGCAAAACTCAACGCCTCGTTTTGCCCCGATACCAGAGTGAAAGTAGGAAAATATACAATTAAATAAATATTTAATTTCCGCGATTGGGGATCGAACCCACAACCAGGGGCGTTTACGGTCACACACTTGTACTCCTGCGCCACGACTGGCCCGAAATTTATGTAGTTTTATTATAATCATTTCCCCAAGAGAAGAATATAGCCATAGCGCGACGATAGTAGAAACAATAAAAAAATAAAAATATCTTTGTCGAAAAGGAAGTATCTATATAAACTTTTACAGGTCGAATGTTTCTAGAAGCTTCGTAGTAACAAATAAAAAATGTCAAAAGGTTCCTTTGAAGTGCTAACAAAGCTAGTTCCGGTTAGGTGTCACGTCGCCTACAAAATAACAAGGGGAATTTAAAGATATTTTTGTGATATTCTTGGAAATTCCACTTTGAGTGTTCCTTTTAGTTATTTTTTCAAAAGGTTCTCAAATTACATTATGTTTTAGAGCAGGTAGGGGAACCTTCAAGACATTCTGTGCTCCACTTTCGGCTTGAGCTTAAATATAATTTCTAGAATATTGTGCATGAATAAAGCTTTTTTTTATAAATTAAAATTAAAATTAGCTTCACGCTGTATCCCGCACACAGTAGGGTAGGCAGAGGGAACCTAGTGTTAAGACACTCCGTTCCCCACTTTCTGCCGAATTCTGGCGGCATTGCGTGTTGAGTGGCAGAACTCAACGCCGCGCTTAACCTCGACACCAGAGCGAAGAAATGGAAATATATATTTAAGTAAATATTTCATCCCCTCGAGTGGGGATCGAACCCACAACCAGTCGGTTTTGCAGTCACACCTCGTGCCGCTGCGCCACGACCGGCCTCACTTTTAACTTAAATTTAAATAAAAAATGCATTATAAAATAAAATGATTGCTCCAAGTATAATAATATAACTTTATAAATATGCTAATATGTAGAAACACACAAATTTGAAACTCACGTTCCGACTTAAAAATTCGTAAGAACTGTCTTTAAGTAGTTAGCTGAAGTAATTTCAGAGTTGGCAAGTTTTCTATACTGACATTACTGACATTTTAGTTCTTACATTGAATTGATTATTTTAGGTACAATTTTAATAAAAAATCATTGCACGCTTTTTACACGTTTTTTTTATTTTTTACACTTTCCACATTTGGTTTTAGACTGCGTAGTACAACGCTGTTAGTTGACGTAGTGGCATAGTGAGATGGTGTCTAACTAGTAAAGGAAGTGTGGCGTTAAAAATCAAAAATTCTATATTAAAGTAAATAAAATTATATAAAGAATTAACCTTAAATATATCAATCTTATTTAACCTTATAATATATTTCAGACACAAGCATTCCCCCGAGAAGGAATCGAATCACTAAACCAATCTAAATTTATATCTTAAAAGCCGTAAATAAAAAACTTTAATACGATTCTATATCGGATCTAACTTCTTTTTTTTGCTTCACGCTGCATTCTGCACATAGGCAAAAGGAACCTGGGAACCAAGTGTTAAGACATTCCGTTCACATTAAGACATTTCCGTTCCCCATTGTCTGCCGTGTTTTAGAGTGGCGTTACTCAACGCTGCGCCTTGCCTAGACATCAGAATGAAGAAATGAAAATATAATTTTTTTTATGGTCTCGAGAGGGAATCGAACCCATAACCTATCGCGCTTACAGTCACACCTATGCGAGGACTCTCAAACAAACTTCATCTGTTGTCTTTTATCCTCTGGCATTATTCTTTTGTTATTTAATTTTATGCATTTCTTTCACGTTTTCAGTATACTTAACTTTTATCTTGCTCACAATCTTTAATATTATAGCAGATAGCTAAGTGTCTCCTATATAATATCCTTAATTTAACACTGCTATTGATAACCTTGAGGCTGCCTTGAGGCTCTCCAGCACGAATGTTGAATTTCAAAACTATAGACTCCGTTAGTATGTTTATCCATAAAAAAATCGGAAAGACTGTAAGCGCGATAGGTTGTGAGTTTGATTTCTATTGGAGGAAATTAAATATTGAAGCAATCTTCACAGGCAAAACGCGGCGTTGAGTTCCGCCACTCAACACGCAATATTCCGCAGAATTTCACGAAAAGTGGGAAGAGGAATATCTTAATATTAGGCTGTCTCTACCTGCTCCATGCAGAACACATGAAGCTCGAAAAAAAAAGTTATAATGAGATGATCATTTTCTATTGAAATTTGACAAATTCAAATTTAACTTTATCTTAAAATATTTTAAGACGAGACATACTTACAAGTATATAAGATGTATATATTTCGGTAATAGATATATATTTAAAGTATATAGTTTTTTGCTATATAGCTAGTTTATTATATAAAAGAAATAATTTGAAAAATAACAATATGTTTGTACCACAAAATCCTAACCCACTTTTATATTTAATAGAGCGTCCCCAAACAACACTGTTAAAGTTAATTTGCATATATGATGAAGCTACACCGCTGTTACTATAACTATTTGAATTTGAGCGTATTGTCACTTGTATGAATAATATTATTTTATGTTTCAAATTGATAATAACATAAATTGTATTTTAGTAGACGAAACTAAAGCAGCATTTTTTTTTATTCCGTATATACATGTGTATGCATTAGGGCAGAGAGAAATCCTATTGTTGGGATACTTTTTTTTTTTTTTTAATAGCTTCATGCTGTATCCCGCACACAGCAGGGTAGGCAGAGGGAACCTAGTGTTAAGACACTCCGTTCCCCACTTTCTGCCGAATTCTGGAGGCGTGCGTGTTGAGTGGCAGAACTCAACGCCGCGCTTAACCTCGACACCAGAGCGAAGAAATGGAAATCATAAATTTAAGTAAATATTTCATCTCCTCGAGTGGGATCGTACCCACAACCAGTCGGTTTTACAGTCACACCTCGTGCCGCTGCGCCACGATCGGCCTCATTGCATTGGGATACTTTATTTTCCTTTTTGTCCTTTTTAGAGAAAAAAATATCAATATCACTTAAAAAGAAATAGGGACTAATCAGAAGACGTATGTGTTTGGTGAGAGTGGACGAGGCGACAGAGGTATGCCGCTGTTTGGTGCTCCGTTCTCTTTGGCTACCTCGCTATGAGAAACGCGTGAAGCAAAAAAATATATATTGTAGGTTGTATAAACAGAAATATCCGAGAAATCAGTAGATATTGCTTTTCTATATACTCCTAAAAATACTTATACATTATTTAAAAGTAGTACTTCAATTGCGTGTATTTTAGGGCATAAAATGATAAATCTCCTTTTATTCCGTTTTCTCTGGGATTTCTAGAAAGCCTTTCTTAGTGGTCGCTCCACTGGCTAACCTATCAACATGCCAAGTTTCAGTTTTCTAAGCCCAATAAAGTCATTTGTGCGTTATCTACAGATAATTTACTTAGTAATTAAAGAATTTCCTTTATACGAATATATATAGATATTACAAAGAAATATATAGATATATAGATATTGGAAGAACATATCTTATTTTCATATAAACCTTGATCATCACTGACCTTTAACAGGTAGAAAATTAGTAGTTTTCTACCTACAGTCAATATATAGGTACGAAACAAAGCATACCTGTCTTTATACGTCGTTTATAGACAATAGCGCGTTCCAGTTCAGTCTGAGAGAGGAAATGAAAGCTATGTGAATGATACACATATCAACATGAGTGAAGTAAATATAGCTTTACGCATTTTCTCCTATAGTATAACTAGATATAAGAAAATAAAAAATAGCCTTCTATACATATAATCTGATACCATACCGTTACAAAAAAAAAATGATTAAATAAATATATTTTAAAATGCATTTTTAGACTGTTATTACTAATGTGTTCACTAAAATCTCTTATCAATTAATTCAAATTCAATTTTTATTTTTTTATTTGGATTAAGAATTATCGAAAATGTTAAATTATTTTTGATTACAGTTTAGTTTGAAATTTAAAAAATTACTAGTTTAATCTATTAAGATATGACATTGATTCTTGAATTCCTTTTAACTTACAGCTTCACGCTGTATCCCGCACACAGCATGGTAGACAGAGGAAACCTAGTGTTAAGACACTTCGTTCCCCACTTTCTGCCAAACTCTGGAGGCATTGCGTGTTGAGTGACAGAACTCAACGCCGCGCTTTGCTTCGACACCAGAGCGAAGAAATGGAAATATAAATTTATTTTGTTTTACTTACAATTATATTGTTTGAAAATACTTATCATTTGCCATTTTACTAATTATTGTCAGTTGCAAGATGATGAAAACAATTATAAATACTACGCTTGTAGTTAATATTATCAAGAAAGAGGTTGTCGTGTCGTAGGGGCAGAAAGGTGTGACTGTAGGTAAACGCAACGGTTGTGGGTTCAATTCCAACTCGAGAAATGAAATATTTAATACTTCCCTCTGGTAACCAGGAAAAGTGCGGCGTTGAGTTCCGCCCCTTAGCACGCAATGCCTCCAGAATTCGGCGGAAAATGGGGAACGGAGTGTCTTATAGTTACTTTAAATTAAAAAAGACAAAGAATTCCTATTGCATTGAAGGTGACCTTTTAATTTTAAACGTACGTAAACGTACAAAAGACGCACTTTATTTAGCTTTAAGGCAGAAAAGTGAATCTAGTTAGTGCCCAAACTCATTCTTCCAGTGAGTAGACTTATATAAGAGAAAAAAAGCAAAAATAATCCAAATATAATAATTATCTATTAGAATCGAACCCACGACTAGTGCGTTTAGAGTCAAAGCTAGTTATTTACTCGTATATATAAATATTATGGTTTCTTTTTAAATACATGAAAAGTAGTAGTTTTTTTGGATCTTTTATGGCCTTTATATTCGAAGTACTTACTATATTTAAGAGTATATTGATACAATTGCTAAGCAAAGTTCTTCTTGTGCAATCGCTTTGTCACTGACAGCTTCCGTTCAACTGACAGTACTGACCTTTTCATTTTACATTGACATTTTAAAAGTGCTTGTTGTGCGTTAGATTTACTATTTTAATATAGAACCGTGTTCTCTAGCCAATTAATAAAGCTACAAATTTTCGTCGTGATTTTTTAAACAATTAATCCAATTTTTATTTTTATTTTTCAGATTTGTGTGTGGAAAAAATGCGGCGTTGGTAACGCCATCCGAAACGTACTCTAATCTCGTTCTAAAAGTGGAGAAAGCGAGTCTCTTAACTATTTGTTATCCTTACCCGTTATATGCGTGACAATAAAAAAAAATTCTAGGAGCCCTTTTTTAATTTAAAGAAGCATGAAAAAATTGGTATCCAAAACACTTAAAACATGTCAAAAAAACATGTCAAAAAGCAGCTTCACGCTTAAATCGGTAGGCAGAGGGAACCTAGTGCCAAGGCATCCTGTTTCCCGTTTTAAGTCCAACTTTCGACACGTTGTGTGGTCGAAACGAATGGCGGAACTCAACACTTCGCTTTGTCTACCAGGGCTAGAAAAAAAGTAAATATAATCATTCCTCTCAGTGGAAATTGAACCCACAGTCGTTAATTACTGCGCCACGATCGTTAAGTTATTATTTTAAAAAAAAATTCTAATAACTAATGTTTTACTACTTTATCCTTATAAAAGCTAATCTATCTAAACACACCTGCGTCTTAGATGGATCTTTTTACCCCTAGAATTTATATTAGCATCTCTATCCAAAATAATACTATTTTTCTAAAGGCCCTCGAGACACAATAGAAATGAGTTTCTGAAAGCGCGATGATTATGAATTCGATTCCCACTCGGGGGAATTGATGGAGAACGTTTAAAGTTTCACACTTGAGCTACGAGGGTCTTATATATTATACGTACAATACATGTAAACGGTCGACAGCGGGTTCAATTCCCACTCTGGGGATACTTCAAGTATTCAGCGGGGAATGGGAAAAGGAAATTTCTTAATGGGGAACGGAGTGCCTTGTCTCTAGGTTCCCAGGTTCCGTCCGCCTATCCTACTATAAGCGGGATAAAGCGTGAATCTAAACAAAAAATATAATATGTATATATGTATGTATGTAGTGATAACAAGAGATCGTAGAATTAGCCTTTAGACACAGGTGCGTAAATGGAGGCATTTTCAACCCTCGTTACGTTGATAACATCTATATGAGCTTGTGAAAATACTACATGCATATTGTACTATATTTAGGTTTTTTTTTGTTTTACAGCTTCATGCTATATCCTTCATATAGCACGGTAGGCGGAGAGAACATAGTGTCAAGACACTCCCTTCTCGTTGAGAAACGGAAGCCAATGCAGCGCTTTGACAGGTAAATGAAAACGGAGAGGAGAGATTGTTTTAGTTTCACGTTATATCGAGCATATAAAGGGAATCTGGAAATCTGGTGTTAAAACACTCCTAATATACTTTCCGCAACTCGAGGTAGTATTGCGTAATGGAATTCAACGCCGTGCCTTTATTACTAGAGTAAAGAAATGAAAGTATTAAATGTTTCATTATTACGAGAAGGAATCGAACCAATAATCGTTGTCTAGTCAGGTGTGTCATTGAGCTACGATAGCCTCAGAAATGAGAATATTTTTTAAATAATCACTCTCCCGAGTGGAATCGAACTCACAACTCTCACATTCATCGCCGTGCTTTGTTTTATTAGAGTGGGAGAGTAAAAATTATTTTAAAAATGATAATTGCTCCAAATGTAAATCGAACCCACAATTGTCACATTTACAGAGAAAACTGCCACATAGTAAAAAAAAACATTTATATACTTACCATAGAACTACGCATATTTACTATAGAAGTACCGGTTCAAATCCCCCCAAAGTATAAACTACTTGTTTATTTAACTAGCTATATATATTCTATTCTGGCGCTTGATTTACGACCCTTTATAAATCCAATGGATAATTTATGAAAACATTTCCCGAAGGGTAAGACAGTAAATGTTTTCAATTTATTATATCTTTCTCTCTGTTCTCTGTTTTGTCTGTTTTGTATGTGCGTCCGTCGTGCTGCAGCAGTATGTCTGACTGTAAATGCGACGCTTGTGGGTTCGATTTCTACTCGGGGAACGAATTATTTGCAAATGCAAATTTTGCGCTATTATTTATCTGTCACTCAATGGTTTAAAAGTTAGGTGGAAAGTGGGAAATAGAAGGTCTTAGCTCTAGATTCCATGGGCGTATCTATGGGATGTTTTCTGCAGTGGTGGCTGGATTTTAACTGTGAATAGATATATCAGTGCGGAGATTTTTTTTTATTTTTCAAGGCTATTATTTTGCTAGTGAAAATTCTGGGATAGGTACAATACTGTTCTAGGGTAGGCAATGAAAATTTTAAATATTTTATTTCTTCGAGTGCAAATCGAACTTGCAACCTAGCGCATTTGACCTTAAATGTGGCCTCTGCTCCACGGCTGCCCTCAAATTACCTCTAAGCAATCTACTTCATTATTAAAATACACCAACCAACATTAAAACTAAATTAGAACTTACTAAACTATCTGAATGAAGGGTTGATAAAATTAATAAAACTAACACAAAACGGGACCTTTCAATTTCATTAACTAACGAACCGATAACAACTTCTGGAAAGCCTTCTAAGTAAACAAATCTTATATAAAATACATGTATGTGTTTGTGTGTAATTACGTTATAGCTCAGTGGAATACTCTTTCACTATAGTAGACGGCGGTTGTAGGTTTGATATTCATTGGAGAGAAAGATTAAGTTATTTCTTTAGTAAGGTCTTTATGGGAGTTCTTTTCCCCATATATATATATATATATATATATATATATATATATATATATATATATATATATATATATATATATATATATATAAACAAACTAAAACAAAAAAAAATACCAAAACAGCTACTAATATAAGATTTTATTAAACCATCTTTTATATACGGATAATAATACGGTTATCTCTAACAAAGGCATGTAGAGGAAAATAGGGTGGGGCCGCCTATTATGGTTCAAGTTACAAATGGAATAATAAAGCTCACGATAAACTATTTTTACTTTTAATTATAGGTCTATAAATTGAGGAAATGTTTTTTTAAAGATAAGATAACATAAAAAAGCTATTATTTATTTGATTTGTATTACATGAGTCATTATTTGATTTATATTACTTGATAGGATTAATTACATCATTTTTTAAGTAATCAAATAAATAATCAGCTTCACGCTGTATCCCGCACACAGCAGGGTAGGCAGAGAGAACCTAGTGTTAAGACACTCCGTTCCCCACTTTCTGCCGATTTCTAGAGGCATTGCGTGTTGAGGGGCAGAACTCAACGCCGCGCTTTGCCTCGACACCAGAGCGAAGAAATGGAAATATAAATTTAAGTAAATATTTCATCTCCTTTTTACAGTCGCACTTTGTGCCGCTGCGCCACGACTTGCCTCATATTTTAAGACATACAATGCACAAAGGCGGCCTTTCCACCAAAAGTGATCTCTTTTAGGCAACCAATCAAAATTACATAAGTAAAGATACAACTAAAAGAAAGGGCATCAAGCTTAGCAAAATCGTCAAACACGGGCTTTTTAAGTTTTACATTCAAAGCGTGGCGTTGAGTTCTGCAAATAAACACGCATTGCCTCCAGAATTCAGTAGAAACAGAAAAAAATTAATTGGAATGGAGTGACTTAACACTAGGTTCCCAGGTTCCCTTTGCTTACACTGCTACGAGCGTTATAAAACTTGAAGGTAAAAAAAATATACAAAAGCAGAGTTGCCACCATTATTTTATAACAATTTCGTTCATTCTCAATACAATGTGAAATCCCTACTTTAGGGTCAGTTTCGACTAAAGTTAAATCGAATGTTAAAAAAACTATTAAAGAACTTTCTAGAAGTATCAACGTCAATCTAATAAAGAACTTTTAAAAGCTTCCAACTAATGGTTTTAGCATGTAAGCTTTACTACTAATTCCTGGCATCATTAATTTAGTTGAAGCAATTATAATTTACGTTGTAGATAAATTAGATTTATTATAGTGTAAATATTTTATATATAATAATAATTGTATGTGAGTAGGGTCAGTCGTGGCGCAGGGGCACACGACTATAAATGCAACGGGTTGTGGGTTCGATTCCCACTCGAGGAAGTGAAATGGTTAATATTTACATTTCCTCGCTGTGGTAACGAGGCGAGGCGTGACGTTGTGTTGCGCCACCCAACGCGCAACGCCTACAGAATTCCTCGGAAAATGAGGGTCGGAAGTGTCCTAAAGAGAACGAAGTGTCTTAACACTTGGTTTCCAGATTACCTCTTTGCAACACCGTTTTAATAAATGGATAAAAGAATAAACACGATGGTTGTTTGTTTGATTCCCACATGCATGGATAATAATTATTGAAATTTCACCGCTCTGACGAAACGCGGCGTTGAGTTCCGTTACAATATCTAGCATTCACGTGAAAAATGGAGAACGAGAGATTATTTGGCTGTAGACACAATAATAGCTGGCTAGTTCATTACAAAGTTAGTCAAACGTGACCTAAATATTAAAAAAATCAATATCAACTTTTTAATTTAAATCGTTTCGTGACTATACAGCGTTTATAACACCATAATAAATGAAACACGAAAAAAATATTACAAAAGTATTTTAATTGATGTAAGTTAGAAAATTATGAATAATATAAAAGTTCTTTTTTATTTAGATTTTTTTAATAGTTGACTATTTTAATTAATAATGTTGGACTTGATTTCCATTAGTTTGAAATTGTAATTAAAATGGTTTTTATTTTACAGTTTTTAGTAAAATAAAGAACGGCATTAAGATCCAGCAGTGAAAACGCAATGTCTCGAAAAGTGGATGGAAAGTGGGAGTGTCTCAACACTAAGTTCTCTTTGCTTATGCTGGGTAAGTACCCAGCTATATGAGAGTTACAAACTTTAGAACTACATTAAAAGTTTTATTTTGCATCATAAAATTAGATTGGTTAGATAAGTTTCGAACTAACACTCATCTTTTGTCGTGGATTTTCTTCTTAACAACTTTGCCAGTGGCTTTCAAATGGATTCTAAACATTTTTCTTTGATATAACCTCTATAATCTATTTTGACATTATCGGTCAAGTTGGAAGGAGCTGTGCTATGTGGGTGAAAATTATAATAATTTATGGACAATCTTCTCATATTTTTACATATAGAGAGATTATATTAGAATGTTAATATAAGTTCTTAGCTGTAACTTTATTAGTGTGGATTTTAAGATAAAAAATAATAGTAACAATTTTATTTTACTGGTCTCCGTAAGAATTCAGGGAAATCTTCCCATTGTGCTCCTCTACACTCCCTAACCTACCTAAATGCCAAAGTAAAGTAATTTATGTCTAATAAATTCGTTTATGCGTCGTTTGTCAGTTACTTAATAGTAGGGTGGTCCAATTTTTTTTCTTTTTTTTTAAATATAGTAAAAATATTGTTCTAGACACCAAAAGGGCAGCTCTTAATTTTTATTAAGGGATGTCTCATTGCAATTCTCGCTTTAATTTAATATGGGAATATTAAATTAATAGTATCGGTATAAAAACCAATATATATTCTTGTAGGAAATTAAACGATCTACAAAAAAGGTCTACTATGTTTTTTTGCTAATTTGAATCATTTAAAAAATATTTGGTTCGATGCCCACTTAAGTTGAGCTGAGTTCACGGCACTCAACACGCCTCCAGAATTCGGTTGAAAGTGGGGAACGGATTGTCTTAACTCTTGGTACCCTGCCTATCCTGCTGTGTGCGGGATACAGCGTGAAGATGATCAATTTAACAACAAGTCAATCCAAAGTGACTGTCACAAAAAAATGGCTGATAACCAATTTGTCAGGGCGCAGTGACACAAGCATGCAATTTTGAAACACGACGATTGTGAGTTCGATCCCATTCGGAGGAATAAAATATGTAATGTTTTCATTTTCTCAATGCCTTTAGAGTTTGGCGGCAAGTGGGGAAAGTAAGTATCTTAATGAGAACAGAGTGTCTTTAGACACTTTCAGACACTAGGTTCCCATTTTCTCCGTGCGGGATACAGCGTGAAAGTACTAAAAAACGACCGAACTTTATGGTATTTAAGCAGTAATAAATATTAAGTTTCATTCATTGAATTTGTGGTTTTCCCTAAGGTAGCTCGTTAGAAAGGAGCCGCTATCCGACCTGTGGGACATATGATGAGGCGACCTTGTGTGTATACCGAATGTCAAAATTATACGAGTTTCTGATTACTTTAACAAGCGAATATTAGATATGTATATTATATATACCAGACGTGGTGAAGGGGCACAAAGTGTGACTGTAACACCGACTGGTTGTGGGTTCGATCCCTACTCGAGGAGATGAAATATTTACTTAAATTTATATTTACAATTCTTCGCTCTGGTGTCGAGGACAAGCGCGGCGTTGAGTTCTGCCACTCAACACGCAATGCCTTCAGAATTCTGCAGAAAGTGGGGAACGGAGTGTCCTAACACTATGTTCCCTCTGCCTACCCTGCAGTGTGAAGCCGATTTATTTATTTTATTTATATTTTATATAGATTTTCTCCACCTGTCCTTGTTTTAAGCGTAAAAACAAAATAATTTTGACATTTTATATGTGTTTTATAGAAAGAAAGCTAGGAGAATTTATGTATAAAAACGTGAAATTAAAACGAAAATAAAATCTTGGACTCCACTTAATTTAGTTGAACAATACGGGCGCTTTAGTAAACTAAGGTTTAACCGCAGTTCACTCCCCTCGTTTCACGTTTTAAAACAAAACACATTTGTTCGCAGCAGGTGTCATTGTCAGCAACTTCCAAAATGGACTTGCGCCGTGTTAATGAAAGTTTGCCTGAATTATAAAGATGTCTATATGCGTATTTTTCGTTGGGAAACATAGAGAAAAATATATTTTCTCAGAAAAAAATTAAATTGACACTTAACACCTTATATCACGAATATAGGCAAAAATGAAGAAGGGAGTGCCCTAACACTAAGTTTATTATGTTTACCCTGCTATGTGCGGGATAAAGCGTTAAGCTGAGATATATAAGGATTAAGCCAAGTAACAAATTAGCTCACATTCAATCTAGAATTTGGTCCAATTTAGTCGGAGCTCTATAGAACCAATTCAATAGAATTGTGTTTAACCACAACGTTTAAAGACGTTTTCTTGAAACTTATGTATAATAGAATTGAGGATTCCTAATAATGTTTTTTGTATTTTTATTAAGAAGAAAATTATATAATATATCTTATATAGTAGTAAGTATTTATATATATGGGGGTCGTCACTAATGGTGCATCTGCCTGTAAACGCGATGGTTCTGGATTTGGTTCTCATACGGGGGAATTAATTTAATAATAATTTAAATTAATGAATATTTATTAATTTATTCACTCCGGTATCGATGCAAAAAGCGCGGCCTTGAGTTTTGTCACACCGCCACACACACGCAATCCTCCAGAATTCGGAGAAAAGTGGCGAGCGGAGTGTCGTAATACAAGTATAGGGTATACTTGTATTACAACACTCCGCTCCGCTGTGTGCGGGATACAGTGTAAAGCTAACTTTTTACGAGAAAATAGAATCAAAATATCAACCGAGGATTCTTTACTTTTTTGTTTGTTTGTTTGTTTTTAAAGCGAAAATACATCGAATATATTTTTTTTGTTCAGCTTCACAATTATTCCCACAGAGCAAGGTAGGCAGAGAACCTAATGTTTACACACTGACACTTTTCTCCCCCAGGCCCCCAGTTTTCTCTCAATTTAGAAAGACACTGCGTATTGCGTGACGGAACTCAACGCCGCCCTTTGTCTACCTGAGCGGGCAAATGAAAATAATTAAAATATGAACCCGGAGTCGAATTTTACCTAAATTAGTCACGTTTATGTTTATGAGACGTCGTCGTCGTGGCGCAAGGGCACAAAGTGTGACTATAAAATCGACTGGTTTATGGGTTCAATCCCCACGCGAGGAAATGAAATATTTATTTATATTTTCATTTCTTCGCTCTGGTCTCGAGGCAATGCCTCCAGAACTCGGCGGAAAGTGGGGAACGGAGTGTCTTAGCACTAGGTTCCCTCAGCCTACCCTGTTGTGTACGGGATACAGCGTGAAGCTGATTTTATTCACGTTTACAGCTAGACACTATGACCATAAATTTCTTCTGTCTGTACAGTAAAAAAAGAAAAAAAAAATAGTATTTCCGCGAAATATTATCGTTGGCTTTATATTTGACTTGAAGTACTTTGATGAAAGCAACTACGACCATGAGAGGTCAAGTTTGATAGTTTTTATTGCGAAAAAAAAATTAGTTTTATTGGACACAAAGCTGACAGAAATATACAATGGGAAAAAAACCAGGTCTTAAATTTTATCTCCGACAGTCATTATTAAACAGAAATAAAAAATCTGTCCTAATATAAAATACTGCTTAAGCTTGTTTTAAATAGAAAAAAAAACCAGTATATCGAAAAATATTTTCGAAAAAATCAACATCTGTCATACTCACCAAGGAAAAAAATTCCTAAAAAAATATAAGTTACGAACAAATCCTTTAAAAGAATGAACGAATAGAAAATACACGTTATTCTCAATTTGGTTATTTCAATTCAAATTCTTCTTTCTTATCTTTTACGTTTTTTTTATTGGAAAGTTCTTGTGACAGCTGTCAGGAGTTTCTTATCAGTCACTTGAATGACACAGTACAGTGTTACAGCCACATTAGACTTAGAATTATTTTAGTGTGATAAAAACTTAATTAAGTTTTGAAGTAACACTCACATAATATATACGTAATATATTATTGTTTTTTATAATAATTTATATACTCAACATGACCCACCTCCCGAGTGTCCGATGGAGCTGAAATTTGAATTACAGCTTCTATTCTGTCGAAAATGAAATTACACACAATCAATATGGTTAAAAACAAGTCAATCCAAAATGGCTGCTACAACAAAATGGCGGATTACCAATTTTTCTTCTTGTGCTGCTGTGAGTTCGATCCCACATGGTGAAATAAAATATTTATATTGTTATTATTTTCTTCTTCTTCTGTCATAATTTGGAAGTGGGCAAGCTAAACGGAAGTGTCTAAGTGAAAACAGTGTCTTATTACAGTAGGTTCCCAGGTTCTCTCTGCCTACCCTGCTATGTGTGGGATATAGCGAGAATATAATAAAAAAAGAAACATTCATTTTCCATATTCTTAAAATGACAAAAAAATCGGGGAACTTAGTCGTGTTTAAGTAATAATAATTTTATATTTAATTAATTGAATTTGTCATTTGCTCTTAGTTAGCTCGTTTGAAAGGAGCGGCTACCCGACCTCTGGGACCTATGATGGGGCGACTCGACCTCGTATGTAGAACAAAATTATACGAGTTTCTGATTACTTTAACAAATTAATCATCTACCGAGAATTTATGAATTTGTTCATTTGTTGAATGTCACTTAAATATATCGAATAACACGGCAGGCAGAGTGATCCTAGTGTTAAGCTACTCCGTTCCTCACTCTCCATCCAACATATCGTGACATTGTGTGATTTTCATTTTCGATTCTATTTCGGTTTGTTTACATTGGGTCCGTACTTCCGTCCGCTTTTACAATGGGATCCCAGAAAACTTACAAGAACGTTTCATATCGCAATTAAATAAGATAAACGATGTTTGCTAGTCATATATACAGCTTCACGCCGTATCCCGCACACAGAAGGGTAAGCAGAGGGAACCTAGCTAAGACACTCCGTTCCTCACTTTCCGCCCAATTCTGGAGGCATTGCGTGTTGAGTAGCGGAACTCAACGGGGTGTTTGCCTCGACACCAGAGCGGCGAAATGAAAATATAAATTTAAATAAATATTTTCAATTTTGGAGTGGGGATCGAGCCGAGTCGCATTTACAGTTACGCACTTGTGCCCCTGCTACACGACTGGCCTCAAAGTTTGTGAGTACTTTGAGAGTTAAAGTTAAAATCAAATTAATTATTGAACTGATAACATGCCTTGGAAATGAAATGCTTGCTACAATCTGTTTCAAAGATACTATTGTCTCTTATTGTAAGTGTGAAGTTAAATAATTGAAAAAAGAAAAAAAAATGTCCCGTTGAGGTCTCAGTTTTGAGACAGAACTTAAGGTATGGTATAATTTATATTTTTTTTATGAAAAAAGACAAAGCAAACGAGCATACAGGTTACCTGATAGTAAGTGATTACTGCAGCCTACGACCCTGTGTAAGTAACACCAGTGGAGTTACAGGTGCATAACCGGCCTTTAAAGTAGAGATTGACGTGCTTTTTGAAGGTACTCGGCCTGGAAACAATGCCGCAGGGGGAGCATTCCACAGTTGTGTGGCGTGTGGAAGGAAGTTCCTACAAAACCGCACAGTAGTAGAGTGCCACGTATCCAGATGCTGTGGATGATACTTGAGTTTGTGACGTAGTGTGCGGTAAGAAATTTCGGCGGCAGGTAACAGGTCAAACAGTTCTCCAGAACACTCCCCATGATAAATGCGATAGAGAACGCACAGTGAGGAGACATCTCTACGCAAAGCCAATGTGTCAAGCCCTGCACAGATCATTGGGTCCCCAACGATTCGAACGACTCTACATTGTATACGATTAAATGAGTCAAGCTGATAATGGGGTTCACCAGCCCAGAGCCCAGTGCATGACCCAGATATTCGGTTGATATCTACTTTTTTTCATATGTCCTTCTATTAAAGCGTAAAGCAAAAGAAACTGTTGTTTTGACATATATTGTGTTTAGTAGAAATAGAAGGTGAAAATATAAAATTCAAATTTACAACCAAAATAAAATCTTTGACTCCACTTAATATTACTGTAGAATACGGGCGCTTAAGAAAGTAAGATTTTTTTAGACTAACACTAAGTTCACCCTGTGAAAGTGAGATACATATATATATGTACTATCTAACCCAGGGGTTCCCAACCTTTTCTTGATCAAGGACCACTTTTATATCATTCTTGGTAGCAGGGACCACTATGCATGTAGGTATATTAAAAACTAACTGTGATAATTAAACAGAACCTTCGCCACCACCATCCCCAATCATAAAATTAAAATTGTTCGCGGACCACTTTTAGGCTTCTGCGGACCACTGGTGGTCCGCGGACCACCGGTTGGGAACCACTGATCTAACCCAAGTAACAAATTAACTCACAATTAATCTAGAATTTGCTTCAATTTAGTCGCAGTTCTATTGAATTGTGTTTAACCGCAACGTTTAAAGTCGTTTCCTCGGAACTGAAATACTTGTGTATATTAGAATGGATATATGAATACGATATATGCATATAGAATGGAAACATGATGTAATAGTAGATCAATATAGGAGAATATTGTAAACATTGTATTTATTAAATTAGATAATTTAGTCCTTTTAAAATGATAATTTAAAGTAGCATTAGTATTTAGAAAATACATTTAGCAAAAATTCAATATCATGGATTCATTATTTCACTTGAAAAATAAGGATGACTTCATCTTTAAATAGTTTTCTGTTTGTACTTAATATGATTAAAATAATAATGTAACAGGTGAGTTAGAATAAACATTGTTTTTAAGATCGACCTTCTATTATATAATATTTTACTTTAAAACATAAGGCAGACCGCGCATTTGATCGTCTATTCTCATAGTCAAATGGAACCGGAATAAAATATTTCAAATGATGGCAACCTTTGCTTGCGGCAGTTATTTTCCACTTATGTGTTATAGTGTTGAGAAAAAATAAGCTTTAATTTGATATATAATTCATTAAAAAACACATGAGTGCAAATATTACTTTAAGAGCCTTTAAGGCAACCCTGGGCTTGCGGCAGACTGAGAGCTGGCAACCATTGTTTTTCCAATTCCTTACGATTTCCTTTCAAATGATGTGCGATTCAGATAAAAAACATATGAGTGCAATTTACTCCAAAAACGCATTACGAAAAAAAAATATTAAAGATGATTGCGACAGGATTCTTCTAGGCCTAACCCTAGTGTAATCTATTCTACTATAATTTATCATTCTTAAATATAAGTTTCAGTTGAAAAACAGATCCCTGCAGATTTAAGCAATGGAATCTTAGGCCAATACTTGCACTTTCAGAAATTTTTGAAAATAAGTTTTTCGTGATTGAACGTATAAATTATATAATCTTTCGTTTAAAAGAATTATAGGCGAATGGGCCGCTAGTATTTAATATTTTTGTATCCTCCCTCTGGTAATGAAACAAAGCGCCATGTTTTTTTTTAAAGAATTTTAACTAAACACTACAGACACGTGGTCCGTCCTTTTTTTTACTTTTTCATTATTATCAGCTAATCAACAGTTTTATATTTATCTGCTACTTAAATAAGGCTTATAACTAGAGATAATTATTACGCCACTCAACAAACTATACCTCAAAAATTTTGCAGAAAATAGGGAACTGAAGAGTTTTAAAACTCCAAGATCACTCTGCCTACGCTGCTATATGCGGGATACAGCGAGAAGCTGAAATCAATTAAGTCATCAACCCCTTCCGTTATTTCGCGGCTGTCAGACAACGCACAGAAAGAATAATAATAGGTGTATCCAGTATATTTAACAGGTCAGTCGTGGCGCAGGGCTACAAGCGCGTGACTGTAAACGCAACAGGATTGTGGGATTCGATCAACAGGATTCGATTCCCACTTGACGAAAATAAACGTTTAATATTTTCATTTTTTCGCTTTGGTGACGACGTAAAAGCGCGGCGTTGAGTTCCGCCACTCAATACGCAATGCCTTCAGAATTCGCCGGAAGGAGGGTAGCGGAGTGTCTTAACACTAGGCTTAGTCCTACCCTGCGACATGCAGTATCCTGTGAAGCTGAAAAAAAGTACATTTAATATATCACAAGAAAATTGAATCAAAATATGAATCGATTTTTTTACTTCTTAGTTTGTCTATTTCTCGTTGGCTTGTATGCACACTTTGAATGTACTGACCGGATATGAATGTAACATTTTAGTAGTAACAAAACACTACAAATATCGTCGGTCAGACAAATCAAAAGTCCGACAATCTAAACTAGTCCAAGGATAAAATTACTTTGTTAATGCAAGGATACTTAGAAAATCAACTTTAACCAGAAAATGTGATTTAAAAGAGAATTTTCAATAATACTTAACTTGAGATTTTCAGAATTGAGTGTGAAAATAGAGGAAACGGAAATGAATTCGACCAATTGTAGCTGAATAGAATAAAACTTGTTTTTACGAGAAAACTGTTGGAAGCTCTCCATAAGATTAGATTTAACGCTTTTAAAGTGAAAATTCATGGAATGTAAATTTTATGTTCAGCTTTATGCTTATTCCTGTAGACCAAAGTAGGCAGAGAGAGACTTTTCACTCAATTTGCCAAACACTGTGTATTGCGTGGCGGAACTCAACGCCAGAGCGGAAACGTTCAAATCTCAAATGAAACTCAAATTAAAATATTTTGAATCAGCTTCACGCTGTATCCCTACCAATGCAGGGTAGGCAGAGAGAGACTTTTCACTCAATTTGCCAAACACTGTGTATTGCGTGGCGGAACTCAACGCCAGAGCGAAAACGTTCAAATCTCAAACGAAACTCAAATTAAAATATTTTGAATCAGCTTCACGCTGTATCCCGCACAATGCAGGGTAGGCAGAGGGAATTTAGTGTTAAGACACTCCGTTCCTCACTTTCTGTCAAATTCTGGAGGCATTACATATTGAGTGGTAGAACTCAACGCTAAAAAATAATTTAATTGTGAATTATTTGAGCGGTTTAACTCGAATTTAACCTAAATCCGTGACCCGTACCTTTTGAGGTGAAAGATGATTTTCAAAGAAACTTTAGATTTTTATATGTTTCTGACATATATTAATTATAATATTCTTTCTTTCATATAAATTTGTTCTGTCTGTACAGTGAATATAGAAAAAAAACATTGGTTCCGCGAAAAAATTACTTATAATTTGGTCTTATATTTGGATATGAAGTATTTTGAAGAGGTCAAATTTGATAGTTTTTATTAAAAAAAAATAATATATAGATGAAAATGTTTTATTGAAATGTAATGAAATAAAATGAAAACTTATTGTCAAAAAATATATGAGTACAGTAACCAGATACAATTAATCAAATCTATTTGTTATAGTATTCAGTAATATAATTTTACTCTGGTTTTATTGAACTCTGGTACCCATTGTAAGATTTAACTTGTGTTATGGGTACCAGTGCTCTTATAATTTTTAGATGACCTAGAAATCGGTAGATCCACACACACCCTTCTGTCTGGTAGGTTAATTATTGTATGAAAAATACAATACGAAAATAATAATAATAAAAGTAGGAAAACTTAAATATACACATTTGTATCGAAACTTCATCAAATGAAAACATATTTTGTACTAATTCACAAATTAATTTAATACAATGAAAAAAAATCATATCATCAATCAATCAACCAAAGTCTTAAATATTATCTCCGACAGTCAATATTTTAAAAAAATAAAAATTTAGTTTTAATATAATATACTGATTGGTGCAATAACAAAAAGGAAAATGTATAAAAAATAATATTTTTAACTAAGTATGTATAAAAATAATATTTTTACTAAGTATGTATAAAAAATAATATTTTTAACAGATAAAAAAATATTATATAAAAAAAATACTTTCAATATACCAAAACAACCCTAACATCATCTGTCATACTCACCAAGTAAAAAAAATCCTTCAAAAAATATTCGCTACGAATAGGTAAATTCTTTAAAAGAAGAACGAACGAATGGAAAATCACGTTAGTCTCAATTTACTTATTTCAATTCAAATTCTTCTCTCTTATCTTTTATGTATTTTTTCAGTTATTGGAAAGCTTTTGTGATAGCTGACAGGAGTTTCTTACCAGTTGCTTGAACAATGTTTAAATACAGTACAATATTACTTAATGTATTGCTATTTCGCAGAATTCCATAACTTACCACGCTATTTTTTTTTATTTTAGCTTCACGCTATATCCCGCACATAACAAGGTAAGCAGACGGAGTCTATTGTTGAGACACTCCTATTTCTCACTTTCGGCGAAATTCTGGAGGCATTGCGTGTTGAGTGGTGTAACTCAACGCCACGCTTTGCCTTGTTACCAAAGCGAAGAAATAATAATAATAATATAATTGCTTAAGTTACATATATTGAAAAATTAAATCTAACAAATCAGTGATACGCTTACTGCTGATACAAAGCGTGACGTGGGCGTGATTTTCATTCTGGTGAAACAATTATTTGATTTTCTTGCCTTGATAACAAGACAAAACATGACGTCCAGTTTCACCATTCGATACCCAATATTTCAGAAATTGAGTGGAAAAATGGTAACGGAGTGTTTGAGCACTATATTCTTGTTAAATACCATGCTATATGCGGGAAAAAGCGTGAAGTAACCACAAAAGAATCCACAAGGGCATCGTGAACTTTCATACATTATTTGTTCCAAACCTGTCACACGAGTCCCACGTCGGGCGCCATATTTTTACCTCTATAAAACCTCGCTCTTACTTACCTGAAATGAATAAATACATATTTATGAGTTTTGTAGAACATTCTAAACAATGTTTCGGTTATGAATGTTATGTTCAGCTTCAATCTATGGAAAATAATTGCTGGTTTGTATTTTTTATGGTGCGTGACGTTGAGTTCAGCCACTCAACACTCTCTGTTTCAAAAATAGGATGGAAAGTGAGAAACGGAGTGTCTCAGCACTAGATTTCCTGTCTATCTCTTAGTTCATAGATAAAGATTATATAATCTTAAAATTCAAGTCAGTCATTGAGCAGATTGCCGTCAGAGAATGAACTATTTTATTTCTATATTTTATTAACCAGACAAAGCGCAGCCAATGACATAAATGAAATTGAATGAGAATTAATGGTTGAATTCCACCACTCTACACGCAATGTCTCGAAAATTGGATACTCTGCTCCCCATGCAACGCGCATGGGGAACAGAATGTCTCTCTATATATCCTGCTAAGCGTGCAAAAGCGTGATACGAAAAAACCTTTAAAATCATTAAAAAAACATTAACCAAAATCTGTAAAATTATCATAATTTATATATACTCTATAATGAGGCGGGAAACCATTTGGAAAGATATAAAAAGTATCGTTAGACGTAATTTAGTGTAACGTGAGCTTAGTAGGCTTTATCTAAAAACTTTTTTATTATATCGCGTCTGATCTCTTAAGCTTCTTTTGTGAAAAATTCTAATATAGGCGCAGGTTGAATTGAATGTAAGTAAAGAAGATATTATTCTTGTGGGAGACAAAATGTTCGTTCACATAAAAAAAATATACATTTAGGTAAGTTAAGACACTCTGTTTTTCACATTCCGCAAAATTGTCGAGATATTGCGTGTAGCGTGGCGGAGTTCTCCGTTACGCTTTGTTTAGTGGGAAAATAAAATTAAATATAACTATTTTCTTTGGTGAGAATAGAATTCCCAACCGTCGCTCTTATCAGACGCCGTATGTCTGCACCACAACGGCCTCACTATTGACAGGTGAATTAAGGTTTTTATTTTTTCGTATTTACTTATGCATAGATAAATATATATTTTTTGTATATTTCTATTAAAGTTATATCCCAGCTTTCGGCCAAAATTACATTGATTATTGAGAGGAACTCAACGCCGCGCTGTTTTAAATTTATATAACGATGTTATAATTACTTGAAAATATTTTTTTATATAATATAAAAAGAACAATATATGAGAACAAAAATATGCTTACAGAAAATAGCTAGACGGGAAACCAAGCAAATTAAAAAAATATATCATAGAACATGGCCCCAGGGCGGCGGCTTAAATAAATAAGTATAAAAAATATTCTTTATTGTACACCAGATAGGTTATGTAATATACAATATTGATCCTAATATTTAAAACAAAAGGTGCCTTATGAACGATCTCTTTCAGGCAACCTTTACGTAAAGGACAAAATTAAAAAAAAATCGTTGTGAGATAAAAAATATTATGATTGAAAATTCGCAGTTTTGACTTTTGCCATCCAACGTGAACTGTTTCGAAATCTGGAGAGAAAGAGAGAAAGGAGTGTCGTGATACTAAATCCTCTAGGATATTTCATTTTCCGAGTCAGCTCTTCATGTAAGAGTGTATTCTAAGTTCGTCACTATAAAAATTTTAATCTCGCACAAAACAAGATAGGCAGACGGGATCTGGAAACCTAGTGACACTCGGACACTAAGTATAATATATTATATTTTAAGAAAAACAATCCTTTTCTATTAAATTTATTTTGCCCAGGCCAAGCGCCGTAGTTAGGTTCAAGAATATTTCTTTTCAAATAGAAATAAATGAAAGTTATATATGAATCAATCGTTACATCGAAAATAATATCTTAATAAGTATATCTTTCGTATAACTATAACATATAAATAGACTAAACTAAACTATAAGTAGTTTCTGAGATTAGCGTCTTCAACCAAACAAACTTTTCAGTAATAAAGTAAGTCTATAATATTAGTATAGATTTAATTAGTAGCGTACTGTAATTTAGAGACGGACGTAGCCTTGCTTTATTAAAAAGCTGAAATATAGCTGTAATCATTTAGAATTTTTTAATTATCTCCCTAACAAAGGAGTTGAACGAGATGATTATTATTTAATATTATAAAAAATAGAAAATTTTGTGCTAATTAGTGCCAGTATATAATATTTATTATTTCTACTGTAGACTGTACTGGTCTTAATGATTCATTTCTGTTTCATATTTTTATTTTATTTTATGACACTTGACTCTCCGCCTAGTTATAATCTCCTTGAAAATGATTGACACAATTTAATGTGACATGACTAAGTCACTCACCTTCTCAAATGTAGAGACGCTATAAAGCTTAATTCCATACAAACGGTAATATTATTCTAAACTAGCGTCCTTCTGGTGTCATTGACCACGTGATTATGGATATTTCTATTAAATATTTTCTTTGTAAAAAGTAGCCTGCAATTTTAATAAAATAAAAAAGAAATCCTTCAGTTCTGATAATAATAAAATTACATCTAATAAATAGTGTAATGTAGGACGTCCTTCAGCTAGATGGGGTGACGATATTCGCAAAGTGGTTGGGAACAGCTGAAGATCGCATTAGAGGCGTGCTGTTGGAGAGGCCTATGTTCAGCCATGGACGAGGACAGGCTGATGATGATTATGATGAAATATTGTTGTTCATCTAAAATGGCCACCACAATAAAATGGTTGATTTAAAATTTTTGAATGACCTTGATTTGTAAAATATATCATGACAAAATATCTAGAAATTTTATTTTTTAAAAGGTATTTTTAAATAATATTGGATTTTTGTTTATTAATCTTTGAAATGTTTCAGAAAATCTATTGATCTTACTCTCTTAAGGTAAGAAATTATAATGTTTCGAAATATTGTTTTTTGAGGTTAATTACATACGAGTATGTACCTAATACAATATGGCTGTTTCAAAACTGTTTCAATAATTTAAGCTGAGCGTTTTTTATTAGAGGTAGGAATAATATATATTATTTTTGGAATATAAGTAATACACCATCAGTTCATTAATGCCTTAATGAATTAATGGTAGAATCTTAGGTAGAATCTTAGCAGATATCAGCGTTGAATTTCGCCACTCAACACGTAAAGTCGGAAAGTGGGTAACGGAGTGTCTTAACACTTGGGTCCCCTCTGCCTACCCTGCTATGTGCGGGATACAGCGTGACGCTGATTTATATATTTTACTTTATCTACCTAAGTACTATCTTCTGTGCCATCCTACATTTTGTGTGAGACAGATTTCGTATCTACTAATAATATTATTGAAAATAATAATCAAAACATGAAAAACAATTTGTATGATAATTATTGAAGAGTTAATAAGTTCTAGGTTGATCCAACCATGTAATCTCCAATCATTGCGAAATGAGGGTATATATGAAATTTCGAATATCACCCTTAAAATTACTATATTTAAGGTGGAATTTCTATAAAGTATACAGAATGTTTATAAATAAATAAAATTAATTTATGTTAATATTTTATATTATCATAATTTTCGGGAGAACTTTCTGATTAACAATCAACCGCAAGCGAAATACAAGTTAACTAAGTTTTCGGCCTCATAAACTACAGTATTGTAGCGAAAAAATCTCTGTCACGCCTTTTCTCGCATAACGGAGTAGATAGAAGGAACTCAACTCAACATAGAGTGTCAAAAGTGGGGAACAGAGTGTCCTATGTGCTTGTTTGTGTTTTTACTGTGTCTGATCATTTCTCCATTTTTCCCCATTTGTACAGCGTCAGTTTCAAATTTATTATGTTTCATTTTTAATAAATAGAACACAAAAATAAAATATTGTGAACAAATATGGGAAGCTGCTAAAAAATGGCTGTCAACACCACATATGAACACTTCAAATCTAGAGCTCATCTTAGACCTCGCGGACTGTATAACATTAGAAATTGATTTTATTACAGAATTTCGTTAGTAACCCCATTAAGAAGATTTCAGTTTTACTTTAAAATTCAATGTCATATTATTTTCAATTGAAAACATCTTTCAGTTTCAACAATGATATGAAGAATTAAGTGAAAATTGTAAAAAATTACATATGGCTCTAGAGGCAGACAGAGGGAACCTAGTGCGAAGACCTAAAACCTTTTGTTCCCCATTTACCATCTAATTTTCAAGATAGTGTTAGTTGTTAGTTTGCAGTGTTGAGTGACGGAACTCAACGCTGCGCTTTGTCTAACAGAGCTAAGAAAATGTATTTAGAAATGAAAGGGTTCTAATTCCGTATAATGATAAGTCTCTTCAATATTGCACTGAACAGGGAATATCCCGAAATTGGGTGGCAAGTGAAGAATGGAGTGTCTTAAAACTACATTTCTTCACGTAAGATGCACGTAAATATATTTCCACATAAAATAATAATGTATATTGCAAAAAAAATCTGTACCAAAAATATTTTCTCACAATAATAGCGGGGTAAGTATTGTAAGGGTGATAAATGGGTAAGTATTAAAGGCTAACCCTTAAATGGCCATTTTTCCATATGCCACTTTACCTTTTTTTAGCGCGAAATTATTTGCAAAGACATCGAGTTAGATGCATATTGTATTATAGTTTACATATACCAGGACAAGAGATAGAGACTTATATCAGATAGAGTCAAAATACTCCGGCTTCCGCTTTTCACCCTGTAAATTGCAGAATGTTTTATGAGACGGTCGTGGCGTAGGGGCACTCTAAGCGCGACGTTTGTGGATTCGATTCCCACTTGGAGGTACAAAATATTCAATATTCTAATTGCCTCGCTCTAGTGGCGACGTAAAGTGCGGCGTTGTTCTCCGCCATTCAACACACAATATTTCAAGAATTCGGAGCAAAATGGGATACGGAAGTGTCTTAACGGAAACAGAGTGTCTTAACACTACGTTCCCAGGTCTAATGCTACGTGTCTACATTGCTACGTGCGGAATATAGCGTAAAGCTAAAAAGTGATTTGCCTTACCAGATCGGGAACAGTGGCATTATGGCTTCAACGTGGTGACTGTGGGATTAAATGACGCTGGCTCATACATTTTGCAAAGTTTTAAGCTAGTAAACTTATTACCACATAAGTTCAAAATTGGGAAATTTTTGTTGAACTTCTCCTAGTAAAAAAATATCTTGTGTGGGTGTACATTTAGCTTAATATATATAAAACATATTGTTCATGTTACAAAAAAATGGATTCTCTTTTTTAAATTTTAAATAATAAACAACGATATGCATCATATAAAAAAAGAATTAAAAAAAAACAGATAATTAGGAATAATAAAATAGTGTAAAAGAAGATAGAGCGCGGCGTTGACTTCCACCATAACACGAAATGTCTTGAAAATGAAAACAGAGTGTTTTAACACTAGGTTCCCAGGTTGCCTCTGCTAACCCTATTACGTGATATACAGCATGACCTTTAAAAAAAATCAGTGGCTAATATAAATTCAAATATTCAATAACATTTTTCATAGTCATCAACCAGAATTGAAACCTGCAACCCACATTAAACAATCTCTGTTAACCACTAAAAACGTACATCCTTTTACGTACAAATATTTAATGTATTTGCATCATATAATATTCTCATTCAACCGCTATTGCGCGTAATAAAATATGTAAGGTACACTCAACGGTCAAGGGTGGAAGAAACGAAATGAAAATGTGAAAGTATTATTATATGAAAACCCTTAAAATACGGCTAGTGTGGAATTTAATTTAATTTAAGATTTTAATGTTAAAGTTCTTGATACTGGATGACGTGGAAAGAGGCAATCCAACCTGGACTTTCTTAGCTATTAAATATTTAGAGATGATTGTATCTAGTTCTATACCTAGTAGATAAAAAAGATACCTAAGAATAAAAGGTAATTAATACCTTAAATTTTTTTTTTGTGTAATGGAAATACATATTTTTTTTATTTTCTTGAGTGGTAATTGAACCCACAACCTCTGCGGGATGGCTGGCTAACTGGTTTTTTGGCATTGGGTTTTTTAATTTTTTTTTATTATTTTTTTTTTACCCAATATTTATTTATTGGCGGAGCTTATCTTCGTACTTTGCGTAACCAAACAAAAATCTTCGCTCACATTTGAAATTCCATTTACTATATTTCGTATTACACTAGTAAAATTTGATTTTCAATATAAGTTTCACCCCATTTCACTTGTGTAAGGGATGATTTTTGCATAATCCTTTCTATAGCGCACATAATATAGATTGTACAAGACCCGTTGTGTGGTTATCCTATACTGTATACAATTTTCTATCAACAAAAACTATCAAAAAATTTAAATTGCTGTACGGAAATTCAAGTTTTATATAAAACTAACGTGTTAGCTTAGAATTTGCAGCAATTTTATAATAACTTTAAGTTGTTAAGAGTTAAATTGAGACCATAGTAGCGCAGTGATTCCACTTGGGAATTGAATCACACAGTCACACGTTTGTGTCCCTACACCAAGTCTTATTAATATAATATTCTTTTCTAGCTACCTTTTCTATATAATTTAGATATACTACGCTCTCCACTTTAACTCCAGCTAAATTCGAAATAATAAATCGTTAACTCGAATTGAGACCGAGCCCACGACCACAGCACTTGTAATGAAACGCTGTACCACTATGCCACGATGGCCACAAATTTACTGTATTTACAAACTAAAAATTACAAATGATTTCTCCAACATTCCAAAGAACCAGTAGCTTAGAAAAATAAGAAAATTCTATTTTTATATAAGTAATCTAAGTGTAGAGGCGTTTTCAAGCCGTAATTAGGGAAGCCCTCGCGCTGTTACAATTTATTACATTTACCCCAATTTCAAAAATATATGTCTTTGCCAACTTCATTTAGTTTGAAATGAGAAATTGCCTAATTTTGTATTATATTAGGTTTTTTCTTTCTATATATCAGGTTAGATCAAGAGAACGCAGTGTTAAGACACTTCGCTTTTTGGCTTTGCCCAATTTAAAACCACTGCAAGTTGAACGTTGGAAACTAATGCTACACTTTGCCCTACCTGCACGAAAAATAAGATGTAAAAAATAATTATAATATGATAACAAATTTTCGATTTACTTTCCTCAAAGAAATCACAATGAAATATTATAATTTAAAGTAGAATATATAAAAAAACATATTTTTTAGAGTAATTAAGACTTGGCGAGGATGTCTCGGTGAGAATATAGAAGAACATAGAAGAAATGGAATGAATGGTAATAAAGCGTTAAGCTAAAAAATCAATATACAATAAAAAAATTGTAATTAAAAAACAACCCGCTTTTTTCAACCTAAGAGTAACCTGGGAAATTCTTTTTAATAATCAATTAATCAGCTTCACGCAGTATTACGCACACAGCAGGGTAGGCAGAGGGAACCTAACGTTGAGACACTCCACTTCACTTCTCCACTTTCCGCCGAATTTGGGCAGTGCGTGTCGAGTGGCGGAATTAACGTCGGACTTTTTCTTAGTGCCTTATTAGATTCATTCTCCGAGTAGGGATCGAATCCACAACCGTCACGTCTACAGTCACACGCTTGTGCTACTGCGCCGTCTCTCGAAATCGAATTAATCTATAATTAATTAATTTAATTCCGGGTAACTTTTTAAAATCATTATTAAATATCCTTTTCACGTTTTGTAAAGGAAATTTCTCGAAAGACAGGATTCCGTTTCGTATAGTCACGCAAATTAAGTAGCCATTTCTAGTTCTGTAAATGAGATTTAAATATATTAATTTATTTTCCTTTATTTGCCCCTAATTTCCTTTTCAAGTTAGTTTAAGTGTAGTAGGGTAGGCAGTGTGTAAAGAAAATCTGCTGCCCGTTTTCCGCTGAATTCTGGAGGCATAGCGCGTTGACTGGCGGAACTCAACGCCGCGTTGTGCCTCGACACTAGAGCGAAAAAATCAAAATATATATTCGATATCCCCGATTAGGGACTAAATGTCGCGCCCTTGCGCAAAGACTGGTGTCAAGGACGCCGCTAATGAGCTTAATAAAGGAACAGCTGCACACATTTTACTGCAACGCAGAGTAGGCGGTCGGAATCTAATGTCGACATATCGTCTTGAGTGGCAGAACTGAACGCCGCTTTTTGTCTCCTCCATTAATGAAATGAAAACAATAAATTCCCCAGAGTGATAATCAAAATTTTAATCGTCATCGCGACACAAAAGCCTCTGTAATGTAACTTTACATTGTGAATTCTTATTCATATTGTCACAGAATTAATCTTGTACAGGTGTGGCTTATTGCTGTTTCCGTATTATGTAGGCGCGTCATATGTTTTTTATTTGATTCTTCTATAATATACTTTTGTTAATCAAGGTGCCATGGCACAGTATTTTACTGTAACGTAAAGGTATTTGGTTTGAATCCATTTGGAAAAATCTATATATCAATAGTTATTTCCAGTTTCTCATATTTTTAAGAGAAAGTATTGTGTTGGGTTCCGCAACTCACTTGTAGTCTTGAAAATGGGTGTAATATCTTGTTAGGTTTTCTTAAAACTAGATTTTTCATTAAGCAGTACTAACAATACGAAATGGGACGTTGAGTTGTAACACTCGCTACGTAATATTATGTCAAATATAGACAGAAAGCTGAGAGTGGAATGTTTTGACACTAGGATTTTTCTGTCCGTAGCATGCATGCCATGCCATAAGCAATATATAGCGCTAAACTGTAAGATACTAATAAAAAATATATCTTTTAAAACAAGCTTTTATTGATTTTTTGGATATATGGATGGATTTTATAAATTAATCCCGTTCATTTGATATCAATATTAGTTGAATTGTGCAAAAAATTGTAATCCGCCATTTTGTTGTGGCGGCCATTTTGTAATAACAACAACATTGACTATATATAATTTTATTGTCATCAAAAGTGAAATCGTAATCCAAATTTCTAATTAAAAAATCTATTAAAATTAATATTTAATTTCCTCGAGTGCGAATCGAACCGACGACCATTCACGTTTACAGTCATACAATAACGCCCCTGCGCCGCGATCGGCCGAGTTTTATATCGACTATAAATGAAATTTCTAATAATATTTATATGATTACGTATTAAGCTAAAAGGTTCTTGAACTTAACGAATTTTCCATACAACCGCTATACCACCAAAAGTCACGCTAGCACCTTAATATATTTAAAAGCTCGATATTAAATAACTAATGGCCGTTTTAAGTGATATACCTGTAGGAAATTAAATGGAAACTCTCTCTTTTTATACAGAAAGTAGGGACGATTGTAGTAGGTTTGTTTTTATATTTTTTGAAAATGTTTATTTTTTAAAATATTAATTTAAATTTATATTTTTTTGTTTTGGTGCAATGCTTTGAGAATTCGGCGGAAATTGTAGAGCTGAGTGTCTCAACACTAGAATCCCTCTGCCTATCCTGCTGTGTGCTGGAGACAGTGTGAAGCTGATTAGATTTTTTTTATCAAGCAAAACAATATTAACTTTTAATACAAAAAGAAAATATAGTATTAAAATTGTTTGAGCTGTTACGAACAAACTTATTACTATGTTAGCTTTTGAAAGCTAAAAGCTATTTTCGAGGACTCTCAGTACAAAATTCAAATAACTGGTAAAATAAATATTGCAAAAAACCTTTCAGGTGTTTTAGTTTTAAATGTAAAAGTGGCAGTTCAATTTAAAAATGCACTAGTAGCCGCCCACGTCTTTGTTTACGTAGACTTTTTGATCATTTCAGATAAATGTTTTTAAAACAGCAGAAAAAACAAAAAAATCGCATGTTTTTTTTTATTTTCATTTCTATCTTTTTATCTATACTACGTATATATCTTGCACATAGCAAAGTTAGCTAATGAAACCTGAGAACCTATTATAAAACACTCCGTTCCCATTAAGACATTTCACACGGGTCCATATTCTCCATCGAATTCTGCAGGCATTGCGTCTTGGGTGCCGGAACTCAGCGTTGCGCTTCGCCTCCGTTACCAGAGCGAAAAATTTACTGTACTAAATATTTCATTTCCTCGAGTAGGAATCGAACCCATTCTTGCCTCTGGTTGTGACTGGCCTTTTTAATTTTTATACAAAAAAAAAATAAACAGTACTAATAGGTAGGTAAAATGAAAAATTTAATATACGTCACCCACTTTGTTAGGATATAAAGTAAGCACGTTAGATTATAACACGACGTAAATTGATGATAACATTAGCTTTGAGCGCCATAATGTGGATATATGTTAGCGAAAATGTTACTAATAGCGGAGTTAGTGATGTATGGGTGGGTACTTCTAAGATTGTAGTTCGATTTTAAGTTGAGATAAATATTACAGAGGATTTTTGATATAAATTTTGGTTTGTTTCATGTATTAATTAAAATTTTAGTTCTCTACTTTCCGAATTCTGGAGACACTCGGAATCGAACCCATAACCTGTAGCGTTTATCACGACTGGCCTCACTGAATATTTTTGTTGTAGTATACTTTTCTTCTTATTTAGATAAAGGAGTGTTCCAAATGTCAGTTTTCCAAAAACTTAAATAAGTACAGCGAATGATTGTATATGAGATTGCTGTTGGTTATCCCCACTGGGGAGGAATGAGGAGTGTTTATATATATATATATATATATATATATATATATATATATATATATATATATATATATATATATAGGGGTGTTAAGTTGGGGTATGGTATTGGTGGGAATCGCTAATGTAGTGAAACTAGCATTGCCCGTAAAAGCCAATGAAAACCATCTGCTGTGTTTTGTAGTGGAACACCAAGTTTCAAGTAGAGCCTCGACCAGTCCTAGCCTCCGCGTCCTCGTCGTACACCCTGGGTACTGCTGCGACCACGCAACCGCGTGTCCACTGCCTCGAAGTCGCAGCTGAGCTGAGGAGGTAGGGCAAAGGCGAATATTCTGCGCCATAAAACAGAATACAATCACTAAAGAGGGAAGATACCCGAAACAAAACTGAGCATGACCGTAGGCTCTAAGGTGGCAGCCCCGCTAACGGTCTAAGGCATAGTGGGTTAATCACCTGCTTGCACTAAAATTTACGATTAAAGAAACAGAAACAGAGATAAACCGAACCGATCCTTTACCGACGACCTTTGGCATGAAAACCCGGACACGAATTGCTTTTTGGAATGTACGCACACTTGGCAGTGAAAGTAGACTTGCTCAAGCAGAAGTAGAAATGCTCAGATACAACTTGCAAATTCTTGGTCTAAGTGAAGTGCGAAGAAATGGCTTTGGTGAATTGAGAACGTCCAGAAGTCTGACTTTGCTCTACTCCGGCAAAAAGACGGAAGAAGAAGTGCATGAATATGGCGTAGGGCTCCTTCTCTCAGAGTCAGCAAGGAAGAGTCTTCTGGACTGGAAGCCGATCTCAGATCGCATTATGTACGCCCGATTTAACTCTAGAGCCCGAAAGATCTCCATTGTACAGTGCTACGCCCCAACAAATTCCGCATCAGAAGAAGCCAAAGATGATTTCTACAATTCTCTCAATGCCACAGTCAAGAACATCAAGAGACAGGATATTGTGATCGTCATGGGAGACCTGAACGCAAAGGTTGGAAGTTGTAACTTGAATCGTGAGAGATGCATGGGTGTACAGGGGCTTGGAGTGTGTAACGAGAACGGAGAGCGTTTTATAGAGTTCTGTCAAAATTACGATCTCACTATTGGTGGTACGCTATTCATACACAGAGACCATCATAAACACACTTGGACTTCACCCGATGGTATTACTAAGAACCAAATTGACCACCTTGCTATCAGTACTAAATGGCGTTCCTCGTTGCTCGATGTGCGTAATCGTAGAGGTGCTGACATTGATAGCGACCATCACTTGGTAGTCGCGGAGATACGTCTTAAACTTGCGGTAACACGACCAGTAGCGGAAACGGGAAAATTTGGCAAACGATTTGATATATCCAAACTACAAGACCCAACTATTCGTGACAAATTCAGGCTAGAGCTCCGAAACCGATTCTCTGGACTTCAGACACATGAAACAGCCATAGACGAGGAGTAGAACCACATCAGGATTGCCTATACAGAGGCTAGCTCTATCGTATTAGGACACAAGCGCCGTAAGCGTGACGAATGGATTTCACAAAGCACCTGGGACCTTATTGCTAGTAGAAAGGAGCTGCATCTAAAGTTGCTAGGAATACAAAATGAAGCCCAAAGAGCTCACCTCAAAATGGAATATCGGCTGATGCGCAGAAAAATCTATCGCAGTACGCGCAAAGATAGAAGAATTTGGACAGACGGTCTTGCTGAACAAGCGCAACTCGCTGCTAATAGTGGAAATCTGAGAACCCTGTATACCACAACAAAAACTTTAGCGGGTAATGCAAGATTCAAGAAGAAGCCTCTTAAGTCCACAGAAGGTCAGCTTATTGTAACATCCGAAGGACAGTTGCAGCGCTGGCGTGAGCATTTTACAGAGGTCTTCCACAGTCAGGAGTTGGCAACGCCAATCGGAACACTAGAGGCCATTCCACCCTCACAGCTACTCGACATTGATACCGATCCACCTTCATGTGAAGAAGTCGCTAGAGCTATTCTTTCCCTGAAAGTCCAAAAAGCACCAGGACTCGATCTTATAACTGCAGAAATGCTCAAGGCTGACTTACGCACCGCTGTTGAGATTCTGAAGCCTCTGATTGATAAGATTTGGGATTCCGAAGAGGTTCCTGAGGACTGGAATAAGGGCCTACTTATAACTGTACCTAAAAAAGGTGACCTAAGTCAATGCAGCAACTGGAGAGGAATTACTTTGCTCTCAGTTCCATCTAAGGTTTTCTGCAAGATCATCTTGGATAGACTATCAAGAGCCGTTGAACCCCTTCTTCGCAACGAACAGGCGGGCTTCCGCCCCAACCGTTCATGCATAGACCAAATCAACAGCCTTCGCATTATACTCGAACAGGCATCAGAATGGCAGAGAGAGCTATACCTAACCTTTGTCGATTTCGAAAAAGCCTTTGACACGTTGAGGTGGTCTAGCTTATGGTCTCGCCTGTTCAGCATCGGTGTCCCGCCAAAAATCGTACATTTACTTCAAGCCTTATACAAGAATTGCTCTTGCAAAGTTTTGCACGATGGCTTTCTTTCCGAAGAGATAACTGTGCACGCCGGTGTCCGGCAAGGTTGCCTCCTCTCACCTCTTCTCTTTTTAATTGCATTGGACGATGTTATGCGTAATGTGTGTAAAAAGGGGCGCCGTGGAATAGAATGGGGAATAAGCGATGTCTTGGAAGACCTGGACTATGCTGATGACATATGCCTACTTAGCCATAGTCGCGCCGATATGCAGTCGAAGCTTGAAGATCTTAAGTTAGAGGCATCTAAAATAGGGCTCAAAATTAATACCCGGAAGACCCAAGAGATGAGATCTGGAGTGAAGAACTCAACACCACTGCAAATAGACACAGATATTGTGGAACAAGTTCCCAAATTCACATACCTCGGAAGCGTCGTGTCGGAGACAGGAGGTACAGAACAAGACATCTCTTCGCGAATTGCTAAGGCCCGAGCGACTTTCGCGCAGCTACGACCCATCTGGCAGTCACGTAAATTAACCCGTAGAGTTAAACTCAGGATTTTTGGGTCTAATATAAAGTCAGTGCTGCTTTATGGGTGCGAAACGTGGAAGGTGACCAAGACTGTGTCGCATCAGCTTCAAGTTTTCGTTAATCGGTGTCTTCGCCAAATTCTTGGTGTCCACTGGCCGGAACAAATTTCGAATGTTAACCTTCGTGAACTTTGTCGAGAATCACCCATCGACCAACAAATCAAACGCCGCAAGTGGAGCTGGATTGGGCACACGTTGCGCCGAGATCCTGACCATATCCCGAAACAGGCTATGGACTGGAATCCTCAAGGAAAGCGCAAACGTGGCCGTCCCAAGCAAACTTGGCGACGTTCAGTTTTAGACGAGGTGAAGAAGATTGGCAAGACATGGAGCGAAATTAAACGAGAAGCTCAAGATCGTGCATTATGGCGGAACTCTGTGGATGCCCTCTGCCCCAACTTGGGGACATAGGAATTTAAAGAAAGATATATATATATATATTCATTTCTGGCTCTGATAGTGCAAAATGCAGCGTTGAGTTCCGCCAGTCAACACGCACTGTCTTGTAAATTCAAAAATAAATTGGGGAAAGGAGTCCTTAACACTAAATTCTCTCCGTCTACTATTGTAAAAAACCCTCTTTGTAGAGTAGCAAAGTTGACAATATAATTTCATTGCAAGAATGGATGAATTTTATATAAAACAACGGATTTCATTCCTATATTTCGATTATTTGAAACTGCCTGTTGAGCCACAGTTAATTAAATTAATATTGCGATAGCCATCGCTTGCATGTGACGATTAAACAATACTAGCCATTACCCGCGGCTTTGTTCTTGTGTTCTAAGGGAAATATGTGTCAATGACAAATATGTGTCAATGACATGACACATATCAGTTGTGTATGTCACGTGACACAATCTAGTTCAAATGAGATAATTCTGACAGCAGGTACAGTGGATTACATTGACTACTAATAACCTTATATTAAACTTCTATTCTTATCCGATTCTTTTTATTTTAAAAATCTAATCAGTTAATCGTATAGAGGGAACCTAGTATTGAGACATTTCGTTTCCCATTTTTCGTCGATTTTTTGAAGGCATTGCGTGTTGAGTGGCGAATGACAACGTCAGGTCTTTGTCTTGGAGCCAGAGTGAAGAAATGTTTATCAATCCCTCGAGTGGGGATTGAACCGACAACTGTCGCGTTACAGTCACACCCTTTTATATGGTCCGTTATTTATATCGTTTATATACACTTACTTTTTACACTTAGATAACAAACTTATTTGCAAAATGAAGCTTTCATTTAAAAAAAAACAGACCAGTAGTTTCAAATATCTTAGAGTTTCAACAAATAAACTCTTACTCTCGATTTATTATATTAGTATAGACATATTAGTATAAACAACATATAGCCTGTCTCGATAAATGGACTATCCGACACCAACAATACTAGTTACAATTTCAATCAGTAGTTCCTGAGATAAGCTTGTTCATCTGAATAAAATTTTCAGCTTTATAATATTAAGATCTACGTACGTGTATATAAATCTCTTATAATATTGTATCTACGTACGTGTATATAAACCTCTTCTTTAAATAAGTAGGTTGGCAGACGATACCTTAGAGATCTAAAATTTGAATAGGTTCCGTGGGGAGTCTTAGGGAGTACTAAGACAGGATTTTTGGGAATTAGTACTGGAGCAGAAATTTATAAGTTTTACATTTTATAATCCAGGCTGACAAAGTGTATGCTAATTTAAAGCCCAAATAAAGTCCTGGGACTTTATAGATTATCTAGATGGTAAGCTAATTGAAAACATTTTGTTTAGCTCCAATTATTTTATCAATAAGAAAAGTGAATAGAATTTTTATTAATAATTAAAAAATATATACCGTTTATGATTGTCAGCGCGACGGTTGTTTCAATCCTGAATCAAGGGGTTGAATGTTGGGGGTTATTTACTAGCTCTGGTGCCTTTGTGCTAAAACTAAGCACAGTCTCCGCAACTCAACATTTAATGTCACGAAAATTGGACAGAAAGTAGGGGAAAGGGTGTCACAAAACTAGGTTCTCATTACCTATCCTTAAATTTGGGAAAGTGATGAAACTGTTAGTAAGGCAAAGGTAAATATTTGAAAGAATTGAAGAAAGGACAGGTATGCAAGATCAGTGTAATTGGTAAGATATTAGTGAAAGAAATGATTTATGACGTAAGAGAGCGGTAAGAGAGGTAGGGAGAGACCTCGGTTGACCTTCGAAAACATAGTATCAAAGATATTGGAGGAAGGTCACGTAAAAAGCATAAGAAGAGGACCGAAAGAGGTATGCAGAGACCGTAGGGCTTGGCGCTCTGTTCCCTCTGACTACCCCGCTAGGGATACAACGTGTAGCTAAATTAGATTAGATGAAACTGCTAAAAAAAGTTGAAAAAGGTACTGCTGATCAAATAAAAAATATTTTCAAGCTTTAGTATATTCTTGTTCAATTCCAAGTTTAGTTTCAGACCAAGATATATATATATACGGAATATTTACTTAGAGAAGTCCAAACATCGATTTGTCTAACCAATCAAGTAGAATCGAGTCACATATTAGTTATTCGATTATTCGATAGACCGAACACCCGTCACTACACGGGTCAGAGGTAATGGAATATCGATATCGCCACGTGGACTATGGATTTTACGAAGGTTAAATAAATAGGAAAATTGAGTGCAGTGGTAAGGATTGATAGCATTTCACATATGGAACGTTGTTAGAGGGAATTTAGTATTAAGGCTCTCCGTTCCTTACGTACCGCGTTTACAGTCAAAACTGGCCCCACTGCGCCATGATGACCTTACTTCTTTAAGGGACCGACAGTATCATGGCGTTAGTTAAGATCAATAAGAATCAAGCAAAAAATTATAACCAATAATCAAATATTTCTTTGGCATTTCACAAACATTGTAAATAATTTAGTGCTTACGCACTCCTTTTTTCATTTTCACTCAATTTTGTACATGTAAAAGTTTCACTTTCCGCCCAATTTCAATATAAGCAGCGTTGAGTTGACTCATATTCGATTATTCGATAGACCAGCCATCACTGCACGGGTCAGGGATAATGGAATATCGATATTGCCACGTGGATCACTATGAGGCTTAAGAATGGCTTAAATATACGTAAAAAATGTTAGTTTGGTACTATTTGGAAGTTGAGAAGAAAAAAAGAGGAGTAATTGGTACTTCCATTTTGCGTAATTATATATATTTAATAATCAGTTGCTTTTTTTTTTTTTTGTTGAGGCCAGTCGTGGTGGAGAGGCACAATCGTGACAGGTTGTGGCTTCGATTCCCACTCGAGGAAATGAAATATTTACATTTTTCCTTTCTTCGCTCTGGTGTCGAGGGAAAGAGCGGCTTTAAGTTTCTCCACTCAACACATGTCTCCAGAATTGGGGAACGGGGCTTATGATATGCGCTTTGTGTTTGATATAATATATAATATAAAATATCTCATATGAGATATTCTAAGCGTAAGAGGTGTTTGAGCGCAGGTTACATGGAAACAATGTAACCCACTGTACCGCTATTCAAAACTTTCGCCTTTAAAATTGAAGGAAAATGGGGAATGTAGTGTCTTATCATTAAGTTTTTATATGCGAGAGTGAATATAAAAGAAGACTATGCCAGTCTTGGAGCAGTGGCACAAACGTGTGGCTGTAAACACGACAAGTAGTGGAATCGATTCCCACCAGAGGAAATTAAATATTTAATATCTTAATTTCCTTGCTCTGGTAACGAGACCAGAAAAAGGTGTTCCCTCACTCAACACGCAATGCATCGTGAATTCGGCAGAAAATGGGGCACAAAAGTGTCTTAATGAGAATGGCGTATCTTAACACTAGGTTTCCGGATTCCGTCTGCCTACCCTGCCATGTGCGGGATACAGAGTGAAAAACAAAAAAAAAAGAAACTAAAACAGTGACTCGCTCAAAAAAAGAAATATAAAAGAGTGACACGTCTAACGTTTCTAACAACACCCTATTATATATCAATCAAAACCAGTCACGCATAAATTGATAAGCTAACAAAAAAGCGGGTTATTAATTACAGGTGAATTTGATTTATACCCCCTAAGCGGATTGGGGTTTTGACCGGCTATGAAAAAATGAGTATTTGCTGTTTTATCTACCGGAAAAATGGTCAAGTGCGAGTAGTATATACCCACTGAAGGTTTTGTACCAAATCTTTATGATCGTAAGACTTATAAAAGTTGACAGATATAAATTTGGAGGCTCTTATTTTGTATGAAATAAAATACAAAGATAAGTAGTCTTTTACTTATTTAGAAAACGTATAAAAAATTGAACGTAGCGGGACTCGAACTCACGCCTCCTGGAAACCGACCAGGACTAGGATCAGGAGGCGCGGCTTCCAGATTTTTATACGTTTTCTAAATAAGTATTGTTCGTTCCTAAGTGTAGAATAACACTTTAAAATTGTAAAAAAATAAGTAGTCTTTTTTGTGATATATCTATATATTATTGAAATTTATTTTCAGATTTTTTTCCATATTTTAACTGCAAATTCATTTCTTGACTTTTATAATTTTAGGTCGACAGGAAGTACCCTCCCTATAGGTTTTCATTACGCGATAAATTTATTACAAAATGTGGCAAAAAGTTATTTTGTGAACGGGAAGCTTAATTTTTTCTGTGTTCCAACGGCCGTAGACCTATATATTTGGTATTAATTTCAATTTAGTGGGCAAACAATTGTTTACACGTAGTCTCGAGATAAATTGCTTTAACGGATCACGGAACGGAACGGACAAGGTAATCCAATAAAGATTTCGTTTAATATTTCCACCGCACGGAGATCGAACTCGCGCTCGTCGCGTTTACAATCTCTCGCTTGTACTCCTGCGCGGCGCCACGACGGTCTCATGTATATTTAAAACGAAAATAAAATCGAAATTGAAATTAAGAACCTCCAATTATCCTTGGCAGTTAAAAATTAACAGATTAACAGAGATTTTTATACGTTTTCTAAATAAAATAAATAAGTAGATTAATAGAGTTTTTTTTTCATTTCGTAAGCTCAAATAAACACGAGACCATTATCCCAAAGGATAATATTTGAATGATTTGTGACGTGTGTGTATGAGTTTAAAGTATTTAGCGTCATATAACATTTTTTTTGTAATTTATGGGGCCAATTTATGGCGCTGAAGCGTTTGTGGGAGTCGTCCAATGGGAATCGAACCCACAACGATTGAAAATATATTTAATATTGTACACAATAATATTCAGTATTGGAAATTAATGGAAACATTTTAATGGGAACGTAGTGTCTTAACACTGGATTCCCAGGTTTCCTCTGCCTACTCTAATACAGGATACAGCGTGAAGCAAAAAAATATTAAAAAATAAAAAAATGAGATCTTATATTTAGCATTGAGTTTCGGTCTGGGCGGATAGAGATAAAGAAACTGTCATCAGGTCCTATCTTCTTACAGAAAATAACTATGTAGAATAAGAAAGGCTTAAATATCATAGTTACAAATCATCTATATGAGTATATCTTAACTGTACCACTTTAATTGTCCACTGTCGCTATGGCACAGCGGCACAGCATCATGCTAGAAACGAGACGGTTGTGGGTTCGATTCCCAATCTGAGAAATTCGTTATTTTCATTTTTTCGCTCTGGAAACAAGACATTGAGTTGCGCCTTTTTACACTCAATGCCTTCAGAATTTAGCGGAAAGTGGAAAACGGAAGTGCCTTAATAGGAAAGGTGAGTTTTAACACTAGGTTCCCAAGTTCCCTCTACCGTTCCAGCTATATGCCGGATTTAGGGTCAATATAAATATCTTCCATTTATATTTCGATGACCAATAATAAACACGATGAGAGTCGTTGAAACGCTTTAAAACGGCCACGTGGATATTTTATGTGAGTGCCGAAAAAAAAATCAGTTCACATTTTCAGCCATTTTTTGTTGTTAGTGCAGTTTATTAACCATCACAAATTTTATGCCATTTTTTTTTCGCATATTTTCACTTTTATATTTTAAACTAGCGACCAGTATAGGAAGAGACTGCGAAAAGTGTCATTTTATACCATGTAGTGAAGGTATTAGGCCTTTGTAGCGTATTGGTATAGCTTCTAAATGTAAGCGCAACGGCTTAAGATTTGGTTCCCACTCGTGGGATTACATTAATTTAATTAAAAGATTAATTTAAAGAGAACAGGTAAATAATAACCAAAACAAAAGGAGCGGCATTAAGATAAATAAGAACGGATAAAATACATACGCGTTATAAAACGTAACCCTGATTTAAGGCGTTGCCCCGGTCAAGTGAAAAGGCGTTGAGTTCCGCCACTCAACACGTAATGTCTCAACACTTGGTTCCCTTTGTCTACTCTACTATAAGCGGTATACAGGATACGGCAAAAAAAATGCGTTAAGATATTGGTTTTAAATTTACATATTGTTGATAATTGGGAGATCTAATACCACTTGAAGATATTTTTTTTTTACAATTTCGCACCTTTTCTCCTATAGTAAGGTGGACTGAGACAACCTTGTCACGGCCCTTCATTCTCTCTCTCTCTCTGCCATAATTTATTTATGATGTTATATTTTATTTATAAATACTATTAGCTCAACAGCTAAAAGTATTTATAAATAAAATATAACTCTTCCGGCGATTGAACCCACGACCGTTGCATTTACATTAAAACACTGTACCTCAGTGCCACGATAGCCCCTTAAAAATATGTTCATTCAATATTCATTTTTAACCGATTATATTTAATGAATTCTATCAATCATCATTTTACTACCATAATTTGTTGAAAATTATTTATATATAAATTTTCTTTATTTTCAGTTTGCTTTCGCAATCTTGAACATATTTATGGCTGAAAGGCCTTGAAAAATAAATTATAAGGATTTCTCTAGGCAAAAAAATGTAATAGATCGAGTTAGAAAATTGATAACAGGCTTATCTTAGTTAGTGAGGCCAGTCGTGGCGAAGGGAATAAAAGTGCGTGTTAACGCGATAGTTGTAGGTTCAATTCCCACTTGGGGAATGAAATATTGATTATTTCATTTACTCGCTGTAGTAACGAGGCTTAGGTTCCCAGGTTACCTCTGCATGCCTTGCTAAGTGAAGCTGATCTAGTTACATTGAATTACTATTATGGCGGGTACGTCGCGGCAAGGTGCGTACCCTGAGCGGTCCCGCTACGGTAACATTTTTCTACGTTTTATAATGTCAATTAATCTTTCTCTTGGTAAAAATAAAAAATAAGAAAAAAAATTAAGATTTTGACACATTTTTTGTAGTACTTCAGGCTATACCCCGCACGTAGCAGAGTAGAAAAAGGTAATAATACACTACAATAAAAAAGTAATAGTAATAATACACTACGTTCCTAATCTCTCGCCGAATTTTCGAGATATTGTGTAGGTAAGTGATGAAACTCAATGCCGTTCTTTGTCTTTGCTACTAGAGAGGAGAAATTAAAATATAAAATATTTTATTCCTCAGAATGAGAATGGGAATCTAAGCAACAATCATCGTGTTTAGATCGTGGGTAGGCAGAGGGATTCTAGTGTTAAGACACTCCGTCTTCCAAATACGCCGGGTAAGTGGCGGAAATCTACACCGCGCTTTCGTTACCAGAGTGATGAAATGATTCTTCGTTTTGTCCCACTCATTTCTTCGAGTGGGAATCGAACCCACAATCTCGCAAGGTTAAAAGTTTGTGCCCCTGCGCCACTACCCGCCTCAAAGAACATTTATAGTATATGACAGTATCGTTTACAATATCACTTCGTGGCTATTCTCCTGAGGACCACACGTAAAAGGTCGCCTTTGGCAACTACAGATAGGATATAAAAAATATTTGGAATCGGAGTTTATTTTCACTTACAAAAAGTATATACGTTATTTTTTCAAATTCTATAACTTTCTATAGATAAACTAACCGAAATGTAAAAAAAATCTGTTATTTCCTGTTTCTACAGTAATTCTAATTTCGAGAAACCCTCTCTTAATGCTGTGCTACAGTTCCGCAAAAAAACTATACGCCAAATTTCAGTTTTACAACACATTATAAATTAGTAAGTGTTAAATAACGATGGATTCTATGAAATAATATCTGATAAATTAAATATTTTCCACTGCCCCACAATAGGGAACCACAACTGCGCGTGCATAATTACGTTAATCTACATTTAATATTAAATTTAATTTTAAAGTAATATAATGTTACATGTTGAGGCCAGTCGTGGCGCAGCAGCACGAGGTGTAACTGTAAACACACTGGTTGTGGGTTCGATTCCCACTCAAGGAGATGAAATATTGACTTAAATATAATTTTCCAATTCTTCGCTCAACACGCAATGCCTCCAGAATTCGACAGAAAGTGAGGAACGGAGTGTCTTAACACTAGGTTCCCTCTGCCTACCCTGCAGTGTGCGGGATACAGCGTGAAGCTGTTTTTTTTTAATGTTACATGATTCTATCATAGCATCATTTGCACATAGTCACATACAAATCTATGAATGTCGTGATGGATTCCAATTCATTGGAATAATATTAAAATTTTAAAAAGGCCGTCCAACACACCCTCAACGTAACGTAGTATACGTAACATCCTAATACCATACTATATTATATTAAATCTGAATTTTTAAGTTTTTTTTACACGCTGTAGCTCGCACAGGTAGGCAGCTGAAGTCTAGTGGTAAAACACCCATTTCCCATTAAAACACTTTCGTTCCTCATTTTCATCTTTGAAAATATTGTGAAGTATATTTTCGTACTCTACTCCCCGCCAACATTAGCGGCACTAAGAGTTGGTCATAACTAAGTAAGCGAAGTAAAACTACTTACATGTAAATATTATTTTCAGGGATTTTATCTGGGTGTATAAATATATTCTATATCTTATGAAACTATATATAAGGATCTTTAAGTGGAAAAAAAGAAACATCTTTTATACAAATAATATGAATAAAATTAACATTTTATTGAAATTATCGATTGTCTAACTAAATTCGGTTTAATTATTGTTATATAACTAACTTTTACCTACAGCTTTGTTTACGTAGTAAAAATGTCATTATAGCAGTCGTGTGTGACATATGACACATTTTGAAATACTCGAAGTAACTAACTGTAGGTACAGTGAGTTGCATAGAAACGATTAACGTGGTGTACATATAATATATGTACACCACGTTAATCAAGCCAAAGTATAGCCTTATATATAATCCTTCGATAAATGGACTTTATATCACAAAAAAAACAATTAAAAAATAGTTCCTGAGATCAGAATATTAAATCAAACAAACTTTACAATGCTTTATACAGCTATTAGAAAATATGTTGTATAGTTCTTTGGATTGTAGTTTTTCTACCTTTTAAATAATGTTCATAGTACGTGCTTTTTTTTTATACATTTTTTTATTTTACGCAATAGTGTGTTTTTATTATGATATCTTAGTAACATCGGAGCACAAGCACGTGACTGCAAAGGTGATGGTTGTGGGTTCCATTCCCACGTGGACGAATGAAATATTTAATATTTTTATTTTCCTCGCTCTGGTGAAATGTGAGGCAAAGCGCGGCGTTGAGCTCCACCACTCTCAAGAATTCAGCGAAAAAAAGGAAACGGGAATGTTTAATATAGAATGTAGTGTCTGAAGTCTGAGTTCTCATAACAAAAAAGGATTTTTAGTGGTTTCACACACATGATATACTTTCTGAAATTACTGTAGACAACATTTATTTACATACCATTTTGACACAGTGGAATGTATTGTATGACTACGGTATGTTGTAGGTACGATCCTAACTAGGAGAATTAATACTACAATAGAATATTTTTTGATTTTCTTAACTAGTAGACAAAGCGCAGCGTTGAGAGCCGTCACTCTATACGAAATGTTTCGGAAATTGAACAGAACTGTGTCTTAACACAAAAATCCCTCTTCCCATCTTGCTATATGCTAGAAAAAGCGTTTAGCCAAAACAATCTAGATAGAAATAAAACATATTTAGTGGCACAACTCAACGCTACATTTTGTCTTATTAAATAAAAAAATTGCTTGTTCTCACAATAAAGACGTAGAACTTGAACCGGCAACTACCGAACGTACTTTAAAGTTTACTTGAACACTAAGCTTAAAATAAAATTAAAAAGCTCACCTCTGTGCGTAATATTCGAAGAAAGCGACCAAAATCTCAATGGACCTAGTCATTGCTGCCCACATTTCGTGGGTTTTGCATTTTGACAGCGACGGTAGAGGCAGTCTAGACGGCCCGTCAGACATTTAGACACACATTTTATATATAAAAGTATATATATAAAAATATACTAACACACAATCACCCGTGTCTGTTTGTATATAATAGTAAAACGTAGTACACAAACACCTACGCAATTAAAATAGTAAAGTGAATCAACTCTACATTATAGAAACTATAGTGAATATTAAAAAAAATACACTTTTACTCTTCGACGGCCATTTTATGATTATTTTTTTTTATTGAATTTCAGTGAAAACGTACGCTTCATGCGACTAGTGGTCTGGAACTGAGGGTCGGTTGTGTAGCGCATGCTCTATCTGCCGCTAAACCAGATATCTTGACCCTCCTTCCCTCTCTACATACGGACAAATCAAGAGGATCGAGGGACATAAGTGTTACACTTCAGGGGTCTCAGTAAAATGGCCGATGTGGAACAAAATACATAACAAGGAATCCACAGTTGGTTTGTCGTAACGTATTTTTACTAACTTTTCCACCTTGATGCACTATATGTAACGCTTTTGGTAATTTAAATAAGAGATTTTGTTTTGACTCTACACGGATTTTGTTTTGTTAAAATGTAACGGAAGGGAGAGTAGCAAAAATTTTGTTCTTTTTTCCGGTTTCACATTGTATCCAGCACTTGAAACGTGTATTGCATACGTATTGAGAGGTGGAACTCAACGCCAAGTCTAAATACTTCTCTATTTTGCTAATTTAGAGTTTTATAGAGTTGGAAGGCGTAACTCGGCGCCGATTTTAATTTTCATTAGGGGTAGGAGTAAAAATTATTATGGAAATATTTAATCATGTATGACAACGTCATTTTCCGCCTATTACTATATATACCAGGCCAGTCGTGGCACAGGGGCACAAAGTGTGACTGTAAACACGACTGGTTGTGGGTTCGATCCCCACTCGAGGTGATTATGTATATTTTCATTTCTTCGCTCTGGTGTCAAGGCAAAGCGCGGCTTTGAGTTCCGCCACTCAACACGAAATTCGGTGAAAAGTGGGGAACGGAGTGTCTTTTTCAGCAGCACAGCAGGGTAGGCAGAGGGAACCTAGTCCCCCTGCCTACTCTGCTGTGTGTGGGATATAGCGTGAACGTAATTAATTTTAAATTTTACTATATGTGTATATGTACATGGAAGTATTTTTATTTAATTCACGTTATACTCCGCACATAGCAAGATAGTCAAAATAAACCTGCTAATTTAGTGTTAAGACACTCTGTTCCCATTAAGACACTTCCGTTTCCCACTTTCAACAAAATGCTGGAGAAATTGTGTGTTGAGTTTTCAAGTGGGAATCGAACTCACAATCTGTGGCGTTTATACAGTCGCCCACTTGTGCTCCTACGGTACGACTAGTCACCGTAAAAAAATTACGATTTATATTATAATAAAATAAAATAATATGAATATTATAATAAAATTAAAATAAAGGTTAGCCTACCTATAATAGAACAAAGGCCTTAGGAACTAATTTTGATTTGTATGGTTTATAATTCAATAAAGTCATAAAAATAATAAATTATTACAAAGACTGTAATTATTTTATTTGTTTACATTAATTGTTTTAGATTGTAATATAATATGTAATTCCCTAAATTTAAAAAAAAAATACTAATAATTTCAGTAATCAAGACTTGATTATCAAGTAATAAAGATAATTCTTATTAATATCAGAAAATTAAAAAATAAAAACTGTTGTCTTTCACTCTGTATCCCGCGTGTAACAAGAGTGAACCCTAGTTATAGGACACTCCATTTCTAACTTGAAGCTTAGTCTTCGAGACTTCGTGTGCTGAGAAGTGGAACTAAGCACCAAGCTTTCTCTTGTTATCAGAGTGTTGAAGTGAAACCCTGAAACGTCGCGTCAAACGCTGTGAACGGCCGTCTTTAAAAGGCTTAGAAAGTGGAGAGCAGAGTGTCGTAATATTTTTCGCAATCTAGTAACAAAAACATGGCTGTCTCGTTCAGTCCCAAAATATTATAAATGGAAATAGATGAATCAACAGGCAGTGTCTCAGGCAAATAGTGAAGAATGTTTGGACTCTATATTCTCTCCGCCCACCCAGTCAAGCGATATAGCGTGAATTTAAAAATAATATAATATAGAAATTGCTTTAGCAAAATTACAAATATATACATTGGTAAACAGTACACGGAAGTGTACTTAGGAAGGTTTACCTCCACTCAAACTATATTTATTTTATCAATCAATTTGAACTTTTCGGGTAAAGAAAAAACAGATCATTATTAGATTTGAAAACTGAAACCTTAGGAATTTTATATGAGTTATGTAATATCTTAAATTGGTATAGAGACGATGAAGCCTAGAAATTTTGTTTTTGGTTGATAATAAGGATGAGTGGTGGTGATGAAGCCTAGAAATTTTGTTTTTGGTTGATAATAAGGATGAGTGGTGATGACGTATGTAGGATTAGATTTAAATTCCATTTTGGCACATTTACAAAAAAAAAACAACTTTACACTATTTTCTACATAGAAGGCAGACTTAGAGAATGTAATATTAATACACTCCGTTCGCCATTTTCCATATTTGAGAAGTTGCGTATTGAGTGGCAGAACTCAACATCGTGCTTTGATTATCATACATTTGCAAAACATTAAAAACTTTGCATAAATAAAAATATAATTCTAGGTTCTTCAATAATATTTATATAATCTAGTACTCTCCTTTCCGTCTAAATTCAGATATTTTGAAAAATCTGAATTCTGTCATTGTCCAAAGTAGAGATTTGAAATGAAAATATTCCATTGTCATCTTCTGTATTTGTTTACAGTCAGAGTCCTTTTCTGTATTTGTTTACAGTCTCTGACCTCCTTCCCTTTATATATAACTGAATCCAAAACTATAAAACTATTCACATTCTATGCTCATGTTTCTTGAGAATTGAACCCACAACTACCGTAAAGTTTCCAAGTATATTTATATATAGGTTATATAGTGTTGAATCCTATAATTGTATCAATATCGGAGGCGGGTGTAGGATATAGGTATCGATACCGATTGAATTAGTTACGTCTAGATAGGCTGACCAATTAATGGTCTCTACTGGACACAGATCTGTAAGATCCTAGCCTAGCTAAATTTGATATAGGAGTAAATTGTAGATTTATTTGAGTACTCTTAGGCATTTTGATGGCTGTGGGTTCGATCCTCAATCGGGGAAATGTATTATCATTTCCCCGATTGAGGATATTCTTTTTTTAACTACACGCTGTATCCCGTATAGCAGGATAGGTAGAGGGAACTCGGAAACCTAATGTCTGTTTCCCTTTATTCAGCTGTATTTTTGAGGCATTGAGTTTAGAAACTTAACGCCGTGCTTTGCCAGAGCGAAAAAAAATTAAATATTTAATTTTGTGAAAATAATCACTCGGATAATGGGGAACGGAGTGTCTTAACACTAGGTTTAATCTGCCTACCCTGATTTACAAGAAAGAAAGTGAAGCCAAAAAACTGAAAAACTTGTTTACTTATACTATACTTGACTCAACGATCTTGACGTATTATGGACTTTCTCATTTGCAGTTCAATTTCCACTCAATCGAGCGATCTGTTGATTAAACTTAAATTACGTCAAGCCTACAACATTTCCATTTCCTTGACATCGTTAACATAAATTATCGAAGTCTTTTACTTATCGACGATGATAAGAGTACGGAGGTTTGGTATTCGATTTTATACTTTGTATTATTATTATTAAAGTTTATTAAAAAAGTTTAAACCTCGTTACTGAACTTTGAAGCTAAAAATCCTCTGAGACAGGTAGCTCCAGGCTAAAAAAAAGCTTTAAAACTATTCTTTTTTCCCGTTTCTGTTACAATTTCAGAAAAATCTTTTTTCGTGCTCTACCATACGTTAAAATAGTACTAGTAATAGACGGGCTATTTCATGCATAGCAAGATAGCAACCTAGTATCTCGTTTCATTATTTTTTTCAAAAAATTCGAGACATTATGTGTTGAAAAGAGCAGCTCAACGCCGCGCTTTGTCTTGTCACAACAGCGAGGCAATCAAAATAAATCATCTCTTTGAGTAGAAGTTGAACCCACAACCGTTGCATTTACAGTCAGATGTTATACCGCTGTGCCAGCGGTAAATCTCAAATCATTATATATCTAAGAGCAAAAATAGAAACTATGAAGTAATATTTTGATAGGCAATATAAATAATATGTCCAAGATAAATGTATTATTTAATATAGGAGTGGAGACTCGAGAAAAAGAAATAGTTATTTACATTTATATTTTCATTTCTACGCTAAGGCAAAGCGCGGTTGAGTTCCGCCATTCAACACGCAATGCCTCCAGAACTTGGCGGAAAGTGGGGAACGGAGTGTCTTAACACTAGGTTCCCTTTGCCTACCCTGCTGTGTGCAATGGATACAATGTGAAGCTAATATATTTTTTTTATTTGTACATAAATATCATTCTTAAATCACATAATAAATACGTAATATCATAATGTCTTAGTAAATACAATATTAAAATCCATCGTGTATCTTAAAAGATACATGCTAATTATGCGTATCGCTAAGGTGTATATTGCTATTGAAAAATTTTTAAAAGTTAAGAATAATATTTCGTGTTGAGTGGTACCCACCATAAACACTATCATAATATCAAATGAAAACTATTTTTTTTTTAACTTGGTTGAATTTGGGGTATAAATTTGACAATTTATTGCTTTAAAGTATCTATAATAGATGTGATTGATATACATTTCAGGTAAACTAAGAACGTAAGAAAAAGAAAAAAACCTCCTCAGAGGGGTGTGAACTAAGAGGGTTGATAACACAACAACGCAGGTGAAGACGCGCGCAAGCTAGAATTGTATTAATATAATTTTTGTAGATCTTTCTCCAGTCTGGCTCGCCAAAGCGTAACCTTGTATCGATTGAATAGATTCACTGTCACAAAGCACGCAAGTGCGTAATAGATGTTGAAGAAAATTAGCTCTAGATCAAATTGAAGCCGACGGCGTAGAGGCACAAGCGTGCGACGGTAAACGCTACGGTTGTGGCTTCATTTAACACTCGGAGCAAAGCACGGCGTTGAGTTGCGCCATTCAACGCGTGATGTCTAAAGAAATCAGCGGAAAATGGGGAATGGAAGTATCATATTGGGGAACGGACTATACCCATTTTCCTCTGCTAAACTGCCATGTGCGTAACACAGCATGAAATTAAAAAAGGAAGTTTAAGGAAGATTTAATATTTTAGTTTCACGCTTGACCGTCTTACCACACCGGACTTCCGAAGAGTATGTATGAAATATGTTCTCCGGTGGCTCTTCATGCTTCTCATGTGACCTCCCCTCAATATCATTGATACTATGTTTTCACAGCTTAATAATAAAATATTTTAGAAAACGCGGCCTGTCGTGGTGCATGTACACAGAGTGTGACTGCAAATGAAATATTTATTTAAATTTATATTTCTATTTCTTCGTTTTAGTGTCCAGGCAAAGCACAGCCTTGAGTTCCGCGATTAAACACGCAATGCCTACAACTTCTGTGGAAAGTGGAGAACGGAGTATCTGAATTTTAGGTTCCCTGTCCCTACCCTGCTGTATGCAGAATACAGCGTAAAGCTGTTTCTTTTTTAGAAAACGTATAATACATTTGAAAGTAGCGTCGTCGTCGGGACATGAACCCGCATATCTTGAATATCATCTTTAGTCGCGTGGGTGTGGGCGTTAGCCTTGTACGGTATACATCTTGTATGTATTTTTCTTATTTTAAAAACACTTTAAAAAACTGAGTTTTTAGACTACCCTCTATAAAATATAGGTTTTAAATTTCAACATCATAATATTATTCTTATGTTATTAATTTTTTTAAAATAACCTTTTTCACATTTATCGTTTATTGTTAATTTTGTATTTTTACAAATAATTTAGCTCTGATAAATACAACGAGGTGTTGGGTTTCGCCACCACGCTATATTCTGAAAATTGTGTGAAAATTGAGGAATGGAGTGTCTTAGCACTAAGTTACCTCTACCTATCCGGTCATATAAATTAGCCAATTCTAAAAAGTTTGGTAAAATAAAATAAAAAGATTTTAATGAGCTTTTGTAACTTTTGAGACTAACCTTACTTAGTAGTCACATTCCCCTACTCATATTAGTTCAAAAATTTCCCAGTACGACACAAAATTTACCAAAATACATCATTTAACAGTAAAAAACACATAAAAAATGGACAAAATACATAAACTACGTAACTTAAGTACAAAATAATATAAAAAAAACGAAAATAAAGCTTTTAAACTTACATTTTGTATAAGTACCTAAGCTTTAAAGGTAATATTCGATTAGCCGTGACCGTACTCTAATCGATTATGGACGCTCGAGAACATGTCCGGTGGAACCAGTGGACTGTATATTATATAAATATATATGTATTATATCATATTTATATGTATTTATATATATAATATTTTATATATTAATATAATAAATATATTATGTGCTATAAAGGTGAAGTCAATGTGGTAAAGGTGGAATGAATGAGCGATAGTTGAAGATTCGATTTCCATCAAGGATTAAAATTTAATTAATGTATGTATGTAAATAAGATTAATTTCCTCGTTGTGGTATAATGGGGCTTTAAAAATGTAAAAACGTTTATATTTATATTTTTCTTTTATTTTCTGTTTCAAGGGACTGTAGACCTGGATATTTGATATTAATTTTAGCTTGAAACCTCTACGCGATCTTTACAAAAAGGATCTTGACAAGCAAACAGACACACAGACGGACAACGAAATGATCCCATAAAGGTTGTGTTTTTATCCGCTTCAGGTACCAGTGGACTGTGTTTATATATGGTAAAATTATATTATATGTTAATAAAAATATACTGTCTACTATAAAGGTGAGGCTAACGTTGTGACTGTGATAAATGTACGATGCTTGTAGGTTTAATTTAATTTCAATGATGATTACTTGCTACACAATGCTCTCAGTGCTCTCCTACACGATGACTCTTTATATCAAATTTTAATGTTCAACGTGGGTATATATTAATATTATTATTAATATATATTAATATATAATAGTAGTATGTCAGTAACATAAAAGTTTATTGGCTTTACATTATGAGGGTAGCCTGAGAAAACATGGGAACCTGGTGTTAAGACACAAGTTTCCCATCAATACACTTCCGTTGTTCCCTTTTCGACAATTTCTCGAGACATTGCATGTTGAGATGCGGGACTCAACGCTGCGATTTGTCTCACTACCGGAGCGACGAAATTAAAACATGAATTATTTCATTTTACATAGTAAGAGTCGAATCCACAACCGTCTCGTGATCACCGTCGTACGCTTGTACCCCTGCGCCACGACGGCCTCCATAAGAGCTTTATGTATAAAGTTAAATACAATAAAAATCTTTATTTCACACTGTATTCCTGTACAATATTTAACACCAGCTATTGAAACCACAAGGCTCGCTTGGCAACAGTAAAATTAAATAATTCACATTTAAAATGTTGAGAGTATTCGCGCCCTACTTGACACACACTCTTGCTGGATTAAGTTTGTATGTACAGTCATGCATATCTACTCAACTCTTTATTTGGTTTTAGTAGTAGTATTTTTTTGGTTAGTGATTTAAATGTAACACATAACGATACCGTTATGTGTACATAATTCGTAATAAAAAACCTTAATCAAATATTTTAAGGCCGTCATGGTGGAGCAGCAGTATCTGACTGTGAACGCTATGGGTTTGATTCCCACTCGGAATAATGAATTATTTTTATCTATTATTAAAGAAATGAAAGGTGTTTTATTTGCATTTCCTCCCTTTGGTAACAAAATAAACTGTGGAGAACGGAATGACTTAACATTAGGTTCCCATTGCCTACTGTATTGTACCCTACTGTACGCTAGAATCAGCGAAAAGCTATTTTTATTATATACTAGCGGCCTGCTCGCGGCTTTGCCCGCTTGAATTACATGATTATTCATTTAAGAAATATAGATATTACAAACAGCCTTAATTATTAATTAATTGGTTTGGATAAATACTCACGATATTCTTTGTAAAATAAATTATATTAGCTCCTGTATAGTTTTTAAATTGGTTACATATATTATTAGTTAAATATATAATTGGTATACAGAATATACATAGAAAGCACGTTTTTAGGCATTTTTATATAATCTATAAAATAATCAACATTTTCGGTCAAGTTCAAGTCGTACTCATGCCCCGAGAGTTTCGTACCAGCTTCATGAATATATACACCAAAAGCACCAAAGGAATAACTAATTAAGTTGTCATTTTGTATTAAATTAAGTACAGATTAAAATTTGTACCTAATGGTTTTTTTCTATGACACAAATACAATAAATATTCAATTTTTGAAAAATAATTTTGGAATTTTCCTTTATACGTGCCGTAAATTTTAACTTCTTAACAAATTTCGTAATTGTATATCAACAGGAATTATCCTATAGTTATGATAGAAAATGCGACAAAAAACGAAGCATAAACCCTCATATTTCATCGTCATTTGATTGCGATGATTTAGAAGATAGATTTTTTGTGCTCTAAGGGAATATAGACTTGAACATTGAGGTATCTAACCTTTAACCGATCTTGTACAAAATAGTCTTGACAGACGGACAGACGGACAAACAACAAAGTTATCTTATAAGAATTTTGAGGTACTTACCCTAAAATACCCTTGGCACATACATACATGCAACATACAGGTGCAATAGTGCAATGTCGTGTCGCTTGTAAGTTATGAAATAATACTGCGGGATATTTTTATAAACAGTGTCAGAGCATTTTTTTCTTGAGACACAATTTTTTAGAGGTTGCTCCCAAAAGTTAAAGATTATATACGTTTCTTAAAAAAATATTAATAACATAAACGAACGAACGGACTGAAGAACCTATTCAAAATATTTCTTTGAATATTAAGTCATTCTTTATCACTGTGTTAAATAATTAAGAATTAAGCTAGACTGTTACGAAGGTAATCTTCACCAACAATTCAATTTAGTTTACTTTGTAGTTAGTACTATGAACAATTGTACTTTAAAAATACGTAAATTTATCAACAGTCAAATAAATAAGACGTTTCTAAAGTCTTTTGGACTTACAATTGAACTGTAACCATTCGAACATTGTTAGAAAAATACTACTATGTTTATGTTAAATTTATTATAAGTATAGATTACACTTACATGACGTAATTACCGTTAAGCAGATAATAACTCAACAATATAATAACATTCATTATGATATGTAGTCAATAGATATCATTGCGTAAGTTTCTTTTTTTTTTCAAATATAAATATCTTTAAAACTTTAAGTACATTATTTTTTGATAGAGTGTAGCGGTAATCTTTCCAAACTATATTTTTTTTATGTTTTTTATATTTATAATATATTTTACAGCGCCATCTTTTATCTATAGATCCCATCGCAATTAGTGATGAGCTTTACGTGTATGAAACATTCGTTAGTACCTATTTTTGTCAATAGATAGCGTTACTTGTGTCGATTTTTTATTATCTCAAATATTAACGTCTTGAAAACTTAAATACTTATATCTTTTGATAGAGTGAAGCAATTACAATGAAATAAACACTAAAACCTACCTTGATTTATTTGTAATTTTTATGTATAAAAATTGCTTAAATTTATTGTGTACTTTTTACGTGATGCGTGTTCACATAAACAGACAAACAGACAAACAGACATACAGACAAACAGACAAACAGACAAAAATTCCAAAAATGTTGGAAATGGATTATGTTAATTATCCTTTAACACCCTGGCAATTTTTTTTTAAAATATTTACAATGTACAGAAACGTCTTTTCTACAGATTTATTATAAGTATAGATATTTTTACTTTGTAAGAATATTTTATGAAAATTGTTTGCTTTACTTGTTTTTAGCTAGTTTTCTCTCTGGTACAGTGAGGAGGTAAAAAGCCGGACAAGCGCGAGTCGGGCTCGTGCACTCAGAGCTCCGTACAAAAATAGGAGGTCTCGAGCTTTTCCTGAAATTCAAGCTTAGCTTAGCCAGAGCCCTTTCGTATGATTCCTCGCTTGAACTAGCGGCTTTAATATTAAATTTTGCCCCTCTCTAAGACTATTATTTTTTAGGATTTAGCCACAAATGTATAGTTTTCGGATATTTTCTTGAATTAGTACTACCTTTTGATGCTAGCTGCCAAATTTCATATTTCTAGGTCAATTAGAAGTTCCTATTCATTTTGATTCTAAATTAAACTATTTGAACCGTCACGGGTAGACTAGTCTACCCGTGACCACGGACTACTGCAAAGTGTTTCGGGTTCAAACGGCGAGTTTCCAAAAATGTATAATCTTAAAAGTATGCGATTAATCCGGTTAAAATAGTTTCATTTAAAATGTGTAATAATCGTGAAAATCAAAGATTTTATTAATTTTGATTCCCTTTATAGTGTCGCAATACGCGTTTTTGCTATATAGACGACCATATCTTTTTTTAAGTAAAGAAATACATTTTTTTAAGGAAGATCTGAGTATATGGTTTGAATTTCAACTCGATATCTCCAAGTGTTCTTGAGATAAAGGTTCTTGATAGATAGACATACAGACGGATAATAAAATGATCATATAACGGTTCCTTTTTTACTTAAAAGAAAAAATATGCAACCCTAAAAATTAATATTTTTTTATGTACAAAGTAATAAATAGGCTAAAGTATAAAAACTTTTTTGAAATTATCTTCGTTCGTTCGTTTCCATTGCGGTTTATTACTGTGATTACAGTTTTTCGACGTAAAAAGTTTTCTTTATTTGAGTATAACTTTCTTCAGTCAATTTTCATTACTTAGGAAGTAGGTATAAGTAAAAATAATCAATATCGTTAACTCAATGGTTTTTATTTTATTTTAAAGTTTACTTTTCAGTTTAAATTTCTTAAGACTTTTTGTTTATACCTTTCTATTATTTATAGAAAAAAGTAAAGAAAAAGAAAAAACACTAACATACGTGTTTTAGAATCTACTAAAATATTTTTAAAAAATCTTCATTTTTCAATTGCGCAATGCAAAGGAAGAAAGGAGGAAAAACTCGACTGTATAAAAAGCCCGATAGTGGATGTCGATGGTGGTAGATGGATAGGATATCCAGTCAGAATCTATTCTTAAAACAATTAAATTAGAATTAGGAGCCATGTAGTTTTTTTTTTTTTAGTTTTTATGCAGTAAATTTTGCTTCTATTTTTTATTTCTTATTTTTTTTATTACAGTCATCGAAGCGACGAGCGAAACGAACAGCTAATAATTATAGAATATAAATATTATATGTATAATTATGATAATATTATATATCACTGGTTTCAATAAAAATTTTTTTTGACTCTAAAAATTCTATATGTATAGAAGTTTTTAAAATCAAGAAACTTTACCAGGAAATATGTTTTTTTACATTATACCTTTAAATATATCAATAATGTTAATGTTACACAATCATATCATATAGAAGAAAAGCGAATAATTGGAAAATGATTACTTTTAATTATTAAAAATACAATTGTTTTCAATTCTCCGTAAACCAAATCACGATGCTGAGTTCCGCCACTCAATATCCAATACGATCGACTTCGAACGGAGTGGCTTGAAACTTTAAATTATAAAGTAATATAGTTAAAGTATATAATTTTCACTAGAAAATCATATTTTTTCACATCAATTTAATAATTTTACATTTCAATGAATTTTTTTTACGAGTACGTACCAAATTCGCCGCTTTAAACCTCAAATTCGAACTTTTAAACTTGAAATTAGCGCTCTTACATCTTAAAATTATTGCTATTATCGCAGGGGCACATAGTGTGACTGTAAAACCGGCTGGTTGTGGGTTCGATCCCCACTCGAATTGGAAATTAAATATTTACTTAAATTTATATATCTATTTTTTCTCTCTGATGTCGAGGCAAAGCGCGGCGTTGTGCTCTGTCAACGCAATGCCTCCAGAATTCAGCAGAAAGTGGGGAACGAAGTGTCTTATAGTCAGTAGTTTCCTTCTGCTTACCTATGCGGGATACAGCGTGAAGCTGATTTTTTTAAAATATATACTAACAAATTTGAAATTCTGAGATATTTTAAAACATATTATTATAAAACAAATTATATCCATTCATCATATTATTATTATTATTTATAAATCTGAAACCTAACAAAACTTAAAACAAACCACTCCATTTAATCAGATTTTTATACTGACAAAACCGACATAACGTTCGCCCAAGAACAGAAAACGTTGCAAAGCTTCAACCCTTATGTTATAATAACATAAAAAAAATAAGCGTAAACACAACCTAATGTAAGGTGAAAGTGACATTTTCATACAATAACATTTTTCTCCAAAAATGGCACACTTTTAGGATGAAGAAGTGATATTGAACTTTCAGGCCTGACTGTAAACACGACGGTTGTTTATTCGATTCCTATTTGGGGGAATAAAGTGTTTCCTCGGTCTGATCATGGCTCGTTGAGTTCTGCTACTCAATACACAATATCTCGAAAACTGAGTGGTGGGGGGTATGTCACCAATGGGGTGTTTTTACACTAGGTTCCCTCTAAAAAATCTTTTGTTCAGTTTCACGTTGTATCTTAAAAAATAAAATGAGAAACAATATTAAAATTTTATATAGAAGAAGCACCTTTAAGTTAAGAAGATGTAAGAATAATATTAATTTACATGTAAAGTTAGTCTGTATTTGAGATATACTGTACTGTATCAATGAATATATTATACATAAATGTATTGTTAACAATATAATGTTGATATATTACGTTGGTTTCCTAATAATATAAGGGAAGATCCCGTGATAGTTGGGTGTTCAATTCTACTCGGGGGAGGCCTCTCGATTGGATGTCGAACCCGCAGCAGTCGTATCAGATGTTGTCCTACAACACCACTAGGGACATCGTGTACTCAAATCTATACTTAAACAAAATTGTGACTGATTGATATCTGTACATGAAAGCTAAATTCGAAAAAAAATTATTGGGGACACTAAACAACGTAATAGAAACCAACATTTCAAAATTTTTGTTTGGTTGTCCAATTTGTTAACCAATTTAAATGCAGTGTTCACTATACGTATTTTAGCAAACTTCCCTCGATATCTAACGTTTATTTTATTTGAATCGGTTCGTAAATAAAAAAAATATAACAGTAAAAGTATTTCGTTTCACTTAAAAACTTAGCGGAAAGTGGGGAACGGAGTGTCTTAACACTCGGCTCCCTCTGCCTTCCCTGCTGCGAGTATATGCGGTAAACAGCGTGAAGCTGATTTTGCTACGGAACTCTTCGTGTGATAGTCCGACTCGCACTTGGCTGCATTTTTTAATGTAAAGATATTGTCTTTAAACGAGTAAGGCTATACATAAATATAATCCAGGTTAGTAAATAAATAATTTGATATTTGATGCGGGCGAAGCCGCAAGCGTGTCGAGTCATCAATAAATTCAAAACTTTTCTAAAATAAACTTTTAAACGGAAGAATAGACCTTACTTGTTACATTATCTCGTGTTGCCATGGCAACCTGATCGATTGATACTCTATCTCTGTCTCTCTCGCACGCACAAAAATCGTGTACATAGATCTCTGTCTAACAGTTATTATATTAAATTATATTGTGCTGTTGTCTTTTGTTATGTATTGAAAATTTTGTGTTCAAATTAGTTTAATAAAATATGCTATTTTCTTATATGTAATATGAAATTAAGAAATAAGCTCTGTTCTTGAATTTTTGCCTATTTTTTTTGGATGGTGTAACATAACACCGCATTTTTCTTTACCAGACCAAAGTATAATATTTTAAATTTAAAAAATAACAAAATATTACAATTTTACTAAATCTTTTTTATTCCAAAGGTAAATTTTAATACAAAAACAGCTTCGAAAGAGAGATTAAAAAAAAAAAATTACCTTCACGCTGTATCCCGCACACAGCAGGGTAGGCAGAGGGAACCTAGTGTTAAGACACTCCGTTCCCCACTTTCTGCCGAATTCTGGAGGCATTGCGTGTTGAGTGGCAGAACTCAACGCCGCGCTTAACCTCGACACCAGAGCGAAGAAATGGAAATATAAATTTAAGTAAATATTTCATCTTCTCGAGTGGGGATCGAACCCACAACCAGTCGGTTTTACAGTCACACATTGTGCCCCTGCGCCACGACTGGTCTCAGAGAGAGAGAGATTACAAGGTTAATAATGGCAAAAGATGAGGTCATAGTAGCGCAGCGGCACCGCGGTGCGTCTACCCGTAAACGTGGCGGTCGTGAGTTTGACTCCCACTAGCGAAAACTAATAACATTAATATCTGGTTAGAATACCATGTGCGACATTGAGTTTCGCCACTCAACACGCATTGTCTCGAAAATTGGGCTGTACTTAGGATCAGGTGCCCTCTGCCTATTCTATTACATTTGGGATACATCGTAACCAGCCAGCCAGTCAGCTATTGAATTTTGCCTTCATTATTATAGCTTAACGTATCATCCATGTAGCGTTTAAACTCTCCGCTTGAATTCAAAAGATTCCATAGTGTTTGGGTAAATGAAAAATAATTAAATTGTTCCCTCCACAAGGAATCGAATATATAATCACCGTATTAAAGTTTATAGATGCTATCATACAATAACTATAATTTAAAAATGAATAAGAGTCCAGTAGTAGAAGTGACAGAAAGTAGGGATTGGAAGTATCTTAATGGGAGCGGAGTGACTTTATACTAGGTGCCCAGATTCTCTCTGCCTATATTGCTATGTGCGGAATACAGCGTAGAGCTAAAAATAATAATAAAATAAATAAAAATGAGTAACACCTGTGTAAATTGTACAAAATAATTGGAACGTCCTTAATCCTTTATTATAAAGCCTAATCACACTTAAAGACGTTGAAACATTCTCCGTAAAACATTATTAAAAGTTAAATCTAATTTATTACTAAATTTGCCAACTTTAACTAATTACTTCAGATACGTTTTAATTAAAATATAGTTTAGTTATAAAAGGGAGAAAAAACGAAAAATTACAAAAAAAATTACGTTACTAGCCATTTTTACTTCGAGGCCAGTCGTGGCATAGTGTGACTGTAAATGCATCTGGTTATGGGTTCGATTCCCACTCGAGGAAATGAAATACTTATTTAAATTTATATTTCCATTCCTTTACTCTGGTGTCGAGGAAGAACGCGGCGTTAAGTTCCACCATTTAACACGCAGTGCCGTTATCATTAATAGATTACAATGTATGAATAAAAAGGACATCTCAAAATCTCTCTCAAGATTGGTATTAGAGTTGTAAATCTTTTAGCAAGAATAAAGAGTTATATCGAAACGCTTAGCATAATGTAATATATAAGTTCCCCAAATGTAATATATAGTAAGTAGGTAATTTGACTATGTAACAAAAAACGATTTTTTCGATTCGAACCAATACTTACTGAGATTAGCGCGATCAACCGAACAAACTTATCGACTTTATAGTAATTAGTATAGTTAGTTATAGATCTTGCTACGATTATATAGAAGGGAAAAGTAGATACTTAGATATTATAATATAGTTAGACACGTTTTGCATAAATTAAGCGGGTCAAAGGACAAGTTTACATAGTTAAGGTATTCCATGAATAGCTTGAGATTGTTTTGTGAATGTTGATAGTTGGTATGAGACAGTTGTGACGCAGTGGCACAGTGGCCTGGCTCGGTCGTGAGTTCTATCTCCACCGTTCTGGTACACGCAATATTTCAATATTTGTACGAAAGTGAACTACGGAGTGTTTGAACTTTAGGTTCTTTTTGCCTATTCTCCTATATATGTGAGATACAGCGTGTAGCTAGTAAGAGGGTTGTAATTCATATATACATAAAATTAGGTCTTAGTGAATGTCGTTGTGGTAGAGCGGTACAACGTCAGATTGTAAACGCGACGATTGTAAGTTCGGTTCCCAATAAGGGATCATCCTTTCCCCACTCTAATCAGACACAGTTCGACGTTGAGCTCCGTATTGAATACGCAATGAAATTTAGGCGATGCGTATGGAATGCAGTGTCTTAGCACTCTGCCAACGTTGGATACAACTTGGAGCTACGCAACATCATGGCGTAGTGGCGTGGCAAAAGGCTGTCATGGCGCAGGGCACAAGTACATACGTGGGTTTGATTCCCACTCGCAATGACACATTGAATATTTTCATTTTCGCCATCTCATTTTCTGGTAACGAGGCAAAAGGAGCGCGTTGTTTCCGCCATACATCACACACCAGAGCGGCGAAATGAAAATTATTAATATTTCATCCTTTTTTCATTTTCTTAAGTAAATTGTCATACTCGAAGAAAAATCACATTTTGCATTACTAAATAAAACTCTAAAAACATTTTGATATATGGTAGCTATCTAATATATAAATAGAGATTGCTGTACAAATCTTTTATCTATATTTCATTTTATATTATAAGCAGTAAATTTTAAATATTCTCATATATTTTATGGCTTGTTTAAAATATGATTTTTAATTTTATGGTTCTGAATTTAAATATTTACAATATCAATACATATAAATAAAATTGAAGTGTTTGTCTGAGATTTTAAAATAACAGTTTTATTTATATGCTTCTTAAACAGAAGCTACCTACCTATTTTAAAAAGTTTCTCTATCTGTTTTTTTTTATTTATACGTACTTATTTCCAAAGCAGCTTAACCAATTTTTATGGGACTTACACTGGTAGATAGAAGAGGTTGTGGAACAACATAAAGGCTTAGATTTTTATTCTGAAAATCCCGCGAAATCGGGATTTACACGGAAAAAACCGTATTTACCGCACGTGAATAGATCTATGGCTCAGATAAATAACCAATATTTTTTTATATTAAATATGTAAATTTATTTCGAATAGTGTATAATAGTAGTAATAGATAATCATACGAAAATAATCAATTATTTATTAAAAACTAAAAAATTTAATTAGCTTCACGCTGTATCTGCCCCACACAGCAGGGTAGGCAGAGGGAACCTAGTGTTAAGACACTCCGTTCCCCACTTTCTGCCGAATTCTGGAGGCATTGCGTGTTGAGTGGCAGAACTCAACCTCGACACCAGAGCGAAGAAATGGAAATATAAATTTAAATAAATATTTCATCTCCTCGAGTGGGGATCGAACCCACAACCAGTCGGTTTTGCAGTCACACCTCGTGCCGCTGCACCACGACCGGCCTGCTTTTTATTCTTTATTATTTATTTCTTTATTAATAAACTTAAATTATATTAACCTTTAACTACCGATGTAGAGCCTCATAGGCCCCTCTAGTTGTAAGAATTCTACAAATCCACCGATCTGCTCAGTACCTTTCTTGTTAGTACGAATGTGGATGAGAGTGGTTGTGTCACTGGCTTTCCAAACTGGACAAGGGCCTCTAAGGCACCACGCCCATGTTTTCCGTACATAATGTTTTTAAAACACGATATTTTTTTATAATATTACAAAATATAATTTAATATTTTAATAGTATAATTTGTACTCAAATGTTTTTATTGTTTTTTATTATATATTTTTTTTATATTTACAATTTTATATACTTTTTGTAACATAAATATTATATACCCTAAAGAGATTCTATTTTTGTAATTTTTATGATAAAATGGACAATAATGATCGACCAAGCACGACAGGAACAAAACGACCAAACACATTTTTTAAAAATCTACCGGGAGGAAAGGTCGACGAGACTGACAAAAAATGTTCCATTTACCCGTGTAGTCGACGCACAAGAAGATGGTCCATTCTCTTGTTTTATTGAGTTCTAGACCTATCTGGTGTTAATATCTTTATACTTTATAATCAACTTCAGGTAAAATTAGAACGAGAAGATTTCATAAAGAAATTAGCACGTTACCTTATACTTCCGCATATGAAAAGACGCGTTGTCAATACTAAATTATCCAGAGAATTGAAGATGACTTTTTATAGAATCTGATCTACTAAACATGAAGCTGAAATAGTAGTTCCAGGTCTCGGCAAACATATACACTAGATTTTCAGGTTCCTTTAGACAACTCTGCTATGTATATGCAGGATACAGCATGAAGCTGAAAAAGTAGTTCCAGGTCTCGGCAAACATCGAAATTTTTATTTTATTACATAAGAGGTTTTTTTTCAATTATTACAATTTATATTTTGTTAGAAAATATTTATTTTACTATTTGTTTTTATAGTTTTATTTTCTTAAAAGTCCTGCCATGTTGCCAAAGACTAAAATTGTAATTTGAAGTTCCTTATATCGCTTTAATACGTAAATTACACACCCTTATACATTGGTCTCACATACCCACGTCCACAGCAGTGTAATAAAAAAATGTCGTCCATAGTTAAAGGTTAAATAAAAGAATTAGACAATTCAAACAACCGAAGTTACGACCTGAGAGTACACAATAATATCGTTCCTTACGACTCTTATAACTTCGAATTCAATTTGATTGTTCATAAAATGTATTGTTTGTATATTTATTTCTGCACTCCGTAATAGGATAAAATATAAAGCATGACGGAGACGGAGATTCCTGCTGCGTTCATTTTTTTATACGTTTTCTAAATAAGTAAGTAATTTTCTAAATAAGTATTTTTTTAAAAATGTAAAAAAAATCGAAAAGTATTTATGTAGCGACACCTATTGTGTAAAATATAAAAATATACTTAGGCACTAGCGCCATATAGATGGCGTTTTCCATAGAGTAGTCATAAAATAGTGCTATATAACCAGTATAGATGGCGTTGAGGTTATTCTCAATATGTAACAAACAAAAGGTTAATTTTAGTTTTACTTTTGTGTTTTCGTATGTAATTTGAATAATAGAAAAACTAAAGATAATATTTCCATTTTTGAAAAACAAAAAAAATACTAATTTATCTTCTATATACTTGATAAATATACCAACTTATAAAAATAATATAATTTACTGTTTAAATAATAAAATAGATGTATGAATTAGCTATTTCTAATAGCAACGCATTCTATGGCTTGAGACATGAACTATATAAGATATAACGATTTAGTTTTTGTTCTTGACGATAGATGGCAGTGATAGAACAAAAGTTTGTGATTTTAAAAAAGTTGCACTGAAGGACTTTTCCACTTAAGAGTTTTCTTTTGTTACATTTTGTATATTGTTGAAAACGATATAAACATTGAATTATAAAATGGTTACTGACTGTAGTTTATTATAATAAATGTCGAATACATTAGCTATTTGGAGATGAAAGTAAATAAAGGCGCAGGGGCACAAGCGTGCGACTGTAAACGCGACGGTTGTGGATTCGATTCCCACTCGGGAGAATATAGTACTTATTACATTATATTTCTTGCTCTGGTAACGTGGCAAAGCGCGACGTTGCCTGTCTTAAGAATTCGGTGTCCAAAGTGTCTTAATAGAAGCTTAACACTAGATTCTCAGGTTGCCTTTGTCAACTCTGCTATGTATATGCAGGATACAGCATGAAGCTGAAAAAATACTTTTATCTCCATTTTTAAAAAGGAATCTTCTTCGTTCTTTCTTTTTCATTTTGGCGATTTGCTCTTAAAAGGGAAGCCAGAGATGGAGAATGGAGCTCCAAATGCTACGGTAACTGTGATAAACGAGAAGAGATAAAAAAAAAGTATTTAATACGTGGAAATTATTCATTTAATATTGAAATGGTTTACCTACTTAAAATTTAAATCAAATAGTTGTATTTGAAAATGGTAAGCTTTAGGAATTATATTACAAAATTTAACTTTCCTTTTTTCATTTTGAAAGTTTCATTAAATTTAAATCTTTTTGTAATTATTATGAGATAATTTTCATGTCCCCAGTTTCTAAAACACTACGTGTCGAGTGATGAAACTTAACTCTGCGTCTTACCTTACCAGAAATAAAAATTAATTAAATTATTAATCCGAAAGAAAATCAAACCCACGATAATCGTTTACAATTTGACGACGTTTCACTTCCGTCACATTATAATCAAGAACTCAAACAAATAATGTAAAAAGCAAATATTTTTCCATATTATAGACATTTTTCTCATGACTAAAATCACTTTGTACGTTAAATGGTACTACCCTGTACCACTGTCAAATATAAGGTTTGGTGAAACAGTAACATTTTAGTTTATTAGATGTTTCATTGTTTCAAACACAATACGTGCAAATATTGCGTTAATATCCTTTTGTCATATATTTTATTAATCAGCTTCACGCTGTATCTCGCACAAAGCAGGGTAGGCAAAGGGAACCTAGTGTTAAGACACTCCCTTTCCCACTTTCCGCCGAATTCTGGAGGCATTGCGTGCTGAGTGGCGGAACTCAACGCCTTAATATGAGTAATAATAAAAATCGAAACCAAAAGTACACATTAGGACAATTGACCGAAAAATACACAAAAGTACTAGAAGGGATCATTTGCAATATCACCGCGAACCCTCCCATCCATTTCGCAGTTGGACCCAGCGTTGCTTAACCTTCGTTCGCAAGTAGGTCACTTAAAATTAGGGTACCGCTCTCCCCTAGCGACGGTGATACAGCTTAATGTTATTATTTAAACTAAACCATGGCTTAATTTGACTTCAAATTAGTTTAAGAAAATGTGGGTGTTCGTTCGAATCTTCACTGTGTATATAATTGTAGTGGAGTAGTCCACTATAAGCAAAAATTCTAAATATCGTGTGTTAAGTTGTGGAGCTACACCCCACCTTTTATTGAGGTAAGCGAAGCGAAGATCTTACTGGTCAAAATTGAGTTTCGTTGTAATGCTACTCCTAGATCGTTAAACCTCGATCCTAGTATTTTGTGTGTGCGTTTTGTTTTTGGTGGATTCCCATTTAAAAGCGGTCTAAACGTAACCTAAAGGTCCTAAACGTTACGTTATTAGTAACTTTAGTTTGTCTTAAGTGTTGAGTCATACACCGCACCACTACGTCACGACGGTCTCTCAACTTAACTCTCTATTTTCTAGGCATCGCGTGTTGAAGCGGAGCAAAGAAATTAAAACATTTCCCCGATGGCGATGGAACTTATCCCAACAATCCATGATTAGCTTAAACAAATCCTTTATTTGCAGCTTTCTCGCAGGGGACGCCCTACCGCCAAAGGGGTTAGGGTGTCTCCTGCGCCATTCCAATACCTACTCTATTCCCTACCCAAATAGAGTCGCTGTGAAGGCCAGTAAGGCTAACAGCACTAACCTCAAGTTCCAATAAAATATTTACAGTTACGTCCCCATTGAAAAATAAAAAGAATTAAGGGTTGTTTACATATAATTGTAGTCTTTACAAATTTACATTACACATGCATATTGAAAAAATATTTTTATGTTCAACATAAAAATATTTTTTCAATTCCAACTAGTAGTTTCTGAGATTTGCGCGTCCAAACAAACAAATTCTTCAGCTTTATAATATTAGTACAAAAGTATGGATAATTAAATGATTTTTAGATGTTATTCATCTTTAGCATATCTCTCATTTAATATGATTCATAGAAAAAAATAAATAATGTTAATCTTACTCCGTTCTCTATTTTATTCAACATCTTATTTTGGGAGGCAACAATCAAATAAAAATATATTTTATTCACACAGATTTTTACAAACAAAATCAGTAAAAATAAAAAAAATATATTAATTGTATTACAAACTCTGAAATAATATTAAAGAACTAGTATAATTTAAAGTAATTCTTATGATGAATTGTTCATCTTAAAACTTCGTAGAAATACTAATAGACAACGCGAGAGAAGCTGCAGATGAAAATCTATTTATATCAAAAAAGAAAAACATCTTTAGACAATTTAAATTAATTAATTTATATTAAAAAAAATATATTATCATTAATAAATACCTATTTATATTAGCTTACTAGTTATTTCTGAAGAGTTCCATTACTCAGGTCCTGGCTCCCTTCATTATTGTAACTGCTAAGTGTCATGATTATACAATTGTTAAATTTGATATATATAGAGGCCAGTCGTGGCGCATGGGCAAAGTGTGACTTTAAAATGGACTGGTTGTGGGTTCGATCCCCACTCGAGGAAATTAAATATTTATTTACATTTCTATTTTCATTTCTTCGCTCTGGTGTCGAGGCAAAGCGCAGCGCTGAGTTCCGTCACTCAACACGTAATGCCTCCAGAACTCGGCGGAAAGTAGGGAACAGTGTGTCTTAACACTAGGTTCCCCCTGCCTACCCTGTTGTGTGCGGGATACAGCGTGAAGCTGCTTGATTTGCCTTTCATTTAGATTTGATATATGATAATTATTGAGACCGTCGTGGCGCAGGGCCACAAGAGAGCTACGTAAACGTGATGCTTGTGGCTGTGTGCTTCATTTTTTTCTTACTTGGACACTGTATCGAGCACAAAGCAGGGTAAGCAGAGGGAATCTATTGTTAAAACACTCTATTCCCATTAAGACACTTTCGTTACCCAATTTCAGTTAGGTGGCTGAACTCAACTCCTCGCTTTGCCTAACTACTAGTGCGAGGAAATTAAAATACTAAATATTAAGAATGCTGGTGCCCCTGCGCCACGACTAGCTCCTGGCCTAAACTATTACCATTTAATATAAGCTTTATTTATGTATGAAGCAGACTGTATGAAATATTCATCCCTAAGAAAGCTACTTTAGCAAATAGAAATGATATTAGATATTATATTATTCATACATATGTATTTGACGCTATCATAGCGTGGTTGGAAATTATATATACGGTGATAGTGGGTTCGATTCCCGCTCGGCGAAATTAAGTTTCCATTCTTATTTATTCTCCCGCCATGGCAAAATTAGGCGCGGCGTTGAGTTATGCCTGTTATTTATAATACGAGTATAGCGTTCGGAAGCTACTAGACATTTAAAACTTTACAATATAAAATAATAAAAATTATAATATCGGTATGTTTCGCATAAGAAAACAATGATGTAAAATTGCATATTTTCATGAATTAAATTGAATTATTATCACTGAGTTATCATTAATTTGTGTTTTTTTTTTTATCCTGGGTTAATATAGCTCTTATTGCCGCTATCATATTCCAGGAAGGGGTGGGGGTTGGGTGCCGGAGCCCGAAATTACTATATGCGAAACGCAGTGGCATAAAGCCACTTAAAGCGGATTTTAAATGACAGGGGTGAAAATAATCCGATCGAATCTGCCCATGTATGTTGCCATTGGTGACGATGTGACTCTCCCACACGTACTTTATTCGCTTCTTACGACACCATCAGTACCAGAGTGATCCTATTCCAGGCAACACGGCAAAAAATACAAAGGAGTAAATTGAGGATTACAATATTTTCGATAAATTAACATATATTTGCACACTAGTAAACAAAATATTTGTATTAACAAATACATTTTTACTTAAATTATACCAAGTAACAATGTGCTGAGGCCGATCTCGTGTCTCTCTATCGTTTGTTCCGCATGAGAGACGGAACATGATAGTGAAACATGCGTGCAGCCGGCGTCAGTCAATATATAAGACGTTATCACGTCAATAAGAGATAATGTTTCACAATAGAAGATTACAAGTCAAAAATACGCAATGAATCTAAATTTCCATGTTGCCCAGTAACTAGAGGACGGAGTATCTTTACACTAGGTCTTCCCTGCCTTCCCTGTTACGTATGTAACGATAAAAAAGTTATGTTACTTACTATACGTAATACCAGAGCGATGAAATAAACATAATGCAATCTCTCGAGTGGTAATCAAACCCATGACCGATTACATACTGTACCGCCGCAATATAAATAAAATAATAATATTTATAGACAAAACAAAAAAAAGCGGACAAGCCCGAGTCGAGGTCGCCCACCGAGGGTTCTGTACAAAAATTGGAGGTCTTGAGATCTGCAGACTTTTCTGCAATTCAAGCTTAGCCTAGCCATTTGTCCTGATCTGATATCTCACTTGAACTAGCGGCTTTAATACCAAATTTTGCTCCCTCCTTTTAATGCTATTATTTTTTAGGATTTAACCACAAATGTATAGTTTACAGATTTTCAAATTTCATAATTGTAGGTCGTTGACTTACAATTATGAACCAGTACCCTATTCATTTTGATTCCATTTATAGTGTCGAAATATGTGTTTTTTGCGATATAAAACGACCATATCTTTTTTTAAAGTAAATATACAAATACATTTTTTTTAGGAAATCAAGAGACCGTAGATTTTAGAGTATATGGTTGGAATTTCAAGTCGATATCCAAGCGTTCCTGAGATAAAGGCCTTCGACAGACAAAAAAACTGACAAACAGATGGGCGGACAAAAAGTGATCTTATAAGCGTACCTTTTTTCCTTAAAAGGTACGGAACCCTAAAAGGTTAATTGACTTAAATGTGAACAAATTGACACAACATGGGTTTCGTAAATAAGATTTATAACGGTTGGTCGGTTGCGATAATTTTGCTTTTTTATATGCGTTTATATTATTAAATTTAATGGCTGTCCGTCCTTTACGACGATATGGATGGTTACATAATATATGTATACTGACACTTCCATTTTCCATTTTTAAATACGTATTTCGCTTCGCTTTCACTGTAATTTACTTCAATTTAGTCATTTTACAACTATAATAAAGAGCTGCGTTCGTTCGTTAACTACCGCGCGCTTTACTCGTTCTTATTATAAAAAATGTAGCATATAAATATTTTTACGCATAGCAGAGAAATCTAGTGTTTAAATACTCTGTTCCTCGCGGTACCCGTCGAATTTTCAAAATATATTGTGTTGAGTGGCGGAAATCAACGCCGTGCTTTGTCTAGTTACCAGAGTGAATATATAAAAATGTTTCATTTCCTGGAGCACGAATCGAACCCACAACCGTCACGCTGACAGGTGGACACTGTGCCGCTGCACCAGGACTACCTCAACAGAGTATACTTCACAAGTAATGTTTCACATTTAAACGGAATATCTAGACACTAGATTTCTCTCTGCCTTTACGTGAAAAGAGTGAACCTGCTATGTTATTCTATATTATAAATCTATAAACAGTGACAGAAGAAATGACTGTACATAAATAAAAGATCGCCGCGTCGGTCAAATGAAACAGCCTTTTTATGGCATTGAATTTTTTATAGGCGTCCCAAGTTTTAAATATTCATATTAATATTTAGCTAACTAACTAAGTTTGTCTGTTTGCTGGTTTAGTACTCTTTTATTAGGTCGATTTTAAGCTATGTTACTTTGTAACTATATAATAACATTTAAGCAACAGAATATGATATAAATCAGCTTCACGCTGTATCCCGCACACAGCAGGGTAGGCAGAGGGAACCCAGTGTTACACACCGTTCCTTTTTTTTAATATGACCTACTAGTAATAATTCTATTATAATGAAACTTAGCGGACACTTGTGGCTCAGCGGCACAAGTATATGACTATAAACGTGACAGGTTGTTGGTTCGATTCCTAATCGAGTAAGAAAACAAAGAAAGTTGGGAACGGAATTGTCTTAATGGTAACGGAATGCCTTAACACTAGATTCCCTGGTTCTCTCTTACCCTGCAATGAACTGGTGTGAAGGTGGGACAAAGGGATAGTGGAAATTAAATTTATAATTTCAGTTTCATTTGTAAAATGAGCTTTCAGTGGACTGACAGTTGCATCTCTCTAAAATCTAGATAAATGTACCACCGTACGTAAAATCTAGAACTTTTTAGGTGTTCTGCACAAAGAGCACTAAATTAATGAAGCTTTTTGTATCGTGACAGAAGTTTCATTCGCTAACGATTATTTATTTAAAAAAAAAGCACGAAATTTAAAACACAGAGGAAACGTAAGGACTCTCCGTTCTCAATACAAACACCCAATTTTCAAGATATTAAGCGAAGCGAAGGGGCACAAAAGTGTGACTGTAAACGCGACTGGTTGTGAGTTCGCTCCCCACTCGAGGAAATGTAATATTTATGTAAATTTATTTTTCAATTCTCTCAAAATGTAATATCAGGATGAGAATTAAGAGAAAAGTGGGGAACCGAACTATCTTAATGGAAAAGTGTTTTAACATTAAATTCCCAGATTTTTTCTCTATGCCTATCTTGCTATCCTATGCGGGAAAAAGCGGGAAGCTTTTGACCATTTTCTTTAGTTTCACTCTATCTTATACTAACAACATATATTCAATAAAAGTAAGCTACGATTACATTTGAAAAATATTTATTTATTAATTTGAAAATTGTTTAAAATTCACTTACTCAACTGGTTAACTTGTTCTGGAAAAGTGTAACTTACCTGTAAAAAAGATAAATCTTGTTATTATAAGAACAACATTTATTTTTCTTTTATTAAATTACAATAAATATATTAATAAATACCATATGAATTAGTAGCCGTGGCCAATATTGCTGCATTTTATTAGTATAATAAGAAAAACGATACTATATACATTTTTTAAATATATTTAAATATAAAATATAATGATAATATATATCCAAGGCACACGCCATAGGCCAGTCGTGGCACAAAGTGTAAGTGTAAAATTGACTGGTTGTGGGTTCGATCCCCACTCGAGAAAATTAAATATTTACTTACATTTACATTTTCATTTCTTCGCTCTGGTGTCGAGGCAAAACGCGTCGTTGAGCTCCGCCTCTTAACACGCAATGTCTCCAGAACTCGGCGGAAAGTGGGGAACGGTGTGTCTTAACACTAGATTCCCTCTATCTACCCTGCTGTGTGCGGGATACAGCGTGAAGCTGATTTTTTTTATAATCCCTTAAGTAGTTTAGGCGTGAAAGCGTAACAAACAAACTTACATTCACATTTATAATATTAGTATGATTTGTAGTTAGATCATTTTCATTTTAATGACGTTACATATAGCTGAACAATAACTACTATATCAGAGGGTTATCAAGCATTAAATTGACTAATAGCACGCGGTAAACCGATACGATTATTTAGTATGGGATAGGTTAGTTAAAACCCCAATAAGTTTAGGTGGTTTGAACGTATATTTCACGTGATATTATAGTAGATATAATTTAGCTTAAACAGATTTAAGAAATAAATATGAAATGGAATATTAAGATAGTTCTTTCTCTAAGACATTTCTGTTCTCCACTTTCCGCTGATTTTTTGTAGTATAGCGTGATGAAGGGCAGAACTCAACGCCACGCTTTGCATCATTACCAGAGCGACGTAATGGAAAATGAATAAATATTAAACAGTTCATTCCCCGATTGGGGATCGAACCCATGACCATCGCATTTACAGAGCACGCTTGTGCCTCTGCGCCACGACGGTCTCAATTATGAAAATAAAACCATGAAGCTGAAAAACTATATATTTCATTTGAAGATAAAGTTTTTTTGAATATCATATTTGAACGTAGCGGGACTCGAATACGCGCCTTCTGGAAACCGTCCAAGCGCTTTGACCGCTAAGCCATACGTTCTCATCAAGCTACGTTGAATTTTTATAGGCTTGTTACAACTTATTTATGTTGTGAGCATCTCTGTAGGAAGATTTTTACAAATTTCCGCTACCCAAAGATAATTACTAAGAAGTATTTTTACGTTATACTTTTTTGACTAAGAAGATTTTTTTTTATACGTTTTTAAGTTACGTTAGGTTATTAATTAACCTAGTATAAGATACCCGTTCTCCACTCCCAAATCTCAAGACATCTAATTTTCGAGACATTGCGTGTTGGATAGTATAGCTCACTCCGCCGCCGCTCTTTGTCTTGTTACCAAAACAAAAAAAATTAAGTAAAAAATTCGAATGAGAATCGAATCCCCGAACCGTCGCGATTACAGATACTCTTTATTATTTTTACCACCACTTTCAAAATATAAAAGTCAAAAAGAGTCTAATGACACAATATTCCATTATCTAATAAGGTTATATATCTATTATATAAGTTACGTTACATTCGGAAGCAAGTCGGGCGTAAAATTGGGTAGATTGTGGCTACCCGAGCAAAGGGGTTGGATTTAAAATGTTATCCCATATTAAAGTAGCATTCTGGTGTATTTACATACATAATGTTAGGAAACGGTAGCCCGAGGTTTCAATTTTTTAAGGACCCTCTTATGAAAATGGTAAATGAACAAAAAAGAAGAGTGCAAGTCGGACTCGCGTATAACGGTTCCGTACCGTTATCTATAAAAAAAATACTTGTCATATGGGACTTCCCTCAAATATTTATTGTATTTAGTTTTTAAAGAGTTTTTTAAATATTTATTCGGACAGACGATCAGACGAACGGACAGCAGAGTCTACGGAACCCCTATTTCAACTTTTGGGTACGGAACCTTAAAAAGGCCTAATTGCAAATTTATACATTTTTGAAGTGAAAACGATGCCGTCGTAGCGCAGTTAGATATTATTTGATTCTAAGAGCGAAGGTCGAGGGTTCTATTCCCACGCGAAGTAAATAAGTATGTTCATTTCCGTGTTATTAAGACATTTAATATTACCATTTTAATTGAAATAAATTTATTGTTATATTTGCTCATTATGTAGTACTTTACCTGCTTCTATCAGTGTGGCTCAATTACCGCAGACAATGTATGTACAGGGCACATAACAGATTGTTTTTTAGTATGAAAGATATTATGTAAATCATTTTTATGGTAAAAAAACAGCTGAACAGCTTATGTCGAGGCAAAACACGGCGTTTAGTTCCGCCACTCAGCACCCAATGCCTCCAGAATTCGGTGAAAAGTGGGGAACGTAGTGTCCTAACACTAGGTTCCCTCTGCCTTCCATCAATACCTCCAGAATTCGATACTAGGTAGTGGGAAATGGAAGTGTCTTATTGGGAACAGACTTTCTTAATACTAGGTGCCCAGGTACCCCCTTTGCCACTCTGCTACGTGCTGTATGCAATGTAGTAAAGCTAAAAAAAAAGGTTTCTTATATATGTGAGTTCAACAAAAACAAAACAAGTTCTTCTGCTCTATAGTTTTCAATATAGATTCACTTCCCTTTAAAAAGCTATATTTTTCCTTCAAGTAATCTCTTATAACTTTATAAAAAAACACCTAGACCATAATATTAGTAGCTGCTTACAACAATGTCTAAAAAGAGGAGCGTCCTCATTTTCCACAATTTTTAGCGTCAGTTTTTGTACAACTTATCTAAATTCTACTTAATTTTTCAGTCCTTAGAATCAGTTCATACAAATTTATGAAAACATATTACGGACGCTGACCCGATGCAACATGTTTCCATGAGTTGACCTTTAATCTGACCTTTAAAGCCATTTAAACACGCAACAGTGAAAAAAAAATTTAAAGTGGGTACCGTCAATCCGACTGAATGTTTTTGCACTAAGCTCAAATTTATTTTGTCATATTTTTAACATTTTTTAAAATGTTATTCCACAGTCAGAGCGCCTGGTCCGTTTCCATGAGGCGCGGGCTTGAGTCCCGCTGCGTTCAAATTTTTATACGTTTTAATTTTTATACGTAAACGCACTCAATACGAAATACCTCCAGAAATTGGCGGAAAGTGAGGAATGGAAGTCTATTAATGGGAACGGAGTGTCTTAACACTAGGTTCCTAAATTAAATCTGCGTCTATTATAGCTTAAAAAAAACATATTCTGTAAGCGGTTCAGCAGACTTTATCACCACCCTTTCCATGCTACTTCTGTTTACTGCCCAAAGTAGTCCAAAAAAATATATAATTGTGAAATAATATTATATGTAATTGTTTCTTTTACTATGCCATGTAATTTTTTTAATGTTAGTATCTTTAATACTTAGGTAAAGGGGTATATTTATAGAGAGGGGCGGCAGATATAAATATGCTTTAGTTTCCTTTGAGGTCCTAAAAATGCATCAGGTGTTCCAGATCCTCGATTTTCTAGGGTCATTAAAAGTAAAAAAAGGTTACTACCTTGAATATTTTTTTCTAAGGTGTTGTATTCATATATCTTAAGGATTAGCTGGGCTGTTAGGGTTTCATATGAGACCTTATTTTATTTTTCATATAACAGAAAATGTTCAACAAGTCGGCCTGTTTTTGTAAAGGTGCTATATTTGTATTCTTTAGATAAAATTTATTGGTAGAAACTTAAATCAAGTATTCAGACCATTGAGATAAATTAAAGATAGGAAGCCGAGGACTAATATTTATATAAAAAAAGTTTCATCAAAATCCGTAGTCGTTTAATGAGGGCTAACAAGACATAAAGAAACAGACAAACAATTTTCAAAAAATATCTTCAGATATTTTTTATTTTATCATACACAAATAAAATGTGTAGTAAAATTAAATTTAAATAAAAACAGCTTCACGCTGTATCCCACACGCAGCAGGGTAGGCAAAAGGATCTTAGTGTTAAGTATTATGGAGGCATTGCGTGTTGAGTGGCGGAACTAAACGCCGCGCTTTGCCTCGATAGCAGTAAAGTGATATAAAAAATCCCCCAATTCACAAGCGAGATTTGAACTCAAAACCAACTAACCATTTCAAGCAATCAAAAAATAAAACATTAAAAAAAGCCCACAAACTTGTGTCGCCTACTCTGATAATAACTACCCTTTTACTGCAATCGCTTTGTGTATCTCCATCTCTTAATGACGTGTTTGGTTTTTAATTGCTGGGCTGTTAGCAGATGAAAGTGTATATACAGATTATTGAAAGTGGTATAACTAAGGAAAAATAATATTTTAAGTATCACTACAAACGCGATGGTTGTAGGTTTAAATTAAACTTGGGTGATTGGATTATTTTCAAAGGTATTAAGCTGTGACGTTGAGTACCGTCGTGGCGCAGAGGCACAAGCGTTCGACTGTAAATGTGATAGATTGTGGATTAAATTACAGTTTCACACTGGTAAAGCACAGAGTTGAGTTCCTCCACTCAACATGCAATGCGTCGAGAATTCTTCGGAAAGTCGAGAATGGAAGTGTCTTAATGGCAACGGAATGTCTTAACACCACGTCCCCAGTGTTAAGACTGGTGGTATATATACCAGACGCGGCAAGAAGCTAAAAAAAAGATAAATATACATTCCCCAGGTCTTCAGGTCATCTGGAAACCGAACCCACAAACATTGCTATCGCAATCAGAAACTATGTCACTGCAAAATGGCAGTTTCAATAGAATTATGTATATATTTAAATAATATTTACAATTTAATAATTATATTATTAATAATATCAGTATTTATTATGAAATATAATATTTTTTTATATAAAATGTATATAATTTCCTGTTAATGATTAATTGCGTCCAGAGCAACTTACTCCATAGGAGCGTGGTCCCGGCATCAAAGGAATCTTCTAACTATGCTTGAGAAGTTAGCCAACTAAACTTATAGTTAAGCACGAACTTAACCCATCTCCAGCCAAGCTTTGACATTTCACACGTGAGGACTGTGGACTTAAATTTTATTGTGAGCTAGCGACCCGCGCGCGGCTTCGCCCGCTTAGTCTATAATTAGTTATTTACTAATTTTTATTAATATTATTATTTAAAGATAATATTTCTATATAGAAATATAAAGTATTAGAATTCAATAAAAGAACTTACATGAGAACGTGCACAAACGCACAGATAAACGGACAAAAAAATTAAAAATCATAATTTTTCTGGATTTTCTCATATATCATCCTATTATGAACAGATAACGATCACAAACGACTAAAGTGACACAGTATACCTTATTATTCGATAAATATAATAAAATTTGGAAAGATTTTTTTTTGTTTTTTTAAAAAAATAAATTGATGTCCAAGCAAATTAAGTAACTTTTAGTATATTAATATAGAAGTATAGACTAAAGAGCGTGAACACCTCTTCGTTTCGCTCTCAAAGTCCCGTTCCCTTCGCTCCCTGTAATAAATAAAAAAAAACCGAGTGTTCAGTAGCTAGGTACTTACCGTATTTCATTATTCGACTTTTTATACTTTCCAATCTCTCTTCTCCAATTAGGTGACGCAACGTAACCTTCTTTTATCTCGTTATGTTTTTTTCTAAATTCTAAATAAGCCTTTCGCTTAGAGTTTTCATTATTTAATACACGATGATGAACAGTAAAAATTTTTAATTATTTTTGTATTTCATTCCCAATAGAATAATTTAGAAAAATATATAAAATTTCTTTAGAATTTGTTAAATAATAATTTTCCTTTTTAGTAATTCTTAGGACAAATGTATAGAAAATTTAATGAATAGCTAATATTTATGGTTCCGCCACTCAACACGCAATGCCTCCAGAATTCAGCGGAAAATGGGGAATAGAGTGTTGTGTACGGGATACAGCGTGAAGTTGATTTGATTTATAATTCTATTATAAGATGTATGGATATTTGATCGTAGTAGGACATAAGCACGAGTCCGTAACCGTCCAAACGTTATGATCTACACATACGTTGAAATTCTTATACACGCGGTTACAATTTAGTTGCTATTTTTCTTTTCTTCCAGTTTCACGTTGTATCTTATAGCAGGGAACGCAGAAGGAACCTAGGAACCTAGTAATAAAACACTCCGTTCCCATTTAGACACTTCCGTTCCCACATTCTGCTGAATTCTGGAGTCATTACGTGTTGAGTGGCGGAACCCAGCGCCGCTACTGTGTTTTTGTGTTATATTGATTTTTTTGTACGTTTTGTTAAAAATAATTTAAGCAAATAATTATATAAGTCTTTTTTTCGTTTTAACGATCTCTTAATCTTCTTTAAGTCCATTTCAAGAACCCTTAATAGATGACTCGATAGAAAAGGGGATGAAGATCGAAGGGAGAAAGCAATCTTACTCTTATACTGGTTAATTATGAAAGAAAAATTAGGTTGAGGTCGTCGTGGCGCAGCGGTACAGCGTCTGATTATAACCACCCTTGTTGTAGGTTCTATTTCGTCTGATTGTAAAAGCCATTGTTGTGGGTTCTATTTCTACTCAGAGAAATAAAATATTTTTATTTCTTCACATTAGTAATAAGACAAAGCGCGGCAGAAAGAGGGTTACAGAGTGTCTTAACACAACTTCTAATTTATTACAAGATATAGCGTGAAGCTAAAAAAAAAGATATAAGTAAGTACATAATTTTCTCTTATCTAGAATAACAATTATAAGTTTCCAAATAAAATATATTTTTTCATTAAACTTTTATCTTATTTGAGCTTGTTTAGCTTAGGCTAAGTTTAAAGACCGGCGGTAAATGAAATAGTTGAAGCTATGAAACTCTGTAAGTATATTTATTTAATATATTTTATGGATCTTTTATATATACTGCATCCTGTATATAGCAGAGCAGGCTGAGGGAATCTTATGTTTTTTAACATTTTTCTAAACGCCTAAGGCGACAATGACTTTATTTTCCCGGGTAGGAGGCCGTCGTGGTGCAGGCGTGTGACTGTAACGCGTGTGTTCGCGGGAACTTGCAGGTTCGATCCCCATTCCAGGGAATAAATTATTATTTGTTAATATTTTCTATTTCTTCGCTCTGGCGCCAGGGCAAAAGTCCGGCGTTGAGTTCCGCCACTCAACACGTAATGCCTCGCCAAATTCGCCTCGTCATATTCGGTGTAACACTTTACACTCCACTTGTTAAGACACTCCGTTCCCCACTGGGAACGGAGTGTCTTAACATGAGATTCCCTTTACTGTGTGTAGGCTAATTATTTTTTTAACAATCGCAATTATTTTTGTTTCCACATTATGGAAGACCAAACGAGGGTAGGTTCCCTCTGCCTAGTCTTGATATTTGAAAAATATTTGATATTCTCGCTACGTACGCAGTGTCTCCAATTCGGCCAGATAGGAGAAAACGGAATGTCTTATCAATAGACAGTACTTGCCTCTAAGCTAAAATACACACGACACTTTCATTTTATTAACTACTCTATCTTTTTAATAACTACTCATTAAGATATATTGCACCTTTTCCGTTCTTTTCTTTCCTTATCCTAATTTTCTTCTTTATTTCTTAATAAGCTATAAGTAGAAAAAATCATTAATTCTTACAGCTTCCATCAAGTAAAACTTTCCCAGGGAATCCATTTAAAGGTGAAGTAACTTTGGAAGTGCTATATTCAGTAAACAAGACTTATTGAGTTACCTCACTTTGGCTGTTAAATTTTCTTATATATTATTTTAGCTTAACGCTGTAGCCGGATAAGCAGAAGTTATATAGTGTTAAGATTCCGACTTTCAAGCACCGTTCTATAGTTAAGACATTGGGTGTCGACTACCGGAACTCAACGACGCACTTTGTCTTGACACCAGAAAGAAAAATAAAATTGTTTATACCCTCGAATGGAAATTGAGTCTGTGTTTCACGCTTACAGTTAAACAGAACATATAGAATTTTCTTTTATATTATCTATAATTAATAATATAAAGAAGAAAACTTTAGGAAGTGCTGGTGTGGTTCATTTTTTTATCACATTGTATCGCGTAAATAGCATTGTAGGCAGAGGAAACCTACGAACCTACTGTTAAAACACTCCGTTCCCGTTAAGGCACTTCCGTTCCCCATTTTCCATTGAATTTGCGAGGCATTGCGTGTTGTCTAGTTAGTACATTCGCATTAACAGTCAAACGCTTTTACCACTATGGCCTCTTTTGCTTTATTATATTAGTATAGACAATATATCTGTATTGAAAACCTACTTAAAGTGAAAAGAAAACTACTAGAAAGAAACTTAGTAGTTTATTTTCTCTATGTAAAATGTTTTAAAAATAATCACATTTTAAACTTTCAAAAGATATTTCAATATCTGTTACAGTTCAAACACCATTTCTTAGGCATTCTTGACATTGAGTGAAGCACGAGTGATAAATGTTCTTACAGTGTTAACTGATGTTGATTGATTTTGAAGCTTTGCTTATGGAAAATCTTTATTATTTATAGTATAGATGAATACTGTATGTCTAAATGGATAGAATAGTTTTCTATGGGAAAAAATATTAAAAAAATGAGCCGACTGACTATAAGAAATTTTAGCGTCACTCTGTATTTCGCAAGTAACACTGTAGCGAAAACACTCCGTTCTCCAATTTTCGTCTAAATTTCAAGACATTTCGTGTAGTGCATAATTCAACGCCGCGGTTTATCTCTTTAGCAGATGAAAAGAAAATATTTAATAATGAATTCCCCTGAATGAGAATCGAATTTACAAACGTCGCCCTTAACGTCACGGATTGCGTCACTATGCAACTACATCCTCTCGTTAATATGTCAAAATCTACTAAACCGGCTTTGATGAATCTCGGACTCTTTTAAATTGACATATTCTTCATAAAATCTATTAGTCATTTAAAAATCCCATTCTAACATTTTTTTTTTGTATAATAGAAGCCTTTCCATAGGGAGAAAGTAAATAAAATCGATGAGAATAATGGTATTTAACCTTTTCCTCGTTTTGTTTCCAATTTTATTTTACTTCCAATTCAAATAGAAATTGGTGTTAGTTGAAATGCGCTGTACATTTAATGCTATTTTGTGTAAATTTATACCAATTTTATTTGAGAAAATGAATTTTGTGTCTCCTCTTGCAACTTTAAAGAGTTTTACTGAAAAAGCAATGTTTGTTGTTCTAATCCCCGCTCGAGGAAACGAACTATTTTCGTTTCTTTATTTCTGTAGATAAGGCGCGGCGTTGTGTTCCGCCTCTCGTCTCGAATCCAAAAATTCTAAGAATTGAGTATCTCTCTCTCTATCTACTCTTCTTCTGGGAAGTATACGACAAACGAATTAAGCCATAAAACTTCGATCAAACTATGTTAGTTAGTCTTTGACCCACATGTGTATGTATTAATTGAAATATTCTAAATTCATACCCCGCTTTGTAGGGCATTGCTTATTTGTACAAGATTCTGATTGTGATTCCGTGTATATGAAAATACTTCAAATTGTTCGATGATATTAGAACTTGGGTTGAGTTTCGGTACGTAAATTAGTTTTTTTTTTAACTTAAATTTACTTCACACATAAAAAAGGAAATTTATTGTTAAAACACTCTGTTTCTCACAATCTGCTGTTATTTAAATTTGAATATTTAGATAAAATATAATTTTGTATATTTTTACACAAATTTAAGACTATGTTTTTTTTTTGACATCATGCTGAGAATGTTCGGGCAGATAGGCTAATAGGCGAAAGGAACCTTGGAACCTAAAGTAACACTCTGTTCTCATTTAGACATTTCCATTTCCCTCTCTGCCGAATTCTCGAGGCATAACACTATGTATACAACGATATTGAAGGTGCTGCTGCAGGTAAAAAATATACTACTTACTACTATACCGGTATTCCTACAATTTTCGTTGTTGTGTACACATTCGCGAAATAGAAGAGTAAGAAGAAAGGAATGTTTTTCAAAATGCAGCATACAAGTTAATTTATTATCATACTTAGAAGACTTAAATATTGTATCAAGAACCAATCCAACGACGTATCATTAATCAGAATAGGTTCACTGATTTAACAGTTACAATGTAAAAAAGGAGCGGACATCCATACATAACCCTTCTTTTGGGTTTCGCCACAGTCGGATAAAAATCTTGTAAAAAATACTAATTCAAAGTTAAAAATAAGCGGTTAGTACTAAAAGCTAATGGTGCTCGAGTCTTGAACCATCTGCCTGTCAAGGGCTACTCTAAACACTTGCCAAAGTGCTACTTTAAATTATTGTACATGTAAAATTTGTATGAATAATTATTTTTATTTTTTAAGTTTCACGCTGTATCACGCACATAGCAGGTTACATAAAGGGAACCTGGGACCTGTTCCCATTAAGACACATCCGTTCCCTAATTTCCGCCGAATTTTGAAGACATTGCGTGTTGAGTGGCGTCTAACGCCACGCTTTTGCTTTGTTATCAAAGCGGAGAAATAAAAATATTAAATAGTTAATTTCCTCGAGTGGGAATCGATCCCACGACCTGTCACGTTGCGCGAATAGTCTCAAGTAATACAGACACAAGAATATTTAAATAACGTAAGTTCAAATCTTATTATATCCAAAATAATTAATGAAAATTTACTATTTTTACATTAAGCTAAGTAGAAGCTTTGCTCTTGAAAGCTCGTTACATTAAATTATGAACTTTTGCTAGTCGTTAAATATAAAGGTCTCATAACTTTTTGCTTACTATTAACTTTACATTCAAGTACTGGGTTAGTTACATGGGAACTCGCCCTATAGTGTTTTAAAGTAATATTTATCTAGAGGGAACCTAGTGTTAAAACACTCTGTTTTCATTAAAATACTACCGTTCCGGACTTTCCGCTTAATTCTCGAGTTGAGTTGAGATGTTTAGTTGCGGTACTCAACGCCACAAATATAAAGTATGTATTATATATAAATGAAAACCAATTTCGTTGTTAACTTTTCGTTATTAAAAAGTATGAACAAAGTTAAATTACAAGAAGTATGCTCACTGATGTAATGAATGAAATTGATTGAAGAATTGAGGAACAAAATTATTATATGAAATAAGCCCTCGTGGATAGGAGGTACAGCGTTTGCTTGAAATGCGATGATTGTGAATACGAATCACATTCGGGGGAATAAATTATTTTCATTTTTCCACTTTTCGGATTCTCCCTTTATTTGTGTTGTAAGTTCTCAAATTTCTTACCAAATAAGTTTTAATTACGCGGCGAATTTTACACAAAATGCAGCAAAATCAATTCATAAATGCTCGTATCTTTTTATAACGTTGACCTAGTAGCTTGATTTTTTGTGATATAAATATCAGCTCAATTCCTCCACGCGATCTTGAGATGAAATGTTCTCGAGAAACGGACAGACGGACAACCACAACAAAAAATCCTATAAGAGTCCCATTTTTATCTTTGGAGGCGCGGAACCTTAAAAATATTAAAAAAAACCTGTACTTTTACATTTCAATATTTACACTTCATATAATTTTGTATCCAAATAAATTCTCATTCTACTTTTGAAAGAAAAAAAATATAAGTAGCAATTATTCGTGCTTGATGAAGTGTAATTTATTTTTGTGCAAAGAAAAAGGGACAACTTCGATAAAGATTTCTTTGATGAGGACATTTTGCTTATTAAATAATAATTTAATTTTTAAAAATACTTTAGGCCCTCGTGGCGCAGTAGCGCTAGCGTGTGATTGTAAATGCGACGGTTGTGGTTTCGATTTCCACTAAGGGGAATTATTTATTAATATTTTTATTTCCTCGCCCTGAAATCTCGGCGTTGAGTTCCAATGTAGGGAACGGAGTGTTTTAACTCTGGGTTCCCTCTGCTTACCCTATGTTATGCAGCATGAAGTTAAAAAAGTAATTGTTATTTTGTTTATATCATACAATACTACCATCGGGCTAGAAGACAATTATGCTAAGAACAGCCATCAAGAAATTCAACAGTTACTCTTTTAAAATACGTATAATTTGCAATAACTTTATCATCATCAAATCAATCATCTTTTTAGTATTTTACGTAGCTTGTATTATTTTTTAAAGCTTGTATTCCGCATGTCTCTAATAGGCAGAGGGAACCTGGGAACCTATATAGTCATATAGGTTCCCAAGTTAGTGGTGGAACTCACTTTGCCTCTTTAAAAGAGAGAGGAAATAAAATTATGAAATATTTCATTAAGTCGAGTGGGAATCGAACCCACAACCAGTCGTACATATACACCACCAGATAGCATAAATTTATAATCAATTATATTTGTATAGCATTTTTGTATAAAGAAAGACGACGTTTGACTTGTACAAATAAGTTCCCTAAAATGTATGGAGTAATTGAATACTCTAAGTAAATCGTAAATTGAAAGGTTCGTTGTTATTGATTTTGTAATAGCTTTTAATGGAAGAAATATATAGAATTACTCATAAATGTCAATTTGGCGGATTCAATTCTTATTTGAGGAAAATCATTTTTACATATAACAACGTTCTACTAATACTAAATACAGCGTTGAGTTTCGCCTTTCAACATGTATATTGAAATCGAGCAAAAAGTGAAGGTCTGGAACAGATTTTTTTTGATTTCCATGCTATATGCGGCATAAAGCGTGAAGCTGAAATCTCCTTATTTATGTAAGTATATAAGTTATTTAAATAATTTCTAAAAAAATCTCGAGGCAGAACTTTTGTTTGTATTTTTACATTACTTCTCAATCCCGCGGGGCTTCAAAATACATCTCGTATATATTTTCACTTTTTCGCCTTCAATCAACCTTCTTATTTTATATAGATGAGTGAGTGAGTATATCTTTATTTTTCTTAGAAGCTGTCGTGGCTTAGTGGAACTGAGTTACAAACGCGACGGTTGTGGATTTGATCTTCACTTGGGGAAATGAGTAAATTTAATTTTCTCGCTCTGGTAACAAAACCTTGGAAAATGGTGTTTAATTCTGGGTGATGGAACTATCATAAAACTAAGTTCTCTTTGCTAACCCTGCTATATGTGGAAGCAGAAGCTGATTATATTCTATGAAAATTACATTAAATTAAATCAGCTTCAAGCTGTATCCCGCACACAGCAGGGTAGGCAGAGGGCACCTAATGTTAAGACACTCCGTTCCCCACTTCCCGCCGATTTTGGAGGCATTGTGTGTTCAGTGGCGGAACTCAACGCCGCGCTTTACCTCGACACCAGAGAGAAGAAATGAAAATATAAATATAAAGAAATATTTCATTTCCTCGAGTGGGAATCGAACCCACAACCAGTCGATTTACAGTCACACTTTGTGCCCCTGCGCTACGACTGACCTAATATAATATATTATCCTTTGACTATAATAAAAATAAGTTTAAGCGAGCGAAGCTGAGTTTGTCTCTAGTATATATTTATATGTATATATTTATATGTATATATAAAAAAACTAATACTTTCGAGATTCGCTAGTAGTAATGTATATTATTAAACTGTAACACCCGACCGTAGTTATATGGTTATCAAACACAAAAAAGTTTGATCTTTGACATTTTCGGCGTTCGGAAGATTTTCATAAAGATGTAGACCGGAAATTACATTATATTCCTTTATCCAATATCCGGTGTGTTTTTTTCCACTCGTTTCATATTATTATAAATAATTCGAAGAATTGAACAGAAGATAATATACAATAATATTATTGTGTTATAAATAAATTGTTTGACGTTTTAGTGATGAATATGAAACTGTAGTGGCGCAGTGGTTTCCTACATGACCTGCTATGTTAACAGAGGGAACCTATCGCTAAGACACTCCATTTTCAAGACATTGCATGTTGAGTGGCGGATTTCAGCACTGTCCTGTCTTATCACCAGAGGAAGGAAATGAAAATATTGTTTTCTTCCTGGTGGGATTCGAACCCACGACTGTTGCGCTTACAGTAAGATGCCATTAACGTTGGTATCTATGTAGTACTTTAACACAACAAGCCAGTTGTTGATACAATTACGTAGTATATGTTTGCTTAGTAGACCGGACAGTGGGGAAAAATAAACTTGGTCTCCCTATATTATTATGCATCTTGTACATGGGGAGATTTTGTGATAAATTGTTCCTTAACTTAAATCAACTTAACTTAACTTAAACTTAGCTTCACGCTGGTAAGGTAGTCAGAGAGAACGGAGCGCCGAACGCTATGGTTCGTACGGTTTATATGCCAATTTAAGTCCTGTAGTTTTTCCGGTTTGTCTGTGCGTTTGTTTGTCATTCACTGAGTAAATAATAGATTTTATACAATAGAAGAATCCTTGTTAAAAAGTGGCCTAATTAAAATACTGTTTTCACTTAAAAATGGGCCCTGTCATGGTTCAGAGGCACAAGAGTGTATGTAACGCGACAGTTGTAGGTGCGATCCCCACTCGAGGAAATGAAATATTTATTTAAATTTATATTTCCATTTCTTCGCTCTGGTGTAGAGGCAAAGCGCGGTGTTGAGTCCCGCCACTAAACACACAATGCCTCCAAAAGGAAAGTGGGGAATGGAGTGTCTTAACACTAAGTTCCCTCTGCCTACCCTGCAATGTCCAACAACCAAATTATTTATTTTCTTACGCATATAATAAAACTGTAAATTATTGCTGTCGGTACATGGATATATGAGAAAAAAATTATTAGAGGCATTTAATTTAATAATGTAATAGAACTTAAAATAATGATTTTGTCTGTGCATTTGTTCACGTTCTCAGAAACGGCTTAACCAATCTAAGTGCAGTTTAAACTATTGTATTTTGGCTTTGTTTTTTTTTAAATATCAAAATAAATATTTGTATGCGATGTATGAATATTGTCTTTAAGATGATAATGTTGCTAGATCACAGTAAATTATTAAAGTAATTCGGATAAGAATATCAATAATTTCTTATAAATGCACTATCTGATACAAAATAATATTTCAATTTCAACTTATAGTTCCTGAGGTTAACATAATCAACCAAACAAACACTCCATATATAATAAGTCCAGCTGTTTAACAGTATAGTTATAGATATCAACTATATTATAATTGTGTAATAGATATTTCTAAACATTTTTAAAGTGTTATTCCACACTTAGGAAAGAAAAATACTTATTTAGAAAACGTATAAAAATTTGAACGTACGGAACGGAACGGACTCGAACCCGCGCCTCCTGGAAACCGACCAGGTCCCGCTACGTTCAAAGTTTTGTACATTCTCTAAATAAGTATATATAATAGATATTTACATAAAAATTACATAGAGCAATAAACACAGAAATTAACATTCTAAGTTCGATATAAATCCGTCTAAATCAAATCGACAGATGCATTTGGAATGCGGCCACAGCCTTCTCCCATAATTACTGAATGCCCGACATTGATCACCAAAGGTTCCTGGTTGGTATGCCTTTACACAGCTATGTGGTACAGTTGGTAGTATGAACTGTAGTTATTGTATGTGTAGGTTCAAATTCCGTGGCATTTTATCGTATGGGAGGTATAGATAAAGAAAATTGAGTATTAATTTTAGTATATATTTTTTTTATTTTTCACAATTTTGAAGACAATACACGTTGAATGATAAAATCTACTATGTTTCAGCTAACCGATTAAATGAAAATAGCAAGAAAAACTATATCAAACTCGATCCATTCGTTTAGGAGCTACGATGCACCAAATACACACACAGGAACGTCAAATTAACAACACTCTTCTTTCTACATCGTGGGTTAAAAATTAAATAGAATTATTCCCACAAATAAGTATCAAATCCATTACTCTCACATACAATCACACACTGTTCCGACGTGGCATAATGACAAACTGCTTGATGTACTTAAATGTTAGTATTGTCAGTCAAACGACATCAGATTTACTTTTCTTCTTTTATAGGTTAAACTACATTACAAATAAGCCATTGAGGTAAAATATGTATATACGCTAGCTTAATGCAAATTAAAAGGTGGTTTATAGGAAGCTTAGGTGTTCTAATCCCTATAAATCTACTGAGTAATAGTGTTGTGTTAAATCCAATATGCTCGTATTTAACTGGTTAAAGTACCTAAGGTAAGACGTAAAGTATATATGGGGTATTTATTTTCAACGAGTTACAGTAATAAGTAGGAATCCCACGCTTTATCCCAAATATAGCAGGGTACACAGAGGGAACCTAATGTTCCTAACTCCGTCACCCACTCCGTTTCCCATTTTCCGCCTTATTATCTATATATTGCGTGTTAAATAGAGTGGCAGAATTCAACGCTTTGTTTTATGTGTGAGGGCGAGGAAAAAAAATTAATTCATTTTCTCAAGTGGTAATTGACCCCATAACCGTCAATGTGCCACTGTGCCGCTGTGCCACGAAAGCCCCAATACTATCATTAAAAGAGAGGATCTGAAATAGAATATTATTACTAACAGCCTGCCCTCGGCTTCGCTTGCTTAAACTTATAGTTATAATAATATAATATACATATAGCAAAATTATACAAAAACTTAAGTAAAATTGTAGCCTTTGTATTATTCTGATATTTAATTTATGTATATTACTACAAAGGTTGTGGGTTCGATTTCCAATCGATGAAATGAAATCTATACTTCTATACTATTACACAAAGAGGAAAAAATTGTATGTTTGTAGTGAATAAACATAAAAACTACTAAACTGATTTCTTTAATTTTTTCTCCATTAGAGTGTTTCGTTATGACAGTAACATAGGCTATATTTAAAAAAAAATTGAGATCCCTACTAAAATTTCAATAATGTAACACAAAGTGTAAAAAAGTAGACATAAAATGTCTAACATAGCATGCGCTGCAGGAACTTGAATATGCAACATAAAAATCTTCTAGAAAATTTAAGAACATATCCATAGAAAAAAAAACTTCAAGATACCACATGTTCTGCTATGATATATTTTACAGTTTAATATTAGATAGAAATATCGATTATAATCAGAGTATGTTATCCATATCTATATATGATATCCTTATCTAAATAAATAATTTCGCATTCGAGAATGTTTCAATAACTCCAGTTTATTCTTCATATTATTAAATTCGGACATTCCATATATATTTTACGAATTAAAAAAATCCTATCCCAACAAATAAATTCTCGATTACGATCTCCAGAAAATCTATGTATTTTGTAGTCACCTACATGTACCACTGTTAACGTAGTGCACAGTGAAGCTTAGGTAAATGTGGAAAATAAAAAGTAAAGATCTGCAGTATAAATTACAATATTATAAATGAGAAAATAACTTTGTCTGTCTATGACGCCATCACGTCAAAATCGCTGAACCAATTGTAAAAATTTTCAGAAATAGTCGAAAGTGAGCTTTCTGAACCCTTACATTTGAGGCACTAGCTCAACTTTATGAGATACAAACATTACAATGGTCTACGAAAACATTGTCCTTTAAAAACCTATAAAAGGGTCTGCGATATTATATGTTAACCTCCGAAGATTGACACCATTTTAATATATTTTATGTAAATTTGTCGGGTTTATTTAATATCCTTTCTATAATTTGATATTTATCCTTACCAAGATAAATAAACAATTAAATAAAGAAATATAACAATTACGAATAAAATATAATGGAGGTCTATGATGGAAGGTTTGCCCGCAGTGATCGCTGCCAGCCCTTTTGAGGGATGCAACGTTCCATCTGCTACCTGTACTTTACGAGAATGCACTAATATAGTATTCTTCCAAGGCGACGCACACCAATGCGTCCTCGCTGGTGTGTCAAGTGGTGATGAATGTGGCGTTGGGGACCGCCACCCAACACGCCATGTCCGGATCAGTGGGAAATGGAAGACGGCGCTACAAATAGCTATATGGAATGATAGAGAAGGGATGAACAGAAGATGCATGAATTGTTAGATGTGATGGATAATACAGACCTGAATGTTGTTTGTGTGACTAAGATTAAGCGAAAGCGTAATGATAGAACCCATTTGCGGTATAATACAAAGCAACATTAAAGCTGCTTTTAGTTCGCTGTAAGCTGGGGAAAACAAGAGTATATAACAAAGTTAACGCTGCTTCATCTGCATTGATGAGAAGGCGAAACGTCAGTACAGCTGCACGTTCGGTCGTACACAGTGCAGTGTTGGTATTAACACTATTATACTGCACCGAAACGTGGGAATTACAGAAGAAGAATGAAAAAAAAAATAAGTCTGTGCATATGAAATTTCTTCGTAGGATATGTAAGGATACATAGAACGGCACATACTGACAAGACAACACGTTAATTTCAAGTTAATTTGGGCTATTATAGTGATGAAAGAAGAAATTGAGTGTTAGCGTTTGGCACTACGTATAAAGTATAAAGCGTGAAGTCAAGTTAAGTTAAGTATGTGGTATTATATATTCAAAACGAGTTTAGCTTACGAGTTGCGGTATGTGGCGGTGGCTAGGTCACGGGAGGACCGACCCCAAAGGGCGGACGTTGACGGTTATGTCAATTTTCATACATTTTACATGTGTACTGATGCTTAAGAAGTTGATTTCTGTTTATTATTAATTCATATTTTTGATTGGTTTTCGCTTATTTGGATAGTAGATTAGTTAGATTTCAAAGTTAAATTTCTTGGACAGGAAGTATTTTCTTTTGTTTTACTCTGGTATTAATATATATGTAGTGGCCAGTCGTGGCGCAGGGACACGAACGTGCGACAGTAAACGCAACAAGTTGTAGGTTTGATTTCCACTCGAGGAAATTAAATATTTATTAAATTTATATTTTCATTTCTTCGCTCTGATGTCGAGACGAAGCGCTGCGTTGACCTTCGCCACTCAGCAGGCAATGCCTCCAGAATTCGGCGGAAACTGAGGAACGGAGTGTTTTAATACTAGGTTCCCTTTGTCTACCCTGCTGTGTGTGGGATAACGCGTGAAGCTGCTTTTATTATTTTTTATATTAATTATTTTCATTGCCTTGCTCTGGTAACAAGGTAAAGCGTGGGGTTCAGTTCTGCCACTCTACACACAATGCCTCCATATCCTACTTAATTATTTCTTTTGGAAAGTGAAGGACGAAAGTGTCTTAACGTAAAGTGTCTTATACTTTTTAATTTCCAAAACAATCTAAAATTATTATGAAAGTTACGATAATGTAACCCAAGGTAGTAAAACTTTCCTATTATATTCAGATATATGTACATATAAAAACATGAATACTTTCATAATTTAGCGGGTGAAGCCGCGATCGGGGCTCTAGTATTTTATATTTTCATTTCTTCGATTTTATCGAGGAAACGCGCATCGTTCAGTTTCACCACTCAAAACGCTATACCTCCAGAATTCAGCGGAAAGTGGGGAGAGGAGTGTCTTACCACTAGGTTCCCTCTATCTAGCTGTTCTAAAAAATTTAAAAAATAAGTAAAAATATAAGATTCGATTCTTTTTAAAATTTAAAATATAAAAAAAAACAGTACAATAAGTGCTATATAAAAAAATGTATCTAAAGGAAGCTTTTAAAAGCTACTTTTAAAAGCTAACTAAGCTTGGAATTTAACACTAAGCTTAAACAACGTATGACCCCTCCTGTAAGATGGATGACATGCTTCGTGGCAATAAAACCTTTTTTATATTTTCTTTCAGCTTTTAGTAATAGATCCTTGTCGAGAGCTTTGACCGATGACAGAATTAAATGGATTTTTTAATATATTTTTTTTGTTAAGTTAATTCTTTTTCTCGCAGAACAGGGTAGGCAGTGGGAACCTACTGTTAACGACACTCAATCCTCAAGCATCGCTCAATTCCCAGATACAGAGACAGAACATGTGTAAAATTACGGAAGTTAACGCCGTATTTTGTCTTGTTCCTAGGACGAGGAAATTAAAATGATTTACTTTGTCGTCTTTCCCAAGTAAGAATAAAACCCACAATCTTCACGTTTAGAAATGGACACGTGGACACTGTGCCGTTGTGCCACAACGGCCACGATTTGTATTGCAACAGAGTTGCATAATATACCAAATGGGGTACAAAGTATAACTGTAAACGCGATTGGTTTTGGGTTCGATCCCCACTCGGGAAAATGAAATATTTATCTATTTTCATGTCTTAGCTCTGATGAAGAGTCAAAGCTCGGCGTTGAGTTCCGCGGCTCAATACGCAATGCCTCCAGAATTTGTCGGAAAGTGAGAAACGGTCTTAATACTAGGTTTCGTCTGCCTAACCTGCTGTGTGCGGGATACAGCGTGAAGCTGATTTAATTTTAGATTTTTTTTTCAAAGCAATAGTATAGTAATTTTATCCAGGCAGGATGTTGTTGTACGTTAGTATTAACTTAATTGGTTAAAACGCTTGGACGTTGTAATCCGAGGAGTGCAGTTTCATTTTCCGCTGCAAAATGAAACTAGAGTTTTTACATTTTTGTAGAAGCATACAAATAGATGAAAGGGAATTGAAATATAAAAATAAAAATATGGCGAAGATGTTATAGTGAGAATAAAGAAGAATATCCTCAGGTGGTTTGTGCACGTCAGGAGAAAAGAGAGTCAGCAAGAGACCTTAGTTAACCTTCGAGAACAGAATATCATTAATACTGAAGTTTAGTGGAAAAGTAGGTAACGGAATATCCTAATATTACGCTTTTTTGCCTAGCCTGCTATGCGGGATAAAGCGTGAAGTTGTTTTTTTTTTCGTGTTATCAACGAGGACAAAATCGAAATGAAACACATGTGTTACATATAGAAGGAAAATCGATCGACACTTCCTAAGAACTGAAAACCTTGGAACTTAGCATCCTATATACATAAATCCCTTACTTCACGAGTCAACAAGAAGAAAGTACGTAACGGATTTAAAGAAGATTCACTATAAACTACGATTTATTGCCCCGAATAGTAAATTTGAGCATAAGCGTGAGACTATAAACGCGACGGTTGTATGTTCGATTCCCACTCGGGGATAAAATATTTTTATTTCCTCACTCTTGTTATGAACAAAGCGCGGCACTTTAGTTCCGTTACGCAATACACAATGGGGAAAATATACAATACATAATGGGGAACGGAGTGTCTGAACACTAAGTTCCATCTGCCTACCCTGCTGCGTGCGGGAGAGATTGAAACTAAAACAAACTTACCAAGGTAGTGTATGTATGTAGTAGACAATAATATTCAAAATACTTCATACATTGCCTGTACGCCCCAGGTATTCTATAAATTGATTGAATCTGTATAATCCAGGTATGGATAGAATACCTAAATTATACAGATTACCGGTAACATACACATTCCCCTAACAGATTTGAACTGACACCACTTGTTCTTATAAATAACATCACTTATATGAAATTAAAAAACTTACTCTAGCATAAAAGTAAATTTAGCAACAATTTTATTTTCCCTTTGTGTCTAATATTGAAAAAGTATTACGGTTTTATTTTTAGCATTAACTCAATGTACTGCTATTTGACTTTATGTATTGACTTTGGAGATGCCTCTTTTAACGTTTTCAAGGGTTGTATTGTACGGAAAGTTTCTCATAAAAGTTTAACTGTATAAGTACTACGATAGTTAGTAACAGTAGATGTGGGTTCGAAGCAATATTTTTTTTTATTTTAACTTCTTAACCTTATGTAAAAGCAACATACAAAGGAATCAAAGTAGACCAGTTGGGGCTAGTCGTGGCTTAGGGGCACAAGCGAGAGGCTGTTAACGCGATAGGTTATTAGTTTGATTCCAATTCGAGGAAATTAAAATAAAAATTAAATTAAATTAGCTTCACGCTATATCCCGCACACAGCAGGGTAGGCAGAGGGAACCTAGTGTTAAGACACTCCGTTCCCCACTTTCTGCCGAATTCTGGAGGCATTGCGTGTTGAGTGGCAGAACTCAACGCCGCGCTTAACCTCGACACCAGAGCGAAGAAATGGAAATATAAATTTAAGTAAATATTTCATCTCCTCGAGTGGGGATCGAACCCACAACCAGTCGGTTTTGCAGTCACACCTCGTGCCGCTGCGCCACGACCGGCCTCGAGGCCTTCGAGGAAATTAAATATATAATATTCTTAATATTTTCGCTATGGTGTCGAGGAACAAGCGGTGTTGAGTTCCAAAACTCAACTAGCAATGCCTCCAGAAATCGGCCAAAAATGGGGAGTGGAATGTCATAACACGGCTGTCTCTACCTACCCAGATACATGCGGGATACAGCGTAAAGCTGAGAGAAAAAAGGAATCAAAATATGAAGCGTTTCAATATTACTCCGCTCTGACAGACAACGAACCTCGTAAATTCCTCCAATTCACACCCAATTTGGATATTGGACCGGAGTGTTTTATCACAAAAAAACCTCTGCCTAGGCGAGAAAAACTGTGAAAATAAACCAGAAGAAAAATAATGTTCTATGAAATATAAAACTCAACTTAAAACCGTGTCTTTCAAGTAAAAGCTCAATAAGAAAGTTAGAGGCATCTAAAGTTCGTTTAAACTTGATGTCTTTACTGAACCACATTTTATGGTCGACATAAACTAGATATTTAAGGGACAACAAGGTTTACTGCTTATAAGGGTTGAAAATTTTATACATTTTGTTATGATATGAGACTTTTCTAACTTCTCTTTATATTCCGCATATAGAAGGACAGGCAGAGAGAATTTATTCCCCTCACTCTCTGCCTCGTTAAGACAAAGTCAAAGTTAAAATTATGCAAAAAAAAATTATAAGTTTGATTTTTTTTAATATTCACTAATTTACCACCGGTTCACTGAAGCCACTGCCTGAGAAGAACCGACGCAAGGAACTCAACTCATCTTTTTTTTTTAAGTCAATTGCTATCGTCATTATTATCAGTTATTTAATAGAGACCAGTCGTGGCGCAGGGGCACAAAATGTGACTGTAAAACCGGCTGGTTGTGGGTTCGATCCCCACTCGAGGAGATAGACTATTTACTTAAATTTATATTTCCATTTCTTCGCTCTGATGTCGAGGCAATGCGCGGCGTTGAGTCCTGCCACTCAACATGCAATGCCTGAAGAATTCGGCAGAAAGCGGGGAACGGAGTGTCTTAACACTAGGTTCCCTCTGCCTACCCTGCTGTGTGCGGGATACAGCGTGAAACTGATTTATTTTTTAATAGACCTTTTTAATAAATGATAATAATGACAATAAATGGACAATTCTATAGTAAATGTATCGTCCATTTTCATTTACCAGATTTTATCAATCACGCGTAATAACCTAAAGCAGTCGAACGTAATCACAGCAGACATTCAATATTGTTGGGGCTGAAACTGACGTGTTGGTAGTTCGAGTGGCATTTAGTTTGTCACATGTATGTATATGTACGTTTATAGTTCTTGTGTATGTGTGTTTGTCATCCTATTTCTCCTAAAATGGACCAATTTGAATGATGATTTTTTTTGCTTCACTATGTGGAGTGCACATGGCCATGTAGGCTAGAGAGAGGGACATGTGCATTCGGAAACTAGGATATGGAGAGATTAGTCCCAAAATTTTCTATTTAATCTACCAAGTTCTTGAGATACCTGAACATACATTTAAAAGTACGTACTTGTATTTATTTAAATTATTATATATGTATATATAATGTCATTGTTGAAATTAAAATTAACTCAAAATTACAGTGAATTCTTAAAAAGGTTTTTCTTTAAAATTGTTGCTTTCTTAAAACTGTACTTAAATTTACTTCTAGCGTAAAAAATATGTAAGAACACAATATGCAAAATAATTTCATCGGAACGTGTGCGAAGCTTATTATTGGACTTATATTCTATGTAATTATCGCATTAACAAGCTTTTGTTCGACTTGCAGTGCAAACATACTAAGTGTTTGTTAGTATATGTTAAATTCAACATACTCAATTTGACACTGTATCCCGCACACAGCAGGATAGGTACAGGAAACCTAGTGTTAAGACACTCCGTTCCCCACTGGCCTCATCAATATTGTTGTTATTGTAAAATAGCCGCCGAACAAAATGGTGGATTGCAAATTTTTGCATAGCTCACATATACGGGTACCAAACGAAAGAACTCGATTTGTAAAATACATCATAAAAGTCGAGAAACCTTTTTTAAAATTATTTTTAAATTCATTTTTTATACAGAAATATAAAGTTCTTAAGCAGCTTCATGTTTTTAGCGTAAAGTATAGTATAGTGCGTATAGTAGTGGAAATATAAGAGAGAGAGAGACTATAATGTGTGTCAAAAATATATAATTATATTTTTTAAACGGTCTTATGAACATTTTAAACCCACACAAGAGAAATAAATAACATAGTTGTATTAATAAAAATAGAGTAGTACAGGACCTACTTTTAAAAATATTATGAAAATAGATTTGTCAAGTTGAATTGTTAGTAGCACACTCTCTCGTCAAAATATATTTTTTTACAGTTTCAGACAGTAATCTTTGTGTAGGAAAGCTTTGTAAAATCTCCAAAAGAGAAGCTGAACAAGAAAATTTGTAACAACAAGTGTATTAAAGTTTCAGCATACTGTGAATAGCTTTATTAGCTTAGATCTTGGATTTGTTTCAAAAGAACGTATAGAACATTGTCTTGGATTTTTAAATTTTTGTTTATTACTTAATATAGCGGTTATAAAAATAATTATTCAAAAAAACTAAAACAACACGGTATATACATTAATAATACGAATGACCACAAACTAAATATGTTTACTACTAGGCAGTCCAAGGTTCCATCAGCCATCTTCCAATTCTATTATCGAATTTAAATTATGGTACTCGTAGGTACTTAAATTATGTATTGCCATATAATCTACATATAATTGTTAAGTTTCATAAAGATACAACACCTATTATAAAAGTGCGTGTAATTCAGGTTCTTCTATTTTGTTATATAGTGACAGCTCCACCAAATAAGAGCCTATCTCTATATCTTATAAAATAAGAACGCATTTCGTCTCTGTCTGGCCTTTCTAAGCGATCTTCTTCTAAATCACCCAACCGATTTTGATGCAGTTTTCACCATTAGGTAGAGTATTTCTCAGGGAAGGTTTATATATAGTTTATTATATGTATATTTTAATGTAATTTGACATAAATATGATAAATGTGCATAAAGTCCTATCCGTTGAGAAACTATCACGCGTGCGCTGCTTTAATGGTAAGTCCTACATGAAAATAATGTACTAGAGTATTATTCCTCTTAATAAGATCTACAAAAAAGTCAGCAACAGCATATTCGTATCTTCTAAGGATAACATACAGTGAGCATATTTCTGTCTAAAAATAGTAATTTGAATATATTTTTTATTGTGAGGGATGTTTGTCTATAATGGTATCAATCCTTATCCTTTTAAATGCTTTATTAATTTTCTAGGTTAAACGAAGATAAAATTTGTCCTTTACACTAATTAGAAATTACGAATAGTTTTAGAGAAAAACGCATTTAATTGTTGACACATCGCGCCGGCTGTAAACCGCAGATTTGGCTCATGTTTTGTTTATCTCTTACTCATAAAGCATATAAATAAGTATATTAGTTACGTTGGCCATTTAATGTAGATCAAAACTGTCTTTTACTGTTTTTCATTTTAATAAGTACTTTAGAAGTTGTTACAATATCAAAAAATCCTTGCTGCAAAACGGCTCACCACACGCCATGCGTCCCCCCGCGCCCCGCGACGCGTCCGCCGCGCCCGTGTCCCCGCCTGCCTCTGTAGCGAAGTAGATTTAGATGCGATTGTGCGTATTAGATAATTAGAGTTTAATGTATTATTTCAGCGCTATATATTTAGTTTCATCTTTTTACATTAATAGAATAGTAGGTTGTCTTTTGTTTATCATTTCTTTCGTTTAAGTATCCTGTTGTTTATTTTGTTTACTCTTCTTCTGTTCCTTTATTATTATTTTTTTACTTTTTTAAACATTTCCTTTTTTAGTTTAATTATGCCGCGAAAAAGTCGTTCATAGGTCGTAGAACAAGAAATGCAAATAAAAATCGTTTAAGTCTTACTAATGAAAGCGTAGAGGAGACGGAAATTAGACGGTAATTTAAATATATTTTCTTATTGTAAAGGATGTGTGTCCATAATGATATTAATCCTTATCCTTTTAAATAAGTTATTAATTTTCTACGTTAAACAAAGATAAACTTTGCTCTTTACAATATTTCGAAATTACAAATAGATTTAGAGAAAAGCTATATCGACTCATGTTTAACCCTTACTTTCAGTATATATATAAGTATATTAGTTACCTTTTGGCCATTTAATATAGATTAAAATGTACTGTTTTTCATTTCAATAAGTACTTTAGAAGATTAGTAGCACAGATTTAAAATTACGGCACAAAAAAATTCTTGCTGTGTAACGGTTCGCCGCCCACCACGCGTCCCCCTGCGCCCCGCAACCTTTTGCTTATAAAAATGGATCCGCCGCACCCGCCTGGCTTCTTTCCCCCGGGCATCGGAGGAAGGCCTGGTCATCATGTTGCCCAAGGCAGGGAAGAGCCCGCAGCCTGAGGGATACCGATCTATAACCCTCCTTAGCGCGGTCGCCAAGCTGTTCGAGAAGTTATTCCTCTCACTTCTCCAGTCGCCACGAAGCGAGCAGTTTGGCAAGCGGGTATACCACTGTGGTTATACTATGCCGCAACCGCGATCAACCGAAAGGAGAGTGCAAAAGTAGTCTTCTTCGACGTAGCGCGCGTATTCGACCGCGTTGGCACCCGGGCCTACTTCATTAAGTGCTCAGAGCCGGCACCTCCCAGCACGTCGCGCATGTCTTTGCCTCCCTGCCTCAGTGACAGGACATTTTGCGTGAGAGTTGAGAGTTCGAGGTCTAGCAGCGACTCGATCGCTGCCGTTGTTCCCCAAGGCAGCATTTTATCACCTGCTCTCTACGCACTATACACTGATGACATCACAACGCTAGCTAGCGAGTATCACTCAACGAGAAATCCTGCAGGTGGTCCAGAACCTCATCTTCCGTCGAGTGACGCAGGCGCCATACTAAGTGAGGAACACCACGCATCATCGCAACATAAAAATAGAAAGCCTGGAGGTACATATTGGTCGTCTCGCGTCCAACGCATTCCGCTGCGCCATTCAGACGTAAGACTACTTCCGAGGGACTTTCTATTCTCCTCCAAATCCGAGTCATGAGCCTTGCATTGAACTTTGGTCGTTTAAAATGAGCCTCCCTCAGGAAATCGAGGGTCTCTCCTGACTGAGTTGACCGCCTAGATGGCATTTGATAATCCTTCCAATTTCATACTGTGTCAACGCCCAGATGTCGTTCGGAGCTACTACGGAGATGGACGAGAGAATGCTTCAATTCTGCGCCTGGCTCTATAGCAAAGTTAATTTAGAAGCGATTGCACGTATTTTGGAGTTATCCAATAATTATAATGAATTTCAACGCGACATAGTTGGTTATATCTTTCGTTTAAGTATTTTTGGGTAAGAGAATAGTAGGTAGTCTGTTGTTTATAATTTCTTTCATTAAAGTTTTCTGTCGTTTGTGTCATTTTTTTAAGTGTGTTTTTTTAAACAAATGCGGGTTGCATTCAAGCTTAAATAATTTTCACATTAGTAATCTTAAGTGTTTTGCAAACATAGGTACATTACATGAATAATTCAGTCGTTAAAGCGGGCGAAGCCGCGAGCGGGTCGCTAGTTAATAATAAAACAATAATAATAATAAAATAGACTAAACTTAAACAAAGTTTTGAAGTAAGTACAATATACAAGTAAGTACAATATAAGTGAAGCCGTTTGAACATTAACATGTTGTGGGTTGCTGGTGCCTGTGATAGCTAAAAAACCCGTATTACAGGTCACCAGGTCTCCACCTCACCATCAATTTAAATAGACAAGGCTACATATCATCACAATATGACAGGATAAGTTTGTGACTTATAACTAGTTTAATGGTTTTTCTAAAAAACAAAATAAAGTAAAATAATTCAAATGTAAGAGTGCGTGTGCGTGCGTGCGAGCGTTTGTGTATGTGTGTGCGCGTGTGTGTGTATGAGTTTGTGTGCGTGCGTGTGCGTGCGTGTGCGTGCGTGTGCGTGCGTATTAATAAACCAGCTCCACGTTTTTTTCCGTCATAGCCGCATAGGCAAACGAAACTAGTGTAATAACTGCCCTTTCATCACGTCCACATCTCATTTACCAATCAAAATCACGAACTACTAAACCAAACAAGCCAACCATAGAATATTGATAGTGTCACTGAAATGTGACCCCTTTGAGAAGGATTTGTGGAGCTTTACTAACAAGTATTTACAATTCAGAATACGTACCGAGTTTTCCTCTTCGAACAGTTAACTGCCTGGAGCGAGGGACTTTTGTGAAAATATTTTGGTCTCTCTTGACACCGTCAGATAAGCCTAAAATGAATATAAGGAAATGTTTTTTTTTTCAGCTTTACACTGAAAAGCAGGCAGAGGGAGTCTAGTGTTAAGGCACTCCGCGCCACAATTTCCGTCGAATTCTGGAGGCATTGAGTGTTGATTGGCGGAACTCAAAGACGCTCTTTGCCTCGACGCCAGAGCGAAAAAATTAACACATAAAATATTTAATTCCCTCGAGTGAAAATCGAACCCACAATCTATCGAGTTTAGAATCACACACTTATGCTTCTACGCCATGGGCCTCTAGGAAAAGTTGATGAAAGGAAATAATGGCCAGTCTTTGTGTAAGGAATATTTTTCCTGTTACAGTGTCAACGATCCAGGAAGTCGTTTTCTAACTTTTTTTTACCATTTGTGAGCAGCTACAGCGATAAAACGGTTATTACATTTTTTGTTACAGTTCTATATATCCGAATTTATATTTGTCACATTATAAATGATAATTTTTGATTGCTTTATTTTAAAAATGATTTTTAAAAATAATAATATTTTCTAACTATACAGATAAACTGCAAACGAAAGTACTGATAAAGAGGAAGCATGAAAAGTCAGAGAATGATAGAGATGAAAGGGACACAAACTTCAGGGAACACACGAATCTTCTGGCGAGAAGTTAGTGTTGTGCACTTGGTCAGTTTTTGGTACAATTCCCATTTTCTTTTTCCTATTCTCGTAAAGAGAGTGCTTGGAGCTCTAAAACATAATATTTAATGCCTTTGCCCTACCCTCATAGACCTATATATTCTTAAATTTCCTAGTTGTAAAAACTAAGTAAGCTAACTATCAAGTTTACATTTGACATAGGGAAAAATATTTTGATAAGATTTTCGCTATGTACAGATATGTATGGATTTCCATAGAAACTGGTTTTCCGGTTACCGTCGATATAATCAAGGCAGTCTCGGCCCAGCAACACAGCGTCTGACTTTTTTAGTCATACGACGGGTGTGGATTCGATTCCTATTCAGTGGAATGAATTATTTTCGTTTCTTTGCTCTGATAACAATAAGCATGGCGTTGAGTTCCGCCACTCAACACACGATTTGAAACAGGAAAATGGAATTGTTAAGACAACAATTATTTCTCTCCGTCAACCCTGATTTATGCGAGATATAGCGTGAAACGAAAACAAATCTATATTATTTGAAATAAAATAAGAAACAAAGGCTTATTATCATTATATTAATTGAACGAATAATAATTCTAATAGCGACTATAGGAAATGGAATAATAACAAAGGACTTTTCTAATATCATCGATATTCCCAATTATATTGGATTTATTGTAATATAATTAGTCGCTATTCTTGTACACTATTGATTTATTTGTATTTATTTATACGAGGCCGTTCTGCCGCAGAAGCATAAGCGTGCGACTGAAAATGGCGGTTGTGGGTTCGATTCTCGTCGGGAGAATGAAAAATTTAATATTTTTTTTATTTTGTCACTCTGGTAATAAGACAAATCGCGGCTTTAAGTTTTCCTGATTTATTTTCCTTAAGAATTGGAAGTGTGTTAACAATAAGTCCCCGCTATATGTCGAGCTATGTGTCGATAACAAATATATTTTAGAGATGTGCTTATTAAAGTTGATTATTTGGTCACTAGTCACCGATTCCTTCTTTGACTTCTTACTTTGTATGTAACTATATATCAATATATAGGAAGAATTATATTAATTAAAGATTGTTGATCTTTCTACTTGAAAAATGTATTGTTCAAATAAATAAATCTTTAATATTTTGTTGGCTTTTCTAACATAAACTAACCCCCGACGACAATAAAGTCGATAGGGTAGCCACTATTGTTGGTAGTTTCTTTGACTAGCTTCTCCTGCTACGCTACGTTCAGGGCAGTGCCCCAAATAGTCTCTAAAATATTTATACTCTTATGAGGCCAGTCGTGGCGCAGGAGCATAAATTTTGATTGTAAACGCGACTGGTTGTAAATGCGATCTCCGCTCGTGGAAATGAAATATTTATTTAAATTTATATTTCCATTTCTTCGCTCTGGTGTCGAGGCAAAGCACGGCGTTGAGTTCCTGAATTTGGAGGAAAGTGGAGAACGGAGTGTCTTAACACTACCTAGTATCCCTCTGTCTACCCTGCTGAGATACAGCGTGAAATTGATTTATTTATTTATTATAATGTAATAAGTATCCTTGACTACATAAAAAAAGGTAAAATCCAAACACTTACGTAACTTATCATTATAAATTTCGAAAATCAGTAGCTAAAGCGACCCATACCTTACCATGGACAGTATCTACGTACTATAAACCTACGGAAATGCATTGTAAATCATATTATCTGCGTACATTGACAGATGACCGTGTGGAAGCTTGGGGATATTCGACTTGTATTTCCAGTTGACTATTATAGCAGATTCGAATTTGCTTTGACGCTATCTTTTGAATGTCTTCAATTAGATGTCTAAATAAATTCTTTGATTTTCACGATTATTACACATTTTAATTGAAACTATTTTAACCGGATTTATTATACTGACGGGAAGACTGACGGTTAGTCTACCCGTGACCACGGACTACTGCATAGTGTTGGAAACATAGGATTTACAAAAATGTATAAAAATACAAAATATACGCGATTAATCTGGTTAAAATAGTTTCATTTTAAATAGATGTCTAAAATTTTTGATATGTATATTTAATATTAATTTCAATACTCCTCCACTCGTTGTGCGACTAATCTTTATAAAGTTCTACTATATTTCATCTACACTATCTTAACACCGTAATTTACGGACATATATCGAAAATCGTCTTACATTTACAGATAACCGTAAAGCGGTACTTGAGGATATTTCACTCATATTTCCTATTACAGACTATTATAGTAGAATCCATCATCGTTTTCATACTATAGTTACATATCTTTTGATTGTGTTTTTTTTTTCAGCTTCTCGCTGTATCTCGCACACACCCTACGCACCTACCCTAGGCAGAGGGAACTTAGTACTAAGACACTCGGATCCTCTCTTTCCACCGAGTTCTGGAGGCATCGCGTGTTGAATGGCGGAACTCAACGCCGCGTCTCGTCGACACCAGAGAGCGTAAATGAAAATATAAATGTTAATAAATATTTCATTTCCTAGAGTGGGGAACGAATCAACAACCAATCGCTTTTACAGTCACACTTTGTGCCCACGACTGGCCTCCTTTGATTATGTTAATTTAGATATCTATTTATTTTTGTTGTCAAAAGGACTATAGACCTGGATATATAAAAACATCAAAGATCCTATAAAAATATCTTTATTTTTTTCTTTTGGGGACGGAAAAAAAGAATATACTCGTATATGGATTAATAAAAAATATAAAATATATAATACATGGATACGTTAAAAGTTTATTTGGAAATCTAAAATAAATAAGTTATCTTTATAAAGTTCCAAATGCACTGGCTAAAGCAACCCATACTTTTCCATTGACACTATCTTAATACCCATAACCCACGGACATGCATCGTAAGTCCTATTATCTACGTTACATTGACAGATGACCGTGTAGCGTAGCTTGGGGATGTGTGATTCATATTTCCTATAAGAGACGATTATTGTAGGTTCGAATTTGTTTTGATATTATCTTGACGTCATATCTTTAGATTTATTTGTTTTATTTTTCTGCTTTTTTATTTATATTTCTATTTCTTCGCTCTGGTGTCGAGGCAAAGCGCGGCGTTGAGTTCTGCCACTCAACACTCCGCTCTGATATCTCCGCGCAATCTTGTGAGAAATGATCTTGACAGATGGACATACAAATAAACAGACATATGGACAGTATAAATACTTCTTTTGATTTAGAGAAGCCTAAAAATTTTTTTCTTACTAGCAATTTTCTTGTAGTTAACTAAAAAAAAGGAAACTGGATATTAATTACATACATATAAATGTATCAAGTTTAGTTATAAAATTTAAAATTCAATGAAAAAATAAAAAAAAATTAAACTTTATAACTAAATGAAGTAATTTAGTTATCTATATATATAAAAGGACTTGTGCTGACTGACTGAGGTAAGACGCACGCAGAGCCGTAACCGCTGATGGTAGAAACGTCAAATTTGGGCAGATGTTTATTTTCATATTCTGGACATCCACTGAGAAGGGAATTTGAAAAAATTTAACCCTAAAGGCATGAAATAGGGGTTGAAAGTTTGTATGGAAAAAAAATTTAAACTGTACCGATTTTCATAAAATTTGAAATTCAAACTCTTAAAAATATTTCATTGAATACGTGTTTCATGGTTTTTAAGAATTCACCCCATAAGGGTTCAAATAAGGGGTTGAAAGTTTATATGGAAAAATCTTTAAATGGCCACCGATTTTTATAAAAATTTAAATTCAGACTGTTAAAAATATTTAATTGAACACCTTTTTCATGGTTTTTTAAAATTCACTCCCTAAGGGTTCAAATAAGGGGTTGAAAGTTTATATGGAAAAATCTTTAAATCGCCACCGATTTTTATAAAAAAAATAATTCAGACTGCTAAAAATATTATATTGAACACGTGTTTCGTGATTTTTTTAGAATTCACCCCTACGGGTGCAAAAAAGCGGGCGAAGCCGCGCGCGCCCACTAGTAAAGTATAAAATTCAATGGCAAAGACGACCCATACCATTCATTCCATTGACACTATCTTAATACCATGCCTACAGACATACATTGTAAATCGTATTATCTGTGTATAGCTTAGTTTGAGGATATTCGACTCATATTACCTATTTATCTTTTATCTGAGGCTCCGCCCGCATCCTCAAATGGAAATAACTATAAATTATAGGCCAAGATCCCAGAGTTCCCAGACCTAAGTAATTTTTGCAAAGATGAAATTTTAAGGATTATTAGTCTAATAGTAACTAAAAAAAATTTTGTTATATAGAAAGCGAAAGAAGATTTAAATAAATAAAGAAAGGTAGATATTTTCCCCTTTTCGATTTTGGCATTTTTCATTAAGATAATCTGATATTGGTATAACCGACTTTTTATGTGTTTTTTGCGATATAACCGGCCTTATCTATTTTTGAAGTAAATGTAGAAATATGGTATTTCCAGTAAATCTTGGGATCGCAGATCTGAGTATATGGTTCTAATTTCAACTCGATAAAGACTCTTGACATACAGACGAACGGACAGACGGACAACAAAGTGATCTTATAAGGCTTCTTTTTTCCTTGTAAGATATGGAACTCTAAAAATGAGAGGTTATCAATTTGACATGTATGTATGTACATATATCTATATTATATCATTCAAATTGGTCAATATTAGAGTATACTATCTGTTCACAACCCTTGGCTATACGAAAAAATGCGGATTGAGTAGCTAAACGTAATGCTGCACTTTCTCCAATCAACCAAGATTTGAAAAAAACACATAATTAAAAAAAAGAAACAAAATATGAAGGATTAAAAATAATGTAAATTCTCCGTCCTCCGTCCTTATTTAAATAATTTAAAAGATATTGTGTACTGAATGGCGTAACTCATTGCCGTCGCGCTATGATATAACAAATTTATATAAAATCTAAATTAAATCAGCTTTACGCTGTATCGCGCGGCGCCTGCCTATCCTGCTGCGTACTGTTATACCCGGACCCTGCAAGTATATTTGCGGATCCCTAGACTGACGCTGCCGCGTCAGCAGTATTGCCGTATGCTTTAATATTATAATTACTTATTACTTTCAGTCTCCATCCCATTGTCTTAGAGAAAGGTTGCCTAAGATTCATAATTTCTATTTCAAGTGTTTATATACTATTTCTATAAAATACTATTTCTCTACTATTTAATTTTAATAAATAAAGTGTAATTAAAATAAATCTTTTTTTTAAAAACACGAAACAAATTCGCGTTATAACATTTTGGTGGCAGCGGAAAGGGATTTACGAAAATACAAATCCCTGGAACGTCTTTGTGAACATTTATAAAAAGTGAAAAGTGTAATTAATAAACTATTTGTGAAAATTTGTTACGAGAATCGTGGGCCGTTTTGCTTCCCAAGTCGCATCACACCTGCAGTAACCTGATATGGCGCTTATCTGGACCACCGTGGCGTTCTGCGTTATGTGAGTCTGGCTTTAGATACAAATTCCATTATAAATATTTTAAAAGGGCATTAAAATCGATTTAAATTTAATTTCAATAATTTTTATTTTTTATTTTGTGTAATGAATATATAAATATGTTTTTATCAGTTATTGTTATGTGTTAAATAAGTTTCTTATTTCATGTGTATACATATTAGCCGCAACGTAATTTAATTTTATAAGTTAATTTTATTTTTTTTGTTATATTTGTTCATAAATATGGCGGAATCTAAAGTGCCCAAAATTATTAAGAGCGATTCGTTACAAGTTCCACATCCTATAGATTTGCCGTTTGAATCGGAGGATGATAGAACATTAAATTCTTTAGAACAAAAGAAACAAAAAGGAAAGAAAACTCTTTCAATACCAGAGATGGATTTAAACATTCTATTAAAATTTATAAAACCATATGATGGATGTAGGGAGACTTTAAATTCATTTATTATAAATTGTAATAATGCTTTCGACTTAGCTTCCGACTGGCAAAAGCCAATTTTGTTCAAGTTCATTTTAAGTCAATTATCGGGAAAAGCTGAAGCAATTTGTTCGATAAAAGATTTTTTGTCTTGGGAACAACTAAAAGAATTTCTAAAAACACAATTTAGCCAAAGAAAACATTACACACACTTACTCACTGAACTGCAAGAATGTAAACAAGAGCCTAATGAAAATGTTAGTCAATTTTCTCTACGAATCGAAACTTGCTTATCACAATTACTGACAGAAATATCATTAAATTCGACAAAAGTAAAAGAAATCCCAGGCCGAGTAGCGGCAATGGAGGATCTCGCCCTCCATCATTTCACAATGGGACTACACCCTAGAATTTCCAACTTTGTTAGGTGTAGGACACCTAAAAACTTAAATGAAGCAATAAATATAGCTATTTCCGAAGAGCGTGTGCATCAAAATCTTTTTAAAAGAAATGATATGGTGACTAGGTTTAATAAACCTTTACAACCCCGACGACAAGTTGTTAACTTAAATAATTCCATGCAAAAATCCTTTGAACCTTCTCGACCGACTTCTAGAATTCCATATCAATCTACTTCGAAAGTCTGTAATTATTGCAAAAACATTGGTCATACAATAGAAAACTGTAGAAAACGAGAGTATAACAATCGACGCTATGGCAAACCGTCCTTTTCTAGACCACAACAAAGTGTAAATTATTCTCAAGCTATGTCGGATAATGGTCGCGACGAAGTCGATGACGTAAAAAACTAGGTGATGTCTCACATCGGTGTCGTGTGAGACACCAAAGAAATAAAACTGGCACCAACTCTTCGTATAACCTTACTAAATCCACTGTATCTTTTAAGCCCACTGAATCCTCTGAATCCACTGAATCCACTGAATCCGCTGTATCCGCTGTATCCGCTGTATCCGCTGTATCCGCTGTATCCGCTGAATCCTCTGTATCCACTGAGTCTGCGCAGTTAGTGAAGCCCACTGTTTCTGGAAATGCAAGCGTAATTGAGCCTCATTTGGCTTCGTTATCTTCCAACATCAATGAATCTGTTAAACCGATTCAAACCACTGTATCCACTGAGTCTTTATCTGTTGCTAAGTCTGAAATGGAAATTTTTGAAATTACTTCTGATCCAACTAAAATACTATTACCGCATATTCAAGTTCAAACGTCTGTATCTAACACGCCATTATCATTATTAATTGACTCTGGTTCTTCAATAAGTCTAATCAAATTTAACTGTATTCAAAATACGCCGAAACTCAGAACTGAAGTTATAAATTTGAAAGGCATTGACCCCGCAGAAGAGTGCACTCAAACAATGGGACATTTTAATCTTAAGCTTTATTTATCTAATTCTCCACGAAAGTTTATAACTCATAAATTTCATTTAATAAAAAATATTAACTTACCTTATGACGGAATAATTGGTTCTGATATGTTAGATAATTTTAAATGCACCATAGATTATAATAAGGATGTTTTAAAAATAGATGATGAAGATATTAAACTTCAATTTCGTGTACCTACCTACATCATTCCTCCTAGATCTGAAATGATAATTGAATGCTCTGTAAAAAATCCCGAAATTAACGAAGGTTTCATCTTAGATCAGAAAATTTCTGATACGTTACTAGTGGCGAACTGTTTTGTTAGAGTAAAAGATAATAATAGAATTAATATTTCCATAATTAATACGTCAGAATCTTCTGTTACTCTTAATTCAAATCTCAATTTAGTAATTATTTCTAAGTCAAATTCACTTGTTCCGAAAGAGGCTCATTCTATTAACTATACTAATTGCTCAAAAGAATATGATACATATTATAGAACTAAATCTATACTAGATCAACTTCGAATATCTCATCTTAACTCTGAGGAAAAGGATGCTCTCTTTGAAATATGCTCCGAATATTCTGATATATTCCATTTACCCGGAGAATTATTAACTTATACTACCGCCATTAAACATGAAATAAAAACGAATTCAGATGTTCCAATTCATACTAAGTCTTATCGATTCCCTGAAGTACATAAAGAAGAAGTAAGAAAACAAACTAATATAATGTTAGAACAGGGTATAATTCAGCCTTCTAATTCTCCGTGGTCATCACCTATTTGGATAGTGCCAAAAAAATTAGATGCTTCTGGTCAACAAAAGTGGCGAGTAGTAATAGATTATCGAAAACTAAACGACGTAACCATAGGTGACACTTATCCAATCCCTCAAATTAGTGAAATATTAGATCAGCTTGGGAACAGTAAGTATTTTTCTACCCTGGACTTAGCTTCAGGTTTCCATCAAATTCCTCTTGACCCAGCTGATGCAGCCAAAACAGCTTTTAATATTCCCCAAGGTCATTATGAATTTACTCGTATGCCGTTTGGGCTCAAGAATGCCCCAGCCACATTCCAACGTTTAATGAATACTGCTCTTTCCGGACTTCAAGGTATCAGATGTTTCGTTTACTTAGACGACATTGTTATTTATTCCCACAATTTACAAACTCAAATAGAAAATTTAAAATTAGTTTTCCAAAAATTACGGGATTTCAATCTTAAGCTACAACCAGACAAGTGCGAGTTCTTAAGAAGAGAGGTAGGATATTTAGGACACGTAATTACTGAGGAAGGAGTAAAACCTAACCCGGATAAGATAAAAGCAGTAACTCAGTTCTCGACACCATCCTCACCTAAAGATATTAAATCATTTTTAGGCCTCGTCTCATATTATCGGCGTTTTATTCCAGATTTTTCTAAAATTGCCAAACCCTTAACTTCTCTGCTTCGTAAAGACACTGTATTTAAGTGGGAAAATCAACAACAACTCGCTTTTGATACCTTAAAACGTAAATTAACTACAGCTCCAATACTCTGCTATCCAGACTTTACAAAACCCTTTATTCTGACATGCGACGCGTCAAATTATTCCATTGCTGCAGTTCTATCTCAAGGTTTAATCGGTAAAGATAAACCTATTGCTTTTGCTTCGCGTACTTTAAATAAAAGTGAAAGTAATTACAGTACAACGGAAAAGGAGTTATTAGCTATTATTTTTGGTTGTAAAACATTTCGTCCATATCTATACGGCAGAAAATTCCAAATCGTTACCGATCACAGACCTCTAAAGTGGTTATTTAATCATAAAGATCCAAGTAGTAAGCTTCAAAGATGGCGATTAAAACTTGAAGAGTTTGAGTATGAAATTATATATCGTAAAGGAAAACTAAACTCTGTTGCAGACGCGCTCTCTCGTTACCCTGTCAATCCAATATATCCTGAAAAACCTAGTACTGACGATCATTCTAATTCTCTTGACTCAATCACTGATTTCGGGAACATAAATTTAAGTCCACAAAGTAATGACCTTAATCTTGATTTTAATGATCTTGAAATCCCATCCTTACAACCCTCTCCTGAGGTTGATCCATTATTAATTCCTCCAATTGAAAATACTTCTATTCAAGGTGGTACTCCTCTATTGGCTGAACAACCTTCAGTCTCTAATCCTGCTATTTTCAATCCTTCTATTGAAATTATTGATCTTCCAAATCCAGAAAATCAAAGCAAACCTGATGACATTAATCTTGAATCTTTAATTCCTACTATTTCTACAGAACATGTAAATCCTTCTATATCTAATAATGATAATGAAATAACACAAAATCCTTCTTCTATATTAAATAACTCTGGAAATAATATTTCCACTGATACTGTAAAACATAATGCCGAATATTCAAAATTCCTTAAGGAAATTGCTTCTAAATCTATACAATATGATACTAAAATTATTGAAAGAAATGAATCTCTTCTTAAAAGTAACTGTAAAATTGTTTTAATTCCAAGTTCTATAGATTTAGATGAATCTAACGCTTATATTCAAGAAATAATGAATAATATAGAAAATTTTAATGAAATTATGTATTGCGAAAAACAACTACACTCTTTTAATAAAGTGTGGTTAAACAATAAGGATATTTATTTAATTTATACGAAAGTTCATCATTTCGATGAATGCACATACCCGGAAATCTTCCATACTCTAAAAATTATAAAATCTTATTTATTACAGAATTATACTAATATAACTGAAATTGCTATTTCAGATTTCAAAAATCCATTTGAAAATAATTCATTTATCAAAATATATAATATCCTCACTTATTTATTTCACAATACTAATATTACCATAAACATATACCATGATAATATAATATATCCCGCTGTTAGTGAAATAAAGAAAATTCTACGAGAAAATCATGACTTACCAATTGCTGGACATTTAGGCTCGGTTAGGATGCTTAAACGCATTCAGGAGAAGTATTATTGGAAGGGTATGAGACATGATGTGGAAAATTATGTTAAAACTTGTTCTCTCTGTCAAGAAAATAAAGCTCTTCGGAAAACTAACAGGGCGCCAATGCAAATAACTACGACATCCAATGCCCCTTTTCAAAGGGTAGCTTTAGATATTGTGGGTCCTTTACCAGAATCGGGCACTGCTAAATTAAAATACATAATGACACTTCAAGACGACCTCACAAAATTTTGTGCTGCTTACCCACTCCGTGGTGTTTCAGCAGAAGAGACAAGCGATTGTCTTTTGCATTTTATTTCTATGTTCGGTATTCCAAAAATGATTTTAACTGACCAAGGTACTAACTTTACTGCAGATCTTTTTAAAAAGACATGTGAATTTTTAAAAATTAAACAACTTTGGTCGACACCGTATCATCCGCAAACTCAAGGTGCTCTGGAAAGGTCTCATTCCACCCTTAAAGAGTACCTAAAATCTTATGTTAATGAAAATCAAGACAACTGGCCTCGTTATGTATTCACTGCAATGTTAGCCTACAATACCGCAGTACATTGCACAACACATTACACTCCATATGAGTTGATTTTTGGCCATAAAGCTTTTATACCTGATTCAATTTACGATGAAGTACCGTATGTCACTTATCCTGATTATGTAAAAATGTTACAACATAGACTTAAGTTCTCGCGTCAAAAAGCTCTCGAATATATATGTAAGTCCAAGGAGACTTCAAAAACATATTATGATCAACGATCCAGGAAGGTTCAATACAAAGTTGGTCAATACGTGTACTTAAAAAATCATTTAAGGCTTCGAAAAGCCCTATCTCCTATATGGAAGGGTCCTTTTAAGATAGTAAAGATTCACGGAAACAACACCTTGTCATTACTAATTAATAGGAGACATATAAAACATCATTATGATGAGGTTAAGCCGGCAAGCGATGTCGATAACCATGCGAGTTCCTAAAATCTTAACTAAACTAGTATTATATTAAGTTATCAGTAATTGGCTATTATTTTTAGTTTTATTACTATTGTTTTATTTCTTTGCAGTCACGCATTGTGCAGTCATTACAAGGTGATAGCAACTTCAAGTTTCGTTCAACCAATTTCATCGAGTTCAGGGATATATTTTGACTATTTAGGAAAATTAAAAATTATTAATGGTCATCTCAATGTCGTAATACCGATGAATATCGCAAACATTAGATTACATATTGATAATATTAATTCTGTTCTGGGAACAGTTAGATATCTTTGCAAATCCTCAGAAATAATTAATACGGAATGTCATAACATGTTAGAGCCCTTAACTACTCGATATCGAGAAATAAGTCAACAATATTCTTCTATTTCCCATTTACTTGAAACTAGAACAAAACGTGGTGCATGGATTGGGGGTGTAGGAACTGTATTTAAACATATTTTTGGCACTTTAGACGAAGACGATGCTATTAAATACGATAATGCTATAACTGTTGTGCAAAATAATAATAAAGAACTAGCTTCATTAATTAAACAAAATATTCTAGTTACATCATCAGTAATCTCGTCTTATAATCATTCTTTACATAAACTAAAGATTAATGAAGATAGTTTAAATGAAGCTGTTGACAAGCTCTCTGTATCTATGAAAAACGTTACCGTTATTTCAAATAAATTAATTCAAATTTCGGAAATAAATTCTATATTAAATAATTTAGAATCTTCAATTCTTGCTTTATCCTTTCAATTAGAGGATCTTATTAATGCTTGTCTATTTTGTAGTATGAATGTACTTCATCCTTCTATCATAACTCCAAGTCAGTTATTTCAAGAGCTTGCCGACAACCATAGATATTTACCAAATGGTCTTGAATTAGGTGTAAGTTTAGATTTAAGTTCAATGCATTCTATTATGAATATATCTAAGTTAATTTGTTATTATTTAAATTATAAGGTAGTATTTGTGTTACAAATACCTTTAGTTACTTCTCAGGAATTTTATTTGTACCATAATATTCCATTGCCCGTACCTCATAACGTTAGTAAGCCAGACTCATTCACTTTGGTAATACCAGGCAGTAAATATACAGCTATAACCAAGGACAAGATCCAGTACACTAATATTGACTCTCTCGAAGTGTGTAAAAGTGTAAACTCCCAGAACTATATATGCTACGTCATGAACGTTTTGTCGGTAAACGCAAATCCATCTTGTGAAAGTGAACTTCTATCAAAAGTGATAAAAAATCTACCAGTGCAGTGTAAAACGGAATTTCTTAAAGGTGATTTAGATATTTGGAAAAAATTAATGAATAATAAGTGGATTTTCGTACAATCTCATTCTGTTAAATTATCTATAGATTGTATTAACTCTGAGTTAGTGGAAGAAAATATTCATGGTATTGGTGTACTTACTTTGCCCAAATATTGTGTAGCCTATTGTAAAAATACAAAATTGTATGCTAATAATAATTTTGTAAACATTACTGCACCTTTATCAAGTTTTTCTAATTTTAATTTAATAAATGATCCTTGTTGCAATGTAAACACATTTAAAGAAAGTGTAAGTAATGTGCCACATATTACTTTACAGGATTTAGATACAAAAAATATCGATGTTAACTACAATGAAATCATTAAATCTTTTGAAAAGAACCTTGATAAAATAATAAATGAACCACATATAATAAAATATGGAGCTCATTACTCTGTTTTAACTATTTTAATTATAATTACTATTATTTGTTATATTATATTTAGATTATATTCTAAGTTGTACAAATCTAACAGCAGCCTTTCCCATTCAAACTCTTTCAAATCCCCAGAGTCAACCTCTTCCAAGTCGCCTACAGTTCTTTTAGAAGTAAATGAAGCTGAAAGACAGACTGACAAGACTTCTGAAATAGTTTCACCTGCTAAACTTAGAATCAATGTTTAAAATCTAAAAAATATCATAATAATTTAAATTTAAATCTTTTATTGTACATAAACTTCTAAAAGTAGAAGTTTATTTCTTTAAAGGGGGAGGTGTTATACCCGGACCCTGCAAGTATATTTGCGGATCCCTAGACTGACGCTGCCGCGTCAGCAGTATTGCCGTATGCTTTAATATTATAATTACTTATTACTTTCAGTCTCCATCCCATTGTCTTAGAGAAAGGTTGCCTAAGATTCATAATTTCTATTTCAAGTGTTTATATACTATTTCTATAAAATACTATTTCTCTACTATTTCATTTTAATAAATAAAGTGTAATTAAAATAAATCTTTTTTTTAAAAACACGAAACAAATTCGCGTTATAACAGTACGCAGCAGGGTAGGCAGAGGGAACCTAGTGTTAAGACACTCCGTTCCCCACTTTCCGCCAGGTTCTGGAGGCATTGCAGGTTGAGTGGCGCCGCTCTTTACCTCGATTCAAATTTATATAATTACAATACATACTTATTATTATGACACAATACATACTATTATGACATATAAATCCCTACAGGATTTATGTATAAAACTCTTATCATATAAGCCCCTCGTTTATTCGTCGTGTAAACATGTAAACGGGGATTTGTTATCTTAACATTTATATGAGACGGGATACTAGAAAGAACCCATGAAAATAATGTGAATAAAATAAAGTTATTTTTGAGAGGACGCTTAGCAAATAGTATCTATTCATGAGGTTAAAATATCAGATAGGACGACGTGGTTCAGTGCAACAGGGTTAGACTGTACACGTGATAAATGTGGATTGGATCTCCACTTAGGGGAATTATTTTTTAAATTTTGAGTCTTTTTCTTTATTTCGCTGTATTCCAGGTATAGCAGGGTAGCTAGAGGGAATTTCCAATTAAGACACTTATGTTTCCCACTTTCTGCCGAATTCCTGACGCATTGCGTGTTGAGAGGTATAGCTCAACGTCGCGCTTTGCCTCGTTACCAGAGCGAGGAAATGAAAATAAAAAATATTTCATTCCCTGAACCCACCACGATATCGTTACAGTGTACTTAAATCGTTATAAAAAGTCGTATCGTAGAAAAAAAATAAAATAAATTAAAGTAAATTCCGAAAATCCACTCGTTAATTCTAACTTGAGCTGAAAGTGGAGAGCTAAACCAACACTAGGTTTCCTCTTCTTAATCTACTCAAAATTTTTACGGAGTTGAGTTCCGCCACTGAGGACACAAATGAGGAAAAGAATGTCAACGCTAAATTCCCCACTGCTATATCACATTTTTCAAATGATATTATTTTTCTTCCTTTAATATTATTTTCTTATTTTTCTCGACCTTTTTGGCTTTACACATAAACTCTCAAACATCCATTGACTTCAGCTTTAGCGTTACCTCGAAAAGTTACAAAGCAATGTCTCGTTAAACTCGGACCGGAAGGAACTTTAAGAATTCCTTTCACGGGGATAGAGCGCTGTTGTTCCCAAACATTCAATATTTGTCGTGTTTCTTTTACCAATATTTTGTAGAATGTATATTAAGAAATAGTTCTATATATTTTTTTAATAGATTTTTAACCAATTTCAAATAAAGAGGTTCTATATTCACTTTTTTTATAACTCCACAAAATGCGGTCGTGGCGCAGCGGCACGAGGTGTGATTGCAAAACCGACTGGTTGTGGGATCCCCACTCGAGGAGATGAAATATTTACTTAAATTTATATTTCCATTTTCTTCGCTCTGGTATCGAGGTTAAGCGCGGCGTTGAGTTCTGCCACTCAACACGCAATGCCTCCAGAATTCGGCAGAAAGTGGGGAACGGAGTGTCTTAACATTAGGTTCCCTCTGCCTACCCTGCTGTGTGCGGGATACAGCGTGAAACTAATTTAATTTTTTTAAAAACGCATTTTAAATAGGAAATAGGTACCTATATAAGTAACAACAATTTAATTTATTAATAAGTAACTGTTATTGTTTTTAATTTTGATTTAATTAATATGATATTTTCTTAATTTTTTTGTTTTTGTTCACGTTTGTAACATACAAGTATAATTTTGAAGTCGTATTTTCTTTAACTTCACACTGTATTTCGAACATAGCAATGTAGGTGGAGGGAACCTGGCAATCTACCATAAGCCGCTGCGTTCTCATTAACACACTTCCGTTCCTTACTTACCACCGAATTTTTGAAGCATTGCGTTATGAGTAGCAGAACTTTACCTTGTTACAGTGTAAGGAAATAAAAATATTAAATTTCTTCGAATGGGAATCGAAGCCACAACCACTCGTGTTTACAGTCCTGCGCACCTTCGCCACGACTGACCTCTAAGACGAAGAACCCACAAATAAATAAAATTCACCACTCAAAGACATATCTAAAGCTGTTCCTTAAAAACGCTGACCAATTTATATTAAGAAGTGATTCCTTTACAACTTTGCCTTTGTAAAGAAACGTGCTGAAGCATTGACGTACTCTAGATGTAGAGATATCATTGAAAATGAAATTATTTTCTTTTTGTTTCAACAATTGTTGTTAAGCTAAAATTGATTTATTTTCTTAATAAATGTCAAAGTCAAAGCTTATTATTTTGTTCTGATAACAAAATAAACATGGCGTTAAATCCAGTCACTGAACAGCCAATATTTCGAAAATTGAGCAGAAAGTGGAGTATATATAAACGTCTTAGCACTTGGCAGCGGGAACTGCCTATCCTGCAATAAACGGGATACAGCGTGAAGCCTAAGAAATCCTAGCTGTATTGTAAGAGTACAATATACTTACTATAATTAATTCTTCTAACTTGCGATTAAATGCTATTTAGCCTGTCGTAAATGAAAAAGTAAACTTACCTGAAACAAAAAAAAATATTAGATTAGTTTTACATAGGTGTTATTTACAGGCCTATCATTAGCAATACTTAAAATAAATTATATAGGGAATATAGTGTTAAGACACTCCGATCCCCACTTAACGCTGAATTCCAGAGGTATTACGTTTTGAGTGGCGGAATTAAACACCGCGCTTTGCCTCAACACCAGAGCGAAGAAAATGAAAATATAAATTTAAGTAAATATTTCATGAAACTGATACGTAATGCTTAAAATTGTTTTGAAACCAAAATTCGAGACTTCCCATATTAAATGGCATAAAACTGTGCTTTGTTCTACCATAGCAGGGAAATGATTAATAGTTATGTTGACAGATTTTGAGAAAGTGTTCTATAATGTTGAGAAACATATTATGATTACAACGTATATCATATTTTTGCAGGGAATAAAGATTATTATTACGTTTTCATTTATAAGTTTAAAAATCGCATCAAAACGCGTCGAAGTGTGAACTGACTCCCAACTCTACTCAATAAAATATTTAAATAAAATTATTTTAATAACATTTTTAATATTGTGGTATGGCTCGTGATACGTCTAATATAGTTAGAACCCTTTTGTAGTGATCGTAAGTAATCTAAGATGTTTTAGAGATTCAGAGGTAACAGTATTAATATGAAATGTACCGTAAATTTAATATACTCAGCTTCACGCTGTATCCCGCACAGCAGATTAGGCAGTGGCACAACCTAGTGTTAAGACACTCCGTTCCCCACTTTCTGCCGAATTCTGGAGGCATTACGTGTTGAGTGGCAGAACTCAACGCCGCGCTTTACCTCGACACCAGAGAAATGGAAATATAAATTTAATAAAATATGTCATCTCCTCGAGTGGGGATCCAATTCACAACCAGTCGTTTTTACAGTTACACTTTCTGCCCCTGCGCCACGACTGGCCTCAAATATACTCGTAAGAACTCGTAAGTACAAATAAAATATATTATGATAAACATGTCATAGTCTGTCCATTTTAATCGCCCGTGACATTTCTTAAGTATATCGAGGACGTCCTATCTTTCTCTCTACTATAACTGTGTAGAATCTTTAGTTATAATAAAAGAAAGAAAGCGCAAGGCCAGACCGTGGTTGCAGCAGTCTTTTTTGAACCCTCCGGGACGTTCGTGTGATCTTTCTGAACGTACTGGTTACACTTGTTTATATTAAAATTGTATTAGAATGGTGATTGATTTGTTTGTGAGATCAATATAAGTCGTTCGATCGAATGCACTATCTCAAGGCGGCCGATATGTTAAACAAACGCACGGCACACACCCCGCAGTCGTGTCTTATTCGTTTTCTATTTTAAAACAAGTTGTTAGACTCATAGGCGGACACTACTATATACACCAGAGTTCCAGGACATAAAATAGTACCACACACCCATACAAGACGGGCGGACACTACTACATACACCGGAGTTACAGGACATAAAATAGCACCACATATATACCACATATATAATACAATATAGAACAACTGTAGAAACTGTTTTACATACATGTATGTCCAATACCATACAAGCATCGCTTATGCATCGTAAGCGCACCGCGAGACAACGTCGATCGCAGTTTAACAATAAAAGGCCATAGCAATTTGCCTAGACAAGCATATTAGTACCAGCGAAGCGGAGCAGCAGTCGGTTGTGACTCCAATATCAGTTATTAGTAAAACATAGGGTCAATGAACTCCGACAAACGTACAAATAGTTTATAATTAATATTTTGTTACTGTCTTATATCTTTATGATTATTAATTAAATATTTTTGCAGATTACCCCTATTGTAGCACATTAAATAGACTCATATTATATAATATTTGTAAATTATAAATACGTATTTTGATATAATAATTTTATATCATATTATAAATGATACTATTTTATTTATATTTCCGTTTTATAGTAGCATGTTAAATATTTACTAATATATATAGACATTACATTTATAAGTAATTATAATTCATCAAATCTATTTAACTCTCATTTCACAATTCACATACAAGCATCTGACAAAGATGGCGGCAAGCATTCTGCGTACATTAATATAATTGTAATTTTACATACCTCATAAAAACAAATTCATGTATTTATTTCCATTTACTAAATAAATAATATTTATCTCTGGATATTGACGGCATTACGTGCATTAATATCACTCTTCTTTATTTTAATAATAAGCTATTAAAAACTTACCGACAAAGTATTCCAAAACTAACAACCGTAAATACGTAATAACCACTTATAACTTATTTAAGCAGCCTCGAATACTTATATCACTATTACACTACAGTACTAACTCACATGCCTTTTACATATAAGATGTAACTAAATATATATTAATTATAAATTAAAACTTCTCTAAACATTTTGAATCACTATCCTTCACCAGACGCGTCCGCCATCTCACCTCTCTTTCTTTCCTTTTTTCTTGATTTTGACGTTGACAGTAGCTTATTCAGCCAACATGATGTTTTACAATAATTAAAATATTAATTATATTATTATTTATTTAAAATTATTTTTAATAAATATATTTTATATCTGCGTGTTTTACCTACGGTATATTACGTCACTTTAATATTACTTGTAAACGGAACGGCTAATTAAAGAACTGAACTAAACTATTATTTAGATTATTTTTTTTTAGATTGTATTTATCTTAAGCTATAAATTAAATAATATTATAAATTATATTTATAATATTTTTTATAAATGATAATTTTTTTGAAATAATTATATTATTTACCTACACAATTTAGTTCTCCTATGGATCGTTACATCATGTCTGAGTAATTTGTCAATACCATTGTATACAATCTAAAATATCAAATCGTTTGTTTACGAAGCCGTGACTTAAACCACTGATTAGCGCTCAACATGTTATAGCGGCTTGCTACATTTTGTAGGTTTCGGACCCGAACCCATAATCATTTACTATCAATCATTGTAACACTGGTCCACATGTTCATTTTTATGGCTTCGGGTCTCTTTCCGGCATATATAGCTGGGTAAGCGCAAGGAACATAGTGTCAAGATATTGCGTGTTGACTGGTGGAATACAACGCCGCGCTTTGTTTAGTTACCAGAGCATTCCCCTGAATGGGAATTATTTAGTCAAACGTTGTGTGTATCGCTACGATTAAAAGTAGTTAGAGGGAACCTGCAAACCTGTGGTAAGACACTCAGTTCCCATTAAGGCACTTGCGTTCCCCACTAAATAGTTATTTGTATGTATATTAAGATAAAGTAATAACAATTCAATCAAATTTAACGGTCTTAAGCAATATTAGAGGTACTCTATTCCCACCTGTAGTAGTAGATAAGACCGCTGGATCAGAACTGATAACATAATAGCACTGTTATGTAAATACGATTAGCTAACGGAGTATGGCTGTTAGGTAAACGGTTGATCGGGGTTCAAATTTGGTACTTACTGTACTGAACACACAATGTCTCTAAAATTGAGTAGAAAGTGGACAGTGGAATGTCTTAAAATTGGGTTCCCTTTACCTGTACTGCTACGCGAAAATAAACATGAAACTGTAAAAAAATATTAAAAATCTGATGAAATTATTAACTAATTTTATTCTCAAGTTGTCTCCTTAATGAAGTACCTACGAGTTGGTAATAAGTTTGCGTCGTGTTAAATTATTATAGCTTCTAATTTTACTGAGAAAAATATTAATATGTTCCAATCATGGCGCCACTGGGCAGTGTCTAGTCGTATACGTGATGACTGTAGGTTCGATTTCCATTTGTGTGATACTATTAATTATTATGTTCACGGTCTACTGGAAAATGATTAATGATAATATGTAAGTACTGTAACTGTAATCAACGTGGTCGACGACCACCCTCGATTTACTCCAACAACAACACGGTGGAGAAAACGACTTAGTGTTAAGTTAGTTTAGTGTTAAGTGTTAGTTTAGTGTTAAGTGTTACCGTTCCCCACTTTCCGCCAAGTTTTGGAGGCATTGCGTGTTGAGTGGAGGAAATGAAATGAATATAAAATGATTTATACCCTCGAATGGTACTTGAATACACAGCCATCGCGGTTACAGTTACATGCTGTGCCACTGCTCCTCGGTAGTATGTTGTTAATAATTTATTTATAGGTACTACCGTAGTCTCAGTGTGTCAATAAAGTTGAAAGGTAAGTAGATAGGTTATAATGTGTATGGGAGCACTATGAGAGGATTTTATGAAATTCCTACGGGAACGAGAAAATGGGTTCTTCCATTTTTAAATGACTTCTTTCTTTAAAAATGAGGTTCCATATTCGTTAAATATATTTTTACGTCTCAAAGTCCACGCAAACGAAGTAGTCCGTGACGAAAGTTACAATACGGATTAGAAATCATATATAATACCTCTAAACACGCGGAAATAATAGAACAAAGAGATGTATGACTAAATCTAAATATTCGTATAGAGGCCTATATGACCCAACGTCACACGCCTGACTGTTAACACCACGGTTGTGGATTCGACTCCCACTCGGGGGAGTGACATATCTTCATCTCGTCGTTCATGGCAGCATGAATAAATGGGGTGTTGATATCCATCACCACAATGCCTCGAAAACTGACGGTGCATGGAGAACGGAGAGTATTAACACTAGGTTCCCTTGGTCTATTCTGCTACATGCAGGATACAGTATGAAACTAAAAAATAAGTATTCATGTATATAAATAATATATTCTAAAGAATAATATTGTATTCAAATCAAGCATTGCAAAGGAAGTGGAAACCGTTGCTATTTCCTGAAGGTGCGGCGTTAGATTTGTGATAGTATTGTCTTTTGTTATAAGCGACAAATATGTATGTATTAGATACATATATTCATGAGGATGGTAGCAAGTTGTGGTCCAGTGGCATAGTATGTGACTGTAAATGTCGGCTATGGGTTCCCTTCTCACGGAGAGAAATTATTATAAAAAAAAATACTTTCATTTACTTATTGAGAAAACGTATAAAAAATTGTAGCGGGATATGAACTCGCGCCTCTTTGCAAACCGTCTAAGGGCCCTGACCAACTAAGCCATACGTACAAAAATGTTAAAAGTACTTTCATTTTCTCACTAGCAAGACAAAGCGCCGCGTAAATACCCGCTATTCAACACACAATGTCTCGAAACTTATGCGGACATAAGAAACGGAGTGCCATAACACTAGGTTCCCTTTGACTACGCTGCTATATCCAGGTTACAGAATCAAAATATAATAAAATTTGAAATAACTTTTAATATATCTACCTATTATCGCATTGCATAACAGTTTTAAATAAAAGAGAATATATTGACATGAAATATTTAATAATATTTTCATTTCCTCGTTCCGATAACGAGGCATGGAAGCGGAAGTGCCTTAATAAGAACGGAGTGGCTAAACACTACGTTACCAGATTCCCTCTACTTATTTTGTTATGTGCGAAATACACCAGGAACCTGAAAAAAAATACTAATATACCACACTATTTTTCTTTTGATTGACATTCTGCTATATGCGGCAAACAGCGTGAAGCTAAAAGGGAAGTAAACTTCTGTTCAACAATGGTCTCTAATACATATTATATAAATATCTACAATATAAACGGTCGTAATCTTGCGGCGGAACTGGAAGCATATTTCCTGTTATAAGATTTAGTTGTTCCCTTGCTTCCTATTAAGTATTGTTACTTAAGCGATTGAGATATTTTTTACTACTATGTATTATAAATGAAATAAAATATAAAAAGAGCCATCGTAGCGCAGTGCGACAGCGTCTGACTGTAAAAGCCATGGTTGCGGGTTCGATTCCCACTGAGAGGAACGAAGTACTTTTAGTCGTCCTGGTAATAAAATAAAAGCGTAGCGCTAAGCATCACGTAATATATCACTTATTACACAGAACGCACAAATTCAAAAAAACGTCGTGTGCTATGTGGCGGAACATAACGCCGCCCTTAGTCTTACTACAGAAAATTACTAAAAATAATTCAAAGTTGCATTGTTATTTCTATCTTTCATTAAACTTATCATAGAACCGGATCTTCCCTGATAAGAATTTTAAGTTTATTTGAAATGTAATACGTAAGAAAAACTCAATAAGTAAAAGTTAAACTTAAAATAAAAGGAATATACTTGAAAGGAAACTCATTTCCTTTAGAGAATTTAGCTTCTGGCTGGATTTACGAGTCTTGTTAGTTCTTATCCGACAGTAATTATTGATGAATCAAAATGTATTTCATAGTATGGATAAAATTAGATTATGGTCTATAATCCTGCACTGGATTCTGGAAAAGAGGAATTATTTTCATTTTACTGCTCTATAAGACAAAATATGGCGTAGAGTTTCATTAAACAAAATGCTATTTCTGGAATAATAATAGTCTTTGGATATTAAGGCATTGTGGAATCTACTATCCAGTTCCTTGGTCTTACACATAACCATGGAGATTTTTGACATCCGAAAAGTCCCAACCTTCATAATGACTAACTTATTAAATTTAAAGAGAGCCACATCTCGCTATTCCTCCCTATCAGGGTAGGTAGAAGGAAATATATTATACAAAAATACTAAGACACTCCGTTCACCACTTTCCTCCCATTTTTCAATGAAAGAAATTGCGTGAACGGGCGGAACGTCGCGCTTCGTCTATTAGAGCGGAGAAAAGAGAAAAAATTGAATACAAATTTCCTTGATAAGTATCGAACCTAGAACCATTACGCTTACAGTCAGACAGCTGACTTATTGGATCACTTAGTAATTGTGGATAAAATGAATGTACCATTTATGTTTTATAAAGAAAAAGGAAGCCTATTTTAACACGGTATCAATTTTAATCCAAACCAGAGTACCGACAACGAAAAAAACAAAACACTAATAAATATAAATTGAATGGAAAAAATGTGGAAATTCAAGCTCTTTCCGTTATTTGGCTCACGTTAACCAAATCGGGTGAGCTCAAATGTTTTTGCTCAATCAGTACTTCCGTAGTAATAGCTAGGGGCATTGTCTTACGAAAATGTTTAACTTTATTTTTCTAGGCTTTTCGTTCTTTAGTTTCCATCTGGACTGTCATATAGCACGTTAAATGGCGTAACTCAACGCCGTTCTCCGTACCAAAGTAAATGAAAATAATTTAAATATAATTATCTCTTTTTAGAAACGTATAAAAAGTTGTTAATCAGTGAGCTGGAATCTTTGCCTTTTAGATACCGTTAAATCCATCACAACTGCGTCCATCTCGTCCATTTCTTAATAGGGCAAATTTTCAACTACGATATAAAGAACAATAGTAGAATAAAAAACTATAAAAATACATAAAAAATATAAAACTTTCATTTGAAACAGAATGTTTGAACTTTAGAAAATAATTATTTCTATACCTCGCGGCGAAACTGCGGATCTTCCGTTGAAATCTCAAAGAAATGTAAAAAAAAAGTAATATTATATAGATTGTCTGTACACCCTAGAGGGCTTAGATGTTCAAGAAAAACATATTTTATGCATTACGAAGGTTCAAACTAGATGAAAATCGAGGCCATTCGTAGCGAAGCGGCGACTGTGAACGCGATAGGTTGTGGGTTCGATTCCCACTCAAGGAAACTAAATAACAAGACAACGCATGGCATTGAGTTCTGGCAACATACAATGCCTGTAGAATTCAGCAAATAGCAGGAAACGAAAGTGTCTTAACACTAGATTCCTAGCTTCTCTAAGATACAAAGAAACGACAATATTTTAATCTAAAATTCCTTCTTCTCTCTGCCTACTCCATTCAAAATAATTAAATACACACATATAGCAAAAAGCGTAGAAAAATATTTTATAAATCAAAAATCCTATTCAAATTAATTAATATTACTTTAGACAAGAAGCTCTATTCGGTGTCGACCTCCTCCGTGGTTAAATATTAATAATAACAAGTTAGATATAATGCATACATGTAGCGTGACACATTCAAGAGAGAGAGAGAGAGAAAGAGAGAGAGAGGAAGAGAGATAACTGTAGCCTCAGATGTAAAGGGTTACATCCTTATAACACGTTAAACATATTTTTTTTAATTTGAGCCAGTAGTTTCTGAGGCTGTCACGTTCAACTAAACATACTCTTAAAAGCACAATTAATATTGTTATAATTTTATTTTAAGTTTTTTTCTCCCAAAGCAAAGTAGGCAGAGGGAACCAATACCAAGCCGAATTCGCGATACAATTCGTGTGTAGTAGCGGAACTCAACGCCGTTCACTATTAATAAAAATTATTAATAGTTTTAAAACCGATTCAAATTCAAAAAAAAATCTAAGCGTACATCGTTGTAAACATTCATCCATCCATTCATCCATTCATCCAGTGAAACTAAAAACAGGCACTATAGCAGCTCTAAGTCCCAGCAACTAACTTTTAATGGTTTTCACGTGTTCACTTTTACTAGCTGTTAAAATGCAGGTACTGTGATTCAGCGTTTTACGGTTACGTTTAAATGCTAGGCATTAGTGCTTTGAAAGGGTCGGTCTACGTCTAGATGTTTTAACCGACTTAAAAAAGAAGTTACGAGTGTCAAATGTATGTATGTGTGTGATGTTGTCGTATTATAAATATGCTATTATATTAATGTTAGAAAAACTATGAGTTTGTTTAGTTGATCGCCCTAACCTCGGGAATTTTTTGTATTGGCTTAAAATGTAGCTTCACGCTATATCCTGCACATAGGAAGGTAGATAGAGGGAACTTCGGAACCTAGTTTTAAGACTTCACATTGCCATTAAAACACTTCCGTTGCCCACATTCCGCCTAATTTTGGAGGTATTGCGTATTGAGTGGCAGAACAGTATAGAATAAATATCTGAAAATCATGTAGCACTTGGTGTGGAAAAGTGGCTTACTATTAACCTCTGAAGCTTAACATTCAGGTCCTGGCTCCATCATCAGGGTAGTTCGATTATACCATATTATTATATTTTCACCTAAGCTGCTTATAACTGCCCAAATTTGATAGTGATATAGATATTACAAGTCTGTCAAATTTAGTTTCTTTGATTTTTATATATTTTAAAAGCCACGTAACGTAAAATATAAAAAACTACACAAATAAAACTTTTCATGATTCGGAAATAAAATCAACTTTTAGCTTTTAAATATAATTCGCAATAAGCATTTAGTGAAAAATTTTCAAGTGAAAAAAGACAAGAAGTACTACATCTTTGAAATGTGACTCGGGTAAGTACTCTCGTGCTGAGTCGTTGAGATAACTAGCCTCGCTTGTCTCTGATGACATTTGAAATTTACTTTTATAATTGCTTTTATATCAATACAGTGTTTACAGTGTCACGTTATATCTCGTATATCAGGACAGGTAAAGCAAAATCTAGTGTCAAGACACTCCGTTTTCCGTTTTTAGCCTGATTTTGGGCACATTGCTATAGGAGGAATTAATATTGCATGTTGTCTTGTAACTACAGCGAGGGCAATAAGCGTAAACGCGTCGGTTGTGGGTTCGATTTCCATTCGGGGTTGTGAAATATTAAATATTTTCAATTTCTAGCTCTGGTAACGAGGCATAACGGGGTGTTATTAGCGGAAAGTGGGGAACGGAAAAGTCTTAACACTAAGGTTCCCAAGTTCCCTCTGCTTACTCCAGCAGGGATTCGCAGGGTATTCCCCATAAATAGAAAAAAAATATGTATTATACCATCACTTCCTAGTTAAGGATAGTCCATTCTTTTAGGCACTTTTAGCTTATTTCCCAGAGAGCAATGCTAGCGTACGCGAAGATATTTTTTATAGTCGGTGAAATTATTAAAATTAATATTAAATTTTATGTACATTTCACGTTTAATTGGTAATTTGTTACGTTTCACATAAAAAAAAAGATTTTGTTTAGGACATGAGTAATGTCTAATTTTTCCATTATTTAAGGATAAAGTAACGTCGGAGTACAAGAGAGAGTACAAGGGCATAAGAGTGGATCCAATTTCCACTAAGATGAATAAATTATTTTCACAAACACTGGTAATAAGACAAAGCGTGGCGTTAAGTTTCCCCACTCACCACGTAATATTTTTGAAAAGTAAGACAAAAATGTCTGCGTTCCTCCTAACGCGCTTAGGAGAAAAACATACTCTACAACTTTCCAATAAAATCATACCATATTTCATGTATATAAGCAGTGGGAATCTGGGAACCTAGTATTAAGACACTAAGTGTTGTGTGGCGGATGCCAACGCAGCGTTTTTGCCTCGTTATCAGAGAGAATAAATAAAAATATGAATATTTCTTTCCCCCGAGAGGGTGATCGAATTTACAACCGTCGCGTCTACAGTCGCATCTCTTGTGCCCTTGCGCTACGACGGTTTTCAATACATCGTTATAAAAATTCAAAATATCTTAATGGCAGTAAAACATATTTCATTCTAAGTAGCTTCACTAATATGGTTAGGCAGTATCCGGCGGAACAACTGCCCTATAACGTTTTGAGCGTATCCACCCCTTAAAAGGCTTATTTTAACGATACTATAGAGAAATAAAAGGGTTGGTTCGAAGGGTCTACTTATGTATATGTTTATTTATTTTAGGACGAATGAAGTGTTAAGATACTCTGTTCTTTATTTTATATTATATCAAGGATATCATTTATATATTCTGAGTAGTGGAACTCAGCGCCGCTTTTGTTAACAAATCGAAGAAATAAAAATAATTCATTCCGTCAAGTGGGCGTCATTCTCATAAACTCCACGCAATTCCCAAGGCATTGCATATTGAGTGGTGGAACTTAACGCTGCATTTTTTTGCTGCAAACCGCTGCAACCTTCGCGTTTTGCTGCAACCTCGGTTGCTTAATCACAACCCGAGCGAAGAAAGAAAAATTATAAATATTTCAATTCTGGACATTTATCATTGACAATTTAATTTAAAATCTTAATACATGTAATTTAAATTAAAGAATTTCAATTACGTGTATTAGGATTTAAATTAAATTTTATCGTACTTTGTTCAATTTTTACTTCTAAATTATGATTGCGTCGGCTTTAGTTCTGTCAATTCAGCTATTGAGTCGTGATAAAAAATGCATAAAAAATGTTTTTTCATAACTGGTGATTAACATGAAAAAATTACAATAATTAATATTTTTCTTTCAACAATATTCCGCATAAAACAGGGAAGGCTGTGTGAACATAGTTCTAAGACACTCCGTTTCCCTTTTTTGGCTCAAATTTCAAGACGAGCAGGCGAGAAGTTACTGGGCGGTGGAACTCAACGCCGCTTTTATATTATCCACGTCCAGTCTAGACGCTTTATTTTATCATAAAAAAATATAATTACTGTCACAACCATATATACTTAATTGAACTTAAAATTATATAAAATAATTTGTAAAACCTGCGTCTGGCAGTAGCAAATGGCAGCTATTAAAGTGATTTATGCGATCATCTTAATTAAAAAGCTGTATTTTCTCAAATATAATTAAGATACATGAAAACAATCACTGTTCAGCGGTGCAAACTATGATTTATGATTTGTAATTGTAAATGGAACATTAGCTTATTTAACGGAATGTTTAAAATACTCGTTTATACGTATTTTTATTTTAAATATAAACTTTTGATTTGAAATATAAACAAGGCGTCTGACTGTACGGTCGTAGGTTCAATTACCACTTGGAGAAATGAAGTGTTTTCATTTCTTCGCTATGGTAACGAGGCAAGCGTAAGCGTAAACGTGAATTCTGTCACTCTTGTAAATTAAGCAGAAATTGGAGAATGGAGAATCTTCACGAAAGGTTCCTTGTTATATGCGGGATACAGCGTGAAGCTAAAAGATAAGTTGGCATTTTTTCCAGAACTAATAAAACTTAGTGCTACGACACTTTACTTTCTCTTTTTCCGATAGATTTCACAGCACCACATATTAAGTGGCATTTAACGTCTTTGTCTAAGCAAAGAAGAAAAATTAGATTTATTTAACTGTAAACTATAATTATTTCCTGAAAGTGGTAATCAAAATCTAGAACTATAACAATTACTTACTTGCTGTATTACTGCGTAATGTAGTGTAAGTCATTGTGGCCTCAATTATTTAACTTTTGTAGGTCTTTGCACTTTGGTCCTATATTTTGGTCCTAGCATAGTAAGATTTCAAAAGTAACCGATACGTTTTATATTAAAACTTACCAGCTGTACCTACTCTCCGTATAGTATAGTAGGCAGAAGGAATCTAGGAACAATAGGATACACACTCTGTTTTTCACTATCCACCCAGATTCCGAAACATTACTATATAATTTAAATCTAAATATGAAAATAATTTAAAACCAAATATAATATTATACAAAAAAATACCAGAATTGGTAAATTCGATTTAAAGGTGGTTCAAGACTTGTTGACTTTGGCATTATGCCAGTGGGAGCTGTATTCATATCTCATCGGCGCTCTATCGCTTTCTATGAAATTAAATTATAGAAACCAGCAGTTCCAATTGTGCTTCATTTGATTTTCTGTCTTGTGTACATCTTTTCCTATATATATATATATATTTCATCTATATAAAAATAAGATCATTGCCGGAGCGGAATGTATGGGTTAGTGGTTAGAACACTTGGACGGTTCCTAAGAGACGGATTCGAATCCCGTTAAAGCTACAAGCCACCAGTGACCCGATCGCAGCCTCGCCCGTTTGAAATTTACAATAATTTATTCTCTTATCTGAATTACCTTGTGTTCTTATAACATTGTCATTTTATAAAGTAAAGTTTCAACAAAGTTAATAAAACAATTGTTTTGTACCAATTTTGTCGAATAAATTACTATATTTCTTTAACATTTCCCTGCTGCTTGAGGTAAAGCGTGAAGCTGAATAAATAAACACAAGATTTTAAAATATTTTATATTTTTTGTGTATATAATTTCTCATTTATTTCGTAATTTTTTTAGTTATATTGCTTGGAAAACATCAACTGATGCAATATTCAATGTCGTAAAAATTGCGTCGCGTGTATTAGAATATACGGCCTGCTCTTATTAAATTATAACGTTTGCCCATACCAATTCACCATTTGGCCAACAGATTTATGAATTAAGAACCAAGTGGAAGTCCTCCGTTAACCTTTGAAAACATAGTATTATACGTAGCTCATGCATGAGAACCCCTGAGAAGCATGTATGGAGGTTGATGGTAGTGGACGAGGTGAAAGAGGCATGCAGAGGTCGCAGCGTTTGCAGCTCCGTCCTCTGTTTCTACCCAGCTAGCGATAAAGCGTGAAGCTAAAAGAACAGGTAGGTACCAATTATACCAAGTTTAGGTATTGATTTTTGATGTTCATTTAAAACTAGCGTAGACGAATCTCCCTGAACGAACAATGCCCGACTTCCAAGATTAAAACTTCGGTTCTTACTTTCGCTATACAAGGTCTTACCTTTAACACAAAGGCACTCTTTCTAATGAAGGCGTGTATTATTTTCTTTTAGTGCTGAGAAATATTTTTTTCAAATGTCTAATATAGTTCATCTTTATATATTTTGTAATGTGTTTCAAAAACACAATTAGCTTTATGTAGCAAAACAGTTTTTATTTCAAATAAAAAAAAAGTATACATCATCTTTAAGAATTTGAACACACGGAACTCAACGCCGCTCTTTACAATACACTCGACATCTTTTATCAGTCCAAAATATTTTTAACTAACTGAATCGGTCAAAGTAACTTGACCGCACGTTTTCGACGATAGTAGGAAAGTTAACTAGAAATTAGAGTCGAAACTAATTTAAAACAATGGAGGTGATTAAACGCTATTTTAAATAATTTACATAGTGGAAAGTGGTTAACAGTTCTTATATCAGTAAAAAATAAATTTCTTACAAATCATCACTCATCATCATTCGGGGTTCGATTTTCCCTCGAAAGAAAGAAGTACTTATATTTCTCACTCTTCCTTAAAACGCAGACGTAATCCCATTCTTCTAGCCCCCATAGGAGTTTTGAGAAATCCTCTCCATTCCCAAAAAAAATGACTTATATGAGTTTCAGCGTTGTACACCGCGCATTTCGTTTTATATTTACATATATAGATTGTATATAGGTGAGTATTCTGTAAACCCGACCTTTTTTTAGTAAAGTGAGTGAAAAAATCGCGTACACTATTTACAGACCATTGCTATTCTTCTATTGTTTACTTTTGTTTTTCTTTGTTGCAACACTGGAGCTGCATTTTTTAAATATACGTTTTATTTTACAAAACATTTGCTTGCTCTTTTACTTTTATCTTTCTTTTTCTATACGACAGTACTGTGTCAGCGGAAATTGGTCAGAAAGCCTATGCCTTCCGTCATCATTATAAGAATAAAAATATTATAAAAAATAATAAGTTTATATAATGCTTTTTATATAAAATATGAAACTGATATTCGGCGCTAAGTTAGATACGGAAGTGTTCTAATACTAGGTTGCCAGGTTCCCTCTGCCTGCCCTATTGTCTTTCGTGCATATATTTAATAAGTATAATGCAGAATGTAGGTGAAAATGATATAATGTTTTTGTGAGACGTGTGTTAAGTGAGACGACTACAAGTCTTAAAAAAAACTAAAATTATTTTTAAGACTAACAATCCAGCTAGTATTTTTTTTATTATAATTAATTCTACAGTGAAATGGTTATTTATATTAAAAATATTTAGACTCTGTAATAGGAAGGACGTGGTTCCCAAATTCATTGTTCATACAAGTACGTCCAGTGTCCCTTTACTAATTATAAAATGATAAAAAATTTTGATTTCCTCTATCTGATAATGGAGAAAAAAAGAATTTTGTTGAGTTTCTCCACTTAACACATAGTGCCTTCAGAATGCAAGGAACGGTGCAGGGGAACTAAGAGAAAATTTTACATATTTTTATAGTTGATTTAAATGAAGCTATACCTCAACCCAACGTGTAGGCATTTCATTCTACATGAGCCACAGAATATGTAGTTTTTATCAATACTTCCGAATGAAACGATGAAATATGACAGCTATTTCCCTGAACTCACTCTCGCTTCGATAAAAACATTTATATATTGGATTTATCTACATACATGTAATGTATTAAAGCGCAGTGTTTTGCCACTCCAAATGTAATATCTCTAAAAATGGTTGGTGCGAGGGGAACGGAGTGACATGACTTTAGGTTCCCACTGCCTACCCTGTTCTAAAGAAAGAAAACATTTCTCTAAATGAGCATTGAACCCACAACCATCGTGTATCTTTACAACTTTTAGCCTCTAAATATATATTTTTTTATTCTTATTTTCAGTTGGAAAAATATATAAAATATAATATTGTTAGAACGAAATGAGATCACACGTTTGTAACGTTTCGCGAAATCGTAACTCTTCGGAGCAAGCCTTGTACTTGAATATACGTATAAAATATTAAGAATATATATATATATATATATATATATATATATATAGGTAAACATTTATTACATTTTTATCTTATATACACTATATTTTACTTGCAGCTTCTGGATATAACTACGATTTGTAGTCTGAGGTAACTTTTCAGGTACAGTCGGAAAAATTAAAACAATCAATTTTATGACTTTTCGTTGAATTCATATCAATAGCTACTAAAATTAGTGCGTTCAACTATTTTTTCAGTTTTATAATATTAGAATGGTTCACGAGATCTAAGTTAAGCTTCACATTTGTGTGAGTGAGTGTACACCTATAGTATAGGTGTGACGTCGTCCTCCAATCACGTTTCTTACCTTGCGCGGCCTAAGCCGGTCTATACTGTTTTTAATAACCTACCTACATCTCTTAATATTTTATTTTTGTATTCAATTGATTAAAATTAGAAAATAGCATTCATACGGTGCTACAATAATAGAAAAATGCATGTAACCAACAAAAGAAGAAATAGCTATCAAGATGAAGCACTGCGTAAGAATTTGTCATTTAATGCCTCAAATGTCGGTGGAACGAGAGGAATGTAATGTTTTGACACTACATTCCTCTGCTCACTCTTGTTTATAAAAAAAAAAGATAAGTGCCAACAGAAAGGTTAAAAATTGTTATATTTTTTTACCTAAAAATCTTTTTTAACTTTAAATTATGAAATGAGTACAAAAACTTATTCCTAAGAGCTTAAAAGCTTGACGGAGTATATATTTTGTTTATTTATATTATGATATTTTAGTTTTCAAAATCATGGGTTATAACCTGACGCTACGCCGTTCACAATAGATGTCTTAAAATTATCTCCGCGCAGAACTCAACGCCGCATTTTCTATTCTAATCTTTATTGTTAATTTAGCTTGTAATAGATCAACTTTATGACCCTTTTTTCGAAAGTTATGTGGTCGGATAAATAGGGCATTACATAAAGATTTGTGAAATATGACTCGCCTGAAAATAAAAGAATAACTAGCGTAGCGTCTGACTGTTAACGTGGCGGTTGTGGATTCGATTTCCACTTAGGGGAATAAATTATTTTCTTTCTCTGGTAAAAAGACAAAACATGGCGTAGAGTTCCGCAATCCAACAGGCAATATATTAAAAATAAAGCAGATAATGGCAAACTAATGCTTAGGTGCCTTCTACAAATATGTAAGATTTAGATCAAAACACTCTGTTATCCTTAAGGCGCTTCCGTTCCTCACTTTTCGCCAAATTTTGGGGGCATTGCGTTTTAAGTGGCGGAGCTCAACGCAGCACTTTGCCTCGTTACCAGAGCGAGAAAATATAAAATATTTCATTTCCTGTAGAGTTTAAAATCACGCGCTTCTACTCCTGCGACACGACTGGCCTCAGTTTATTTTTCTCATTTATTTTTTTAAATATAAATTAAAATTACATTATACAAATAACAAATACCGTAGGCGCAATTACCGTAGTCGTCAAAAACAGCAAAATTACGAGTAAACCCACACTACATATATAGTTAATGCAATATTATATTGATTTTGCAATGTTCCCGAGGTCGACTTCCGGTGGCTCCGTTATTCAAGTTAGTTTTAGCGTAATTCGTATTCACTTTAGTGGAATTTGGAATTTAGCTCTTAGTTACGTTCTGTATTGATGTGTTTTGAACTGTGAAGTTGAAGTTGAAGTTGAAACTGTAAAGAGATATTGGATTTTAAGCTGCAAATGAAGTATACCGCGTGTAACATTGTAGGCAGAGGGAACCTCGTACTAAGATATTCCGTTTCGCCGTATCTTCGGGGAAGTACGTACTGGATGGTGGTACTCAAGACCACGGATTGCCTTCTTACTAGAGCGGGAAAATAAAAAATTGAATAAATTAATTTCCGTGAGTTGAAATCGAACCCACAATTATCGTGTTGTGTCACTGCTCTACAAGGGTACTAAATTAAATCTAGACGATAAATAGTAGGTACTAGTGGATAGGAAAAGAGAATGTAGTCTTTACCAATTTCTTTCTTTAGGTGACGCCAAATTTTCCATATATTACGAGTTAAGTAGCGAAACTCATCGTCATGTCGTGCTTTGTCTTCTTGCCAGAGTAAGATAATGAAATTATTCATTCCTCTGAATAGAAATCGAATCCAAAACTATCACCCTACAATGGCCTCTAATATTTTTTTTTTTAGCTTTACGATGTATCCCACACATAACTGGGAACCTGGGAACATAATAAAACACACATTCCGTTCCCATTAAGACTTCTCCACTTCCCACCGGATTCTTGAGAGATTACATGTTGAGTGACGCAACTCAACCTGCCCCGTTACCAGAGCGAGGAAATGAAAATATTAAATATTTCATTCCCCCGAGTGGGAATCGAACCAACAACCATCACGTTTACATTCACATGCTTGTGTTCCTGAGCCACGACTGGCCTTAAAAAATATTATACGAAAGAATAATACACAAAGGTCTTCTTATATCAGTATTTATTCTCATTGTATTATACTTGGAAGGATTAGGGAGAGTATTATTAAGACATTATTTATTTCATAGAAAGATCCGCCTTTTTCTTTGCTTGTTAACTGTTCCAGTTTTTCGTAATAAATGACAGAATACAGAATAAAGCCAAAAAAAAGATATTGTAGTTCATTTGTTATGTCTTTTAATTAACGCGGTTATTGTTGATATAAATCCCATTTGTTAGAATCTATATTTAATATTATAAAACTGAGGAGTTTGTCTGGTTGAACTAGGGCATTCAACCAGACAAACTTAGGAAGTACTGGTTCGAATTAAAAAAAATTTTTTATGTTGAATGGATTTAATGACGAAGGGTATATTATATCATTTTAATTGTTTCGATGTAATTTACTTTACGTGTAGTCCGAGTTACTTGGGGCACTTGGAATGTGATTCGATTCTTAAACAACTTATTTCTATTTGAGCAAATGATCAAAGCAATAGGTAAAAACTAGTTTATTATATAGATTTAAGGGAAAATGCAGAGTTTAGTTTCGCCATCTGACTCAACCTTCGCCTCAATAAACACAAAGTATCGTGGTGCAATAATATACCAACTGATTATCACTCAACTAACAAATAAGAATATATTAAAACTAGCTTTTTTCTCGCTTTAGTAGACAAGGTGCGGCGTTGTGTTTTGGACAGAATTGGACGAAATGTGAGGTACCAAGTGTCTCAACAATAGATTCCTTGTGCTTACCCTACTATGCGGGAAAAACCGTGAAGCTAAAAAAAATATGCGGATTAGACCTACAACCCAAAACAATACTAAGATCTTCACTACTAAACTATCAGGACAAATTCACATAGAAACTTAGGGAACATAATAAATTCATGATAGTATAAACGCTATTGTCGCATCTAACTTTGGATAGAAACTAGGCCGTGGGAACATTAGCACGCCCTCGCCTTGCCTTTTCTATGCCGCATATTACACTCACTTATTAGGTAAGTAGAAGATTTCTTTTATAAATTTAATAAAAGGTGATTTTGAATTGAAAAATGTGAAAATATCAGTGGTGTAGTTGAAAAATGCATATTTACGGCATACGATGGTTGCAGCTCCACGTAGAGCTGCTATAACTAATTTTTTTCCACGTAATTGGGTAGGTGAAGCGAAATTAGTGTTAGGGCACTACATTTTGCCCAATTTTTGAGACATTGTGTGTAACTCAACGCCGCGTTTCATGTATTAGAGTACGGAAAAGAAAATAACTATATTTAAACATATTTTCGAATCGGAATCAAATCTACAATCATCAAGTTTAAAGTCAGACGTGGTCCCACTTTTTCAACGTGCAATTTGTATACGAGAAAACTGAAAATCATAGTCCACTACCCTCCACCTAAATTGCCTACAAAAATAAAATCGAACCCGTAACAACCTTCGTCATAATTGAAGTTACATGGTCTAGTCCGGGGACCTCGCTAATTTTACGGTTGGATTCACAAAAGCTACTAATAGCATTATTGGTGGAATTGTAAATTGGTTAGTGCAAAACCTAGTTGCATTTTCATTGATACGATACGTAATTGAAAACGTAGAATTTTTATTTTATGTTTTTATTTACATTTGCTGTATTTCTGTATTAAAAATTATATAAAATCCAGTGGATTTTGGAACGAAATTTTTCTTCAAAACTAATATTCACCTTTGTAATATGTAACCGTAGCGTTTGGCGCTCCGTTCTCTCTAACTAACCCGCAAGGGATAAAGCGTGAAGCTAAGTTAAGTTAAGTTAAGTTAAGTAATATGTAACCTTGACAATTATGATGAGATCTTTAATGATCTTTGGTCTAATGATGGAACTAGGATCTGTGAAGTGGAACTTTCCGGAGGATTCTAGTAAGAGCTTGACCTCACATTATTAATTGCTACGTGCAATTTCTATAGCACATGCGCAATGTAAATGTGTTTTTTTTAAGTAATTTATTTTATTATGCCTGTATAATTATTTAATGCACCTATTATATAAAAGCTGAAGAAGATTGCTTCGTAGATACGATCTCATACATATGAAAATCGAGTCAGGGTTTACTATATTATTTGTTACAAAAAAATTACATAAAAGAATTTGGCTGAAAGTCGGGAACGGAAGTGTGTTAATGGGAACGGAATGTCTTAACACTATGTGCCATCTGCCTACTCTGCTCTGTGTCAGTTTTAACATTTTTAAAGTGTAAAAATAAAAAATAAAAAATAAAAAAAATAAGAAAAAAGGAAATTTTACGTTCAAATTCCGCTACGTTAAAAAAAAAGTGAAATAAAAATATATTGATTGAGTCTCATGATATGACATGTCGTAGTTAAAATATGCATAAATTGATTACAGTATCAATCAATTTCAAAATTAATACACATAACATATATAAACATATAAAACATTTCATAAAGATAGATTAACATTGAGGCTAGTCGTGGGTTCCCTCTGCCTACCCTGCTGTGTGCGGGATACAGCGTGAAGCTGATTTTTTTTTTAGATTTACATTCTAGGCCCATCAAAATTATATAAGACTCCGTCAGAAGCTTTGATTTGATCGGTTAAAAAATGAATCCCGATTATTATTATTATTTAAATTGGGCAACGTTCTTGATCTCTATAAACAGACATACGAACCAACATACACATGTACATACGTAGACTGATGAACACATTACCCTCTTTTGTGTCGTTCAGTCGAATAAAATTTAAATAGCAACTGCAGAGTTTCTCACTCACTATTCACCTCCGAGGCCTATGTTTATTTAAAAGTACAATGATTTATTAGAATCATTAATATTAAGAAAATACGAATTGACCTTCGAAAACGCAGTGTCAAAGATACTGGAGGAAGGTCACGTGAAAAACATGACGACCTCCCAAAGGCCATGTACCAAGAGGTTGATGACAGTGGACGAGGTGAAAGAGGCATGTAGAGACTGTAGCGTTTAACGCTCCATTCTTCCCTGTTATCCCGTTAGGGAAACAACAGGGAAACAGGAAACAGCTAAAAAAATATATTTAAACGTATGAAATTTTCAGTCCACAAGCGACATATTTTAGAAGGTATAAACATTTGTGGTATAAATGGCACTGTTTCATACATTCAATTAAATACAGTTAAAGTACTCTGGCGCCATAAAATTTTACGATCAGGCCATATTGTTTGTAACATGTATTGTAGTAAAATGAAAATTGTATCGTAATATTTGTATTGTTGTCGCAATGTCGTTGAGGCTGCCGTGATAGTGGTGCAGTTGATTGTAAAAGCAATGGTTGTGGGTTTGATTCCCGCTTGGTGGAATGAGTATACTTGTATTATTTTCAAATCACCCTGGATGAAATTTAATTCTTAATTGAACATAGAGCATTCGACTTACTTTCTAATTCTTTTTTTCAGCGTCACCATATTTCCCGCATGTAGTAGACAGAAATAGCACGGAAAGTTAGTGTTAAGACACTCCGTTCCCCGTTAAAACACTACCGTTGTTCAACTTTAAATACTAACATTATATTATTTTGTGACCAAAATAAAAAAATATATAAAAAAACGTCTTAATATATATTCATACGATGAATATATTGGATTTGCGAATGTGTATACATTTTTCCTTGACCTCTGAAACTTCCGGTGACGCTAAGAAGAGGATTACCTCAAAAAATCCCAAGTCAGCCCTCTGGGTGTAAGTGGATGATATAATATATAATATTAGATTTCGCCGGCAACTTTGTGTGGCACCTAGCTGAGTAGGCAGGGGGAACTTGGGAAGTTAATGTTAAGATACTTCGTTTCCCTTAAGATACTTTTGTTTCCCACTTTCCGCTGAATTCTCGAAGCATTGCGTGTTGAGCGCCGGAATATTTAATTCCCCTGAGTGGGAATTGAACCCTCAACCGTCGCGTTTACAGTCACACTTCACAGTCGCCCTTGTGTCACCAGACCGCGACGCCCTCAACGGCCTCATTAAACTACCTTCCCCTCAAATTACAACTTTATCTACTGAACTTAAGAAGGTTCATCTGTGCGTTGACTGTCAGTCGCTTAGTAACGAAATAGCTTACTGTCATATCCATCTAGATATCCATCTAGCCATCGTTTCATAATGTGGCAGCGTCTGTATGTCAACATTGTTTGTGGGTTCGATTTCCACGCTGGGTAATTAATGTATTTGTCTATCAGAACGGAGAAATATAACATTTTTATTTTTCTGTTCTGATAGATAAAGCACAGCACTGTATTCCACTATTCATCACGCAATGTTTCAAAATTAGGCGTAAAATAATGAACAGGATATTTTGACACTAGGTTCCCTCTGCCTACCCTTCTATATGCGGGAAACAAAAAAAATATATTAAACTATGTAAAAATAGTCCAGTTCATTTTGTACGAAAATTAATAATGAGCTAAGTTTGATCGCAATAAATTAATGATATGCCGCTTTGTGCTGTTCCAGTAATTGAAAATTGATTTTTATAGCTGACTCTTTTGAATGGTTGGATGTAAAGGATTTTAATTAACAACTACTAATTTATTTATTGCTTCAAATTATAATTACATATTTATATATTTAATAAATTTTATATGTGAGGCCAGTCGTGGCGCAGGGGCACAAAATGTGACTGTAAACCGACTGGTTGTGGGTTCCCTGTCCTCATTCGAGGAGATGAAGTGTTTACTTAAATTTATATTTCCATTTCTTCGCTCTGGTATCGAGGACAAGCGCGGCGTTGAGTTCTGCCACTCAACACGCAATGCTTCCAGAATACGGCAGAAAGTGGGGAAAGGAGTGTCTTAATACTAGGTTCCCCCTGCCTACCCTGCAGTTTGCGGGATACAGCGTGAGGCTGATTTATTTGATTTATTTTTTATAAATTTCATAAGCTTCACGCTGTATCCCGCATTTAGTAGGGTTTAGGCAGAGACAATCTAGTGTTGAGATGTTGCGTATTGAGTGGCGGAACTTATAGACGTGCTTTGTCATATAGAAAATGAAAATAATTTATTTCTTCGAGGTAATCGAACCAACAACTACCGCCGCAATTTTTTTTCAAGACTCCGACTGCATAAACTAAATTAATATATCCAGTAAAGCGTTACTGCATACGCGCCATCAATACAATTCTAACGATGTATCATTTACTCGTATTTTCATTCCGTTGCTTGAGTATCGAGGCAAAACACGGCGTTAAGTTCCGTCACTTAACTCGCAATGCTCGCACGCATATTATACGGGAGGTCAAACAACGTCTGACTGTAAGCACGATTATTATGGATGCGAGAAGAGAATTCGTGGGATTTAATTATTTTAATACTCTCGCTCTGGTAAGCGCGGAGTTGAGTTCCGCCACTCAACACGTATTGTCTCAAGTTCAAGAAGTAACGGTAAAATACCCTGCTCTATGCACATATAGCGTGAAGTTAAAAAAATATATAATTGTATATTATTGTACACAAACACTTATAAATCTTTAAAATATAAACTAGATATAAATTCTCAACTTGTAAAATTTTTCATTTCAAAGTACTAAATTTTTATTCTCATCACGCCATAACTCTAAAACCGATATAAGAAATTCAAGATGGCCGCAGCATCCGGTGACCGGAAGCTACGTAACGATATTAAGGCCGAGAAGGATATATAGAATATGTATACATAATATATAATATTGTAAATTATGTAATATGAAAAGTTAAGTGATGCCGTTGTGGCACGTTGGGATATTGTTTGACTGTATCACGTTGATTGTGGGTTTGATTCACACTTAGGGAAACGAATAAGTTTAATTTATATTACATACAGTTTCTCCTTCACTAAAGGAAGTAAAGGAGACTTTACTTGTTTCATTATTTCATGAAAATTTAGTTATTTCTTATTGTCTACCTTTCTATGCACGGAAGATTGTAGGAATTTTGAGAAATAATTTATTTAATGATATCTTACGTCGTTGATTTCTGTAACTCTACATGCATCTAATGATATGTGGGGTATATAGCGTTAAGCTCCCTTAATATGTCAAATTTCGGCGTTCTACGCCGTTTGGCTTAAGCTGTACGTTGTCTGTAAGCCGTTTATTATCTATATAGATAAATTATAAATAAAAAAATATATAACGTTTTTAACCAAAAATTATATAGAGGGAATCCAGTGTTAAGACACTTGATGTTTCTATTAAGACTATTTCCATCCCCCGCTTTTCACTGAATTTTGGAGGTATTGCGTGTTGAGTGGCGGAACTCAACGCCGCGCTTTGCCTCATTATCAGATCTTAAGTAACCCAGAATAATAATTACTTAGAGAAATAATATTAAACAATATCTAATATAAAAAAATCAACAAACAATCTTTTTCTTTGCAACAAAAGCTTATTACTAGCTTTAAAGTTAATTAAGTGCAAACATTCACTTTGCATAATAAAGTAAAATAAAAATACCTTAAGAAATTATTCCCGTGATTTAAATGGCTTAAAAGGACGTGATTTAATTTTAACTTTGCTTAGAAATTAAAAAAAAATATATTTTGTTTTGTGATTCTACCTACGATCTTTCTACTAGAGACCTAAACGCGGCTTCGCCCGCTTAAACTTGGTTATAATATAACCAAATTATATAAAATGTTTTATACAAACATTCAATTCAACAAATTCAACAATTTCGTAGCATATGTATCATTCTGATGTATATTACAGTGAAGTTTAATCAAAGATTTAAGGCAGAGGGAACCAGGGAACCCAGTGTTAATTAAGTTTCCATTAAAACATTTCCGTTTCTCACTTTCCTCCGAATTCCGCAGGCATTGTGTGTTGAATAGCGAAACTCAATACCACGCTTTGTCTCGTAACCAGAGCGAGGAAAGGAAATGTTAAGTAATTTATTACCTGAAGTGAGAATCAAACCCACAACCTGATGCTACAACTGGCTTCATTCAGATCCGTCCAGTAATTTTTACGTGAAAGTGGAGCAAACATCAATCCTCACAAACTTTTAGATTTATAATATTAGTAGCATAACGTAGATTTAGAGGCCCTTATGGCGCAGTGGAACAGCACCTGACTGTAAACGCGAAGGAGTTCAATCTTCACTCGAGGGAAAGTGTTATATAATTTATAATTCTTTTTTTTGGTAGCAAAATGCGACGGTAAATTCAACCACTCCACACGTATTACTTCAAACAGGAAATCGGAGAACACTTTAAATTCTATCTGGCTACCTTTTCACGCTTTATCCCGCATAACGAGGATCCGATGGGAATATGTTACAGGATAAAGACGAATGCTGAAAAAAAATAAACCACATAAAACTCTAAACATACTCTGTAAATTGAAATCTAAAATATTTCACAGGTGCCTCTATAATATTTTCGCACAAAGGTGTATAAGAATATGTTGCCAAGTTTTGTATCGCATTTCGTTGTAAGTCTTCTATTTTCTTATCTCCTCTAAAGCTTCAAAAGTATTAGTATGTGTTACATCAAATATCGATATTTTTGCCTTTATATTTGCTGTTAGGCATTGAAAAGTCGAAATTTTGATCTTATCATTAGGCATATTGATGACCTCGACTGCCTTAATGCTTAGGCTATATCTGACAGTAAACGCAGCAGTTGTGGGTTCGATTCCTTTTCAGAAGAAAGACCATGACAAAGCATGTTGTTGATATTTGCCAGTCAAGGCGCAAAAAGTAAGGAACGGATAAACTCTAGGTTCCCTCTACCTATTCTGCTATATGGGATACAGCGTGAATTAAAAAAATATTATACTGTATGGTTTTTAATTTCATACTATTTCCACGTATAGCAGGGAAACTTAGAAACACACTGATTCACGTCCGCATTCAAAACATTGCTTGTTGGCTAGTTTCATAAGATAAAAGAAGAATAAAAAATTCTACTCTAGATTCAGATTCAGTCCAACTGCGACATGATGATCTCCATCTCTCCATCGTCAGAGGGAATCCAGTGTTAATATACCAGTCCTTTTCCCGATTTCCGCCCAATTTCCGGGACAATGAGTATTGTGTGGTGGAACTCAATGCAGCGCTTCATTTGCCAGAGCGGCGAGGAAATGAAAATAAATATATTCATTCTCCGGGTAGAAATCGAACCCACATCTGTCGCGTTTACAGCTAGAAACTAACCCAAGCTCCACATTAGTCCTTTTAACACGTTCACTGCGCGACTTATTTTCGAAAACTTTCACTGAGGTCTTTTCGGCCTCATATTTTATATACAGATGATGTAACCCTCACTGGCGTGAACTCCATATGAGGTCGATTTTAACCTCAAGCCGCATTGAACGTGTTAATTAAATCGATAAATATTTTCTGACAATATAATTCAATATGGTGTTAAATCGTGGCGTGCGGTAAGCCGTAACCGATGTGATTATGACATAACAAATAATAATAGGCCTTTTTGTCATTTGTATTGAAAAGTATAATATTTTATGAGTCTTTGTGTTTTATGGGAGCTTATCGAGATTTAAATTTGTTATGTTTTATAGAATTTATTCTTATTTTTTTTTAAGTTGAGTTTAGTTTGTTGAGTTTGTTGAGTTGAGTTGACATTTATATTACGCTTTTATATTTTTTATATAATAACTGTTAGTATTAAGTGGAAAAATTTAACATCGCACTTTATCCTAGCACATCGAAGTAATAAAAATAAATTAAGCAATGAGCTATATTTAAAAATAATCTTTTTTTATATAACTTTAAAAAATTCAGGCAAGTATTATATGTATGTATACAGGTTCCTTACCTGGGAAACTAGTGTTAAGACACTCCATTCCCTACTTACCGCCGGATTCTCAAGGCACTGCGTGGTCAGTGGCGGAACTCATGAACATGGCGCTTTACCAGAGCGACGAAATAAGAATATTAAATATTTAATTTCCTCGAGTGGAAATCGAACTCACAACCATTGCGCTAACAGTCACATGCTTGTCCCAATGTGCCATAATAATATGAAATAATAATAAGAATAATAACATGGGATGTGACCTTGAATTGCCGCTCAACATGCTTTGTCTCGAATTCGTTAAAAACCGCAGAACAGAATGTTTACAACGGTATCCACCCTGTATGTAATATGCAGGATACATAAATACACATGGATAGGATACATAGACACAAAAGTACAACGGAACGGTTTGAACTCACAAATACCGTTGTTGTAATTAAATAAAATAAATCAGCTTCACACTGTATCCTGCACACAGAAGGGTAGGCAGAGTTAAGACACTCCGTTCCCCACTTTCTGCCGAATTTTGGAGGCATTGCGTGTTCAGTGGCAGAATTCAACGCCGCGCTTTGTCTCAACACCAGAGCGAAGAAATGGAAATATACATTTAAGTAAATATTTCATCTCCTCGAATGGGGATCGAGCCACGCCTGCGCCACGACTGGGCTCTTTTAAATACCGTTGTTAAACAAAAATATATCAAACATTTTCTTTTTGCCTCACGTTACTTTCCACACGTAGCAGGATAGGCTAGATGAACCTGGGAACCTAATGTTAAGACATTTCATACCATATTAAGACACTTCTGTTCCCCACTTTTCGCTGATTTTTTTAAGCATGGCGTGTGGACAAAATGAGTGGACAAAACGTACTAAAATACTAATTTAAATAAGATTTTCATATAAATTAAATTCTTACATTAAATAAAACAAAATGAATGCTAATTAGTATAAGCACAAACATGTCCCTAATTAGGGACTGTACATAATTTACATGGTCTTTTCGCTAAGTTTCACTAAAAGATAATTCTTTTGTAATATGTTGCTAGACGTCGTGGCCTGCAATCTTGTTTGTGTGGACTTTAAGATGTAAAATTTTCCATTTTAAACTCGTTGTTTTTTCCGTTCCTATAGAAATAAAGTATAATCAATAACATAGTGACTCTTTTCTACAGTCTCAAACCTGCCTACATGCCAAATTTTTTTTTTTTTAAGGCCAGCATTTTCGTCTGTGCGTTATCTGTCAGTCACTCAGTAACGGAAGAGTTTTATATATTATACTAGTAGAATTCACTTCGACATAGACAATAGAAAAGCATATTTGACTGTTTATAATATTTCTGGCGTAAAAATTAAAGTATATAAATATCAATCTGAAAATTTTAATAGAAAGGGATCATTTTTATGATTAACATGAATAGTTAAAATTATTGTGAATTATTTGTAAATTATAAAAAATATATTTGGGCGAAATTTTTTTATTTACACCACCCACTTTTAATTCTTATTTAATCTTAAAATGTGTCTGGTAGTAATCACCGATGACCGCCCAGTGTACGTCAATTGTATTATTTACCTCCCGCTGAAATCAGAGTAGACAGAGGGGGAACCTAGTGTTAAGATAATCTGTTGCCTATTTATCACCGAATTCTGGAGGAATTACGTGTTAAGTAGCGGAACTCAACGCCGCGTTATGCCCAGAACACAGAAATGAACATATTAAATATTTCATTTCTTTCAATGGGAATAGAATCCACAATCTATCGCGTTTAACATACGTTATAAGCGGGCCATGACAGGCCACAAATATCGAAACCTTTTATTTTCCATATTAAAATATTAAATTGTGCACAACCAAGGATAAATAAATAAATATAAACAACATACATTACGAAACTCAGCATATTTACTTGTAACCCTTGTACTATAAATTATCATACTCAAATTATCCAATTCCCACACTATCACATACAAACATACATACATACATGTCAAACTCATAACGTCCTTTTTTAAAGGTCGGTTAATAAAATTGGAACTAACATATCCCATTTGCATCTCAAATAAAGCGTACAGCAACTAGAACTAATTCAATACAAAACTTCCACATGTTCTGTAACTGTTCAGTTCACATTCAATTCTGCAGAATATTCGATGAAAACTGAAATGAGATTAAAGTTGTGAGAATATTTTACTTTTAGTTGTATTGTGTTCTGACTGTAAACATGATGGTTGTGGGTCCGATTCTCACTCAGAGAAAAGATTTTGTGTTTAAATTATTTTCGTTTTGCCGTCTCTCTTAAACAAAACGCGGCGTTGGATTCCGTCATTTGATATGCAGCATCTTAAAATTGGATAGAGTGTCTTAATACTAGGCTCCATCTGCATATCCTGTTATTACATATATATATATAAAAGGACTTGTGCTGACTGACTGAGGTAAGACGCACGCAGAGCCGTAACTGCTGATGGTAGAAACGTGAAACTTGGGCAGATGTTTATTTTCATATTCTGGACATCCACTAAGAAGGGAATTTCAAAAATTTGGGATAAATGGATGAAATAGGGGTTGAAAGTTTGTATGGAAAAAAAATTTTATCTGCACTGATTTTTATAAAATTTGAAATTCAGACTCTAAAAAATATTTCATTGAACACGTGTTTCATGTAATAAGTTCTTTGATTTTCACGATTATTACACATTTTAAATGAAACTATTTATTAACTTATTATGAAAACGTATTTCATGGTTTTTAAGAATTCACCCCCTAAAGGTTCAAATAAGGGGTTAAAAGTTTGTATGGAAAAATCTTTAAATTGCCACCGATTTTTATAAAACATTAAATTCAGACTGTTAAAAATATTTTATTGAACACGTGTTTCGTGGTTTTTTAGAATTCACTCCTAATAAGCGGGCGAAGCCGCGCGCGCCCTCTAGTTACATATAATATGATATGGATACAACGTGAAGTTAAAAAAAATATATTTATTTATATTATGGTAATTTCAACCGTCGTTTCCACAGTGTTACGGCGTCTGACTGTTACTGCGATAGATGTGGGTTCAATCCACATTAGGGGGAATGATTACATTTAAAACATTTGCATTTGGAGTAGGGATCAGAGTATTAAGTTATTAGTTTTTCTCAGGCTACCTTGTTGCATATATGACAAAGTGTAAAGCTCACAAAATAATCTATACTAACTTCTATTATAAAACTACTAACTACTATTATAAAACAGAAGTGTTTGTTTGGTTAAACGCGCTTACCTCAGTAACTACTGGTTCCGATTGAAAAATTGTTTTAATATGAACTACGTCGTAATACTATGCTATACCTGAGCTGCGGTCAGAGTTACTTCAGGTACTTATTTATAAACAAACTGCTTTGAAGTCTTGAGGTCAATCTTGAGATACCTTTTTATTTCATAAATAACATATCTATGAATGAAAACGGCATCTCAAGAACGATCTTACACTTGAAAGCGATTTATAAATACTGGACTTAGGATATGGCATTCGTCAAACACAACAAGTAGTTATTTCCATATGACCAAGCCGTAAATAAAAAAAAGTAATTATATAGTTTCATCAGTTTTCCCTCACGAGGTATGCAGAGAGAAACTAGAGTTAAGACACTCCTTTCAGCGTCGAGACACTGGGCACTATTTATTAAAATCTTATAAACTATTATAGAGAAAACATCTAAAGCAATAAAATTTTTACTGTTTATTTTATAGCTACTAAAACCGTTGGAATTAGCGTCGTTAAAAGAAGAACTTATTGTAATGGTTGTTATCATTAAGGCATGTTATTACCGCATATTAAAATAACGATCTGGTAAATATATATATGAGAGAGAGAAAAAATATTATTTAATTTTGAGGCCAGTCGTGGCGCAGCGGCACGAAGTGTGACTGTAAAACCGACTGATTGTGGGTTCGATCCCCACTCGAGGAAATGAAATATTTACTTAAATTTATATTTCCATTTCTTCGCTCTGGTGTCGAGGCTAAGCGCTGCGTTGAATTCTGCCACTCAACACGCAATGCCTCCAGAATTCGGCAGAAAGTGGGGAACGGAGTGTCTTAACGCTAGATTCCCTCTGCCTACTCTGCTGTGTGCGGGATACAGCGTGAAGCTGATTTTAATAAGAAAAACTAAAGGCCATCCTGGTGCAGTGGCACAGCGTCTGTACTTTAACGCGATGGTTGTGGGTTCGATTTCAATTTGAAGAAATACTTGTAGATAGATATATAATGGTGAAGCACATTTCTTCTTCATCTCTTAGAATTACATATATACGTTAGAGGCAAACAACGATAGCGCCACAGTCACATTAAAATTTAAAACATTACTTTGAAATAGGTTATTATTGAATTTTTATAGAAAGTTTTTGATTAAATTAATTTCCACTTTCATACACGAATGAATTTTAAAAATTGGAAGAAAATCTAAATCGTAACATCGTCGTGTCGTGTTAAGGTAATCTGCTATATTAAGCTGGAGAATAGGAAGGAAGAGAAGGCGAGTGTTAGTGCATTGTAAGCCTACACCCAGTGGTCAGAAGTCAAAAACACTATAATTTATATTATCTGTAAAATCAGTAATTTAATATAGGTATAAGTACCACGAACTTGATTTATTCACATCTTTTAATAAAACAGAACATAACACTATTCTTTATGTCAGCTTCACACTGTATCCCGCATACAGTAGGGAACCTAGTATTAAGACACTCCGTTCCCCAATTTCCGCCAAATTTTTCGAGGCGTTGCCTGTTGAGTAGCGAAACTCAATGAAGGTAATTTGCCTTAGGGCCAAAGCGAAGAAATGAAAAAACTAATACATAATAATTTCCTCAAGTGTGGTTCGAACCCACAATCATCTCGTTACGACGACCTCAAACCATTCTCTTTCTAGAAATATTGGCTGACTTATTAAAAAATATTAATTACTTTAAAACAAGCTATTATTGGAAGCTTTCTCATAAAGTTTTAAGTTAAATTGCTTACCAATTTCATTCAGAAAGTGCTTTACAAAGTCGTGCGCGTACTAAAATACAAGTAAAAACAAATTTTCAGAAGAAACTTCTAAAATTCTTGTAACATATAAATAAGGCTATTTCACATTTACTTCGAAGGATTTCATCGACATGCTGTCAAGACGGCAAACATGCTTTAAATTTCTGTTTAGAGTGTAGCAAAATGTTACTTTACGCTTAGAAATACGGTAGATAAATATAGAACATACTTTTTAGTTTTTTTTAGTTTCACGGTGTATCCCGCACATAGCAGGTTACGCAGAGGTAATACGTGAACCTAGTGTTAAGATAATTCTTTCCCATTAACTCACTTCTGTTCTCCACTTTCCTTCAAATTCTCGAGGCATTGCGCGTTGAGTGAGGATATAAACATATTAATTATTTTTCATTCTCCAGCGTCGAAATTTAACCTACAACCGTCGCAGTCACCGTTACACGCTTGTGCACGCTGCGCCACGGCGGCCTCACGCAAGTTTTTTTATTTTTATTTTATAATATTATACTACTCAACACCGTTCTTAGTGGACAGTAAAATCGACTAGTTGTGGGTTTGATCCTCACTCGAGAAAATGAAATATTTATTTCATTTACGCTCTAGTGTTGAGGCAAATCGCGGCATTCAATTCCACCACTCAACACGCAATGGCTCCAGAATTCGGCAGAAAGTGGGGAGCGGAGTGTCTTAACACTAGGTTCCCTCTGCCTACCCTGCTGTGCACGGGATACAGTGTAAAGCTGAAAAAAACACCGTTCTTTGTCTTTTTAGAGTATAACAATTAATTCCATCGAATGAGTATCGAACCCATAGCCTCGATGACTATGTGTTTATTCCATTCGATATATTTAATACAAATAACTTTAAATTTAAAATATTTTTAAATAATTTATCATGAATCATGAAAAATCGACACTTTAAATATATTCTCATTGAACTTTACTTTTTCCATAGCGTCAATAATTTAGATGGTAGAAAAAGTACATATTAAACAAACAAAAATATTTATTCGTTTAAATTTGAACTATCATCCGAGCACACACGTCGAAACTACACTTTAATTTTATTTTTTTCAGCTTCACGCGTTATCCCGCATATAGCAGGTTAGATACGTAGCTACGAACTCACAGCCGTTTACGCCTCTTTTATTGTGTATAAATAAAATTACCATAAAATTGCCACTGTGCCGTAGGTGATATCTAACACGTTATTATACAAAGATGAGAAGATAAACATAAGCTTGTAACTAAATTATAACTTAATCTGAAGTTCAAATTCTGTTAAAGTACGGTTTCGAAGGTATGAGTATATTGAAGGAAATGCTCTAGATAGTACATATTTGTTTTGGTTTTGTTCGTCGTACTGGTATCTCCTGTGTTTAGAAGGGTACCCAATGTCAATACAATAATGAAATTGAAATTATTTCTTTTACTTAATTCGAATAAGAATTAGAATAAGAAAATGAAAATAATTTGCAGATTAATCATATCGTTTTAAAATCAAACTCACAATTACCATGAGAAAGAGAAGAAACCAGAGAGAGTGAGTGAAAAATATTATAAAATTGTGGCTTTATGCAACGAAGTAGAATGTAATTCAACGCTATACCTAATATCAATTATATATTAAGGCGAGCAAAGCTGCAAGTAAAAGAGTTCAAAGGTAGCTCTGGCTGTGTATTACACGATTACATTGAATGAACTATTTAACAGAAAAATACTTTTTCAATGTGAAACCAGTAGTTCCTGAAGTAACCCGTCCAACCAAGCAAACTTATATATTTATAATATTACTATAGATTTTTAACCCGTCGTCATGGGGGTGGAAAATTATCACTTTGACGTTGTAGCTGGGTTATTATTACCATATTAGTGATGTAAATATCTGAGTATATGTTTAAATATATTAATATTAATTGTAACTTATATTAATCGGCTGCTAATAGAGAACTGATGTGGCTTCAAAAAATACTTTAAAAATTAACATTTTGCATCATAATTTGAAAAGAGTTTTAGTGGTACTATTATTGATCTATTAATATAAAAAATAATAATAAAAAAATACAAACAATGATCATACTTATTTGTGCATTTGGCAAGGAAAGCACTGTATGTTAAAGACAATTTATATGTCTGTTGCATCCTTGGCACACGTAGTACTTGAAGGTACTTTGCGGTTTTTACTTGCACAGGTGTATTGTATTCTAAGCACCTGATACGAGCTTACATTATTGTTATTGTGATACAGGTTCCCATAAAACTGCACTAAAAACCTGGTCAACTATTTTCGGCAATTTCCTTGGCAAACTTGGAACTCTCTGACGTGTTTACTGATAAGAGCACGGTAAAGTTTCTTTTAATGTCAGATATATTATAAAACATCATTAATCGTTGTTGTGTTCAAATTGTCTTAAAAATTACCGAAAGGATCACCCAAAATCTTTTGTTATGAATACGACACATATGATGACCATTTGAAACATCTGATGAGTTGACAACGTTTACTCAAATGCTCAATATTCTAATAAGATAGAACCAATTATTCAAGAACTGTCAAAATATGTTGTCATTTTACTTTTTCATGGTTCATAATATTGAGAAAATAAAAAAATGCAAAATAAGGCAATACCATATAAAACAACAATAAGCCGTTTAAAGCATGTTTGAAAAAAAAATGGTGTAAAATAATTACAAGGACCAGTCATGGGTCATGACAAATATCTTTATTAAACAATATCTTGTAGTTTTCAATGCGGCCACAAAATTATTAATTACCTATCACATTTAGAGAGGCTTAAAAACTCCATCTACTGAAAAGAGCAGTAACGTCGTATATATAATTGTAAAATTATAAGTAAATAAAAAACGCGCGGGTAATTATGACCCAGATCCCGCAATTCTGGGTTGAAATGACGTAAAATTAATATATAGAAACATGATGTTTTACTCTTGTCTTTACAATGTTATATCTTCGTATTACACGAAAGGCATGTTTGCTTTTAGAATAAAGGCGTAGTAATTTGCCACAAACTATTTGAACACACTGTTTACGTTGCGCTACTAAATATGTCATATAAAAATGGGTAGAAGGAAAATAGAGTTGTGTGTAACTAGCTTCTATTTATTTTATATATTATCGTCGTAGGCCAGTCGTGCCACGGGGGCATAAGCATGTGACTGTAATCGCGACAGGTTATGGGTTCGATTCCTACAGGATAAAATTAAATATTTAATATTTCTTCGCTCTGGTAATGAAGCAAAGTGCGGCGTTGAGTTCCGCCTTTCCACACCACACCACACAGAATTTGATAGAAAGTGGGAAACGGAAGTTTCATAGTGGGATCGGGGTGGTTTAACTCTTTGTATCCAGATTTTCTCTTACGGGATACGCCCTGAAGCTACAAAACAAACGACAGTGCTTCCTACCCGGTATTGTTGAATTCACTTCATAATATCAATAATAAAATCACTCAACCATTTTTTAAATAAGAATGATGCTAAAATATAATCCAAAAATTATTTATATTTTAGCTTTCAGGTGAAAGTCAAGTATCAAAATAATGTAAGAACTTTATTAATGATCACGTCTGAACGCAGTCTTGCATATCTTTACTTATACTGTGTTTAAATAAATACAAAATTTAATCTAATATTAACTCTGTATAGCAGAGTAGGCAAAAGGGAACCTCAGAACCTACCTTCCTTCCACCAAATTCTCGACGCAGAACTTAACACCGCGCTATGCCTCGTTACCAGAGTAAGGAAATTCAAGTACTAAATATTTCATCCTCTCGATCGAGAATCCTGGCCACGACGGCCTTTATCATAATACACATTATACTTTGTTACCCATTTTCAGTTTAATGTGGGAAACAATGAGTGCTGAGTGGCGGAACTTAACACCGCGCTCTAAATTTCTATTTGTTTGGTTTCTAACATAGGGTCTATATGTTATTAGAGATAAAAATTAATGTTTATTAAATTCGTTGAAAAAAAGTATGACCTTTTCCCTTTTAATAGCCTATGAAGCTTTTCGATACAAAACTAATTGTTTAAATAGATATTTTACTTTTTAATCGCATTTTTTTGTATTTTTTTATATCCTACATAAAAATCATTGTCCTTAATGACTTTAACCTAAAACAAACGCGCATATGAACGCATCTAACTGTATTACTATTTGACTTTGCCGAGAAAGCATTATTTTACTACATTAGGTAAAAATACAATAAATATTGTATAGAAGTAAAAATCCTCTCACGTACGCTTTGTCAGCAAGTTAGCCTTGTTAAGAGAACGTCGTCGTCGATATTGTGTTGTATTGTGAAAATATATCATCAATTCTACTTGATTTCTTAATATATTAGATTTGTGAAAGTATTTATTTGAGGACGTCGTGGCGCAGCGTACATCTGTGACTATTTACGTGACGATTGTGAGTTCGATTTTACTTGAGTGAAGGAATTATTTTTATTTCTTTGCTCTGGTAAGCCGCCACACAACACGGAACGTCTTGAAAATTGAGTGGTGCGACGAGATAGTGTCTTAACACTAAGTTCTCTCTGTCTACTCTGCTTTATGAAAGATTTAGTGTTAAGCTAATAAAAATTCAACAATATTTTAGAGTTTTCATTTCATTTCTTTCCAATATTCGTGAAAATGGCTACAATTCACACTTTATTTTAAATGAATTGACAGTTTTTCTATAAAGCTTTTAAAACTAAAATGGGTTTCGATATCTTCTCGTTTACAAAATTCAGTTTTGAAATATACCAAATAGCTATGAATCGCTCACTGCCAACGCTGTGCTGGAATTTAAATAGACTAAATTTTCACATACATTTTCTTTGATAAATTATTAGTTATATATTGAATTTTTATATTACTAGCCACCTAAACACGACATTACCCGCTTAAGCCTATTTTTATATTGCAGCCAAATTATAAAAATTCTTTTCATAAATTGTAGACTATTATTATAGTATTGTAAATTTATATCGAAATTCGTTTAGTAGTTTTTGAAACTGGAACAAATATCAATTTATAATATTGATTGATTTTAATATTAATATAAATAATCTTTAATATGAAAAAAAACAGTTTAGTGCAAGTCGGACTCGCGCACTGAGGCTTTTTACCAATTTAAGCACAAGTTTTGTGTATGAAATGTAATACAAATATCAGTTTGTAATGACTTTCTCCTACGGGATATGTATCAATTTTAACCGTTTGGATTTTTCTTTTTATTTGTATTGTAAATTCTCACTTCATTCCAAATTTCATAATTGTAGGTCCAATGGAAGTACCCTATAGCTTTTGAATGTGAATTTCATATAATAATGCATGGGCATATGCAAATATGTTAAGTTTGTGTACATTTATAAGTTGTACTTGGTACGAAATCCGACTCACACTTAACCAGTTTTTATATTTTCCTCTGACGTTTCAAAAGTGCTGACAATAGTCTATTTGAATATAGAATATTTTGAATTTGAATGGTGGAAATTGGTATACGTATTGGTATATGTTTTGTTTTTTTCTTTCATTTCTTGCTTTATCCCGCATACAAAAAGATAGGCAGGCACAATTTAGTGATAAATCACCTTGCTCTCCGTTTTCCGAATTCACTGCATATTAATTAGCGGAACTCATCGTCGCTTTTGTCTACCAGAGCAGAAAAAAAAGAGTGAGGATCGAACCAACAACCATTGCGTTAAAAGCCTCACTGCGCCACAATGACCTTGTATTATACAGTTCCAATACTAAAACAAAGCGTATCTGTCAGTGACGGCTGAAACGGGTAGCGCATAAATCGTTCAACTTGAAATTATTTTATTTTAGCACTGGACTCTTAGTGAGAATTTAATAAAAGGTTACCGGTTTTGATATAGACGTAACCAAAACTAGCAGCGTTAAGTTACGAGTGTTAGCTTGAAGCCTTTTATTCTTTTGGATGTTAGTTTATATTTATATTTTTGAGGCCGTCGTGGCTCAGTCTGATTGATTGATTGATCTGATTGTTACCGCGATTTTGGGTTCGATTTTCAATTAGGTAATGAATTCTTTATATTTACTTATTTTGATAACATCATTGGATGCCGTCAGGTAATGTCTCGAAAATTGAGTGAAAAGTTGTCATCGGAGTATCTGACATTAGGTTCCCTCTGCTTACCCTGCGGTATACATGTGCGGGATACAGCTATAAGCTAGAAATAAAAAAAACCGACTTAAGTAACGGCCATTTATAATAAAGATATTGTTATCAAAATAAATAATTTATATTCTGTGGGCGTTAAGCACGACTTATAGGCCAAGAGCTAGGCGTTGGATTTATTTAATCTGTTTTATTTATAACTTCTATATACTCATATTTTTTTCTTAATAATATTTTTAGTAAAATTGTTATATTAACTTATGTGTATATTTTAGTATGGAAAATCAAAATATAATGAGGCCGTCGCGGCCCAAATGCACAAAGGTGTAACTGTAAAGCAACGGTTGTGAGTTCGATCTACTTGGAGTTATGAATTATTATTTATTCACATTTTCATTTCTTCACTCTGGCACAAAGGCAAAAGCCTGGCATTGAGTTCCGCTACTCAACTCGCAATACAACATAAATTCAGGTGAAATTTGAGAACGGAGTGTCTTAACACTAGCTTCTCACTGCCTAAGCTGTTATGTGAAGCGTAAAGCGAATTTGATTTTTTTTAAATGCAAATATATACCTATACTCGTATATATTTTTTCTTCTTGTGATTGAAGCAATAATTCGTTTATATATAAGTGTATAGTCTTTTTATAGCGTAAAGCGCGGCGTTGAGTTCCGCCACTCAACACGCAATGCCTCCATAGCTCGGTGGAAACTGAGGAACTGTGTGTCTTAACACTAGGTCCCCCCTGCTTACCCTGCTGTGTGCGGGATACAGCGTGAATCTGATTTAATTTAAATTTTTTATAGTTCTCTTCAGCTTAATACTAATTTGTAAAAATTCTAACAAGTACTATTTCCATAATATCAATTTGCTATGTAAATGTTTGCTCTCTTCGTCTAGATGTTGAAACTAAATGTATTAATCAATTAGTAATACTACTTTTAATATATTTTTTAATGTGACTAGTGGTCGCCCGCGACTTTGTTGGCGTGGATTTTTGAATAAGAAATGAGTTTTCCTCTTTTTTTTGCTCTTTTATAAATACCGAGAAATTTTCTTACATTGCCCTCCTACGCTCCTTAACCATTCTTACATACATATCGAATTCAGATTTTCTCAAGTCCAGTAGTTGTGTTTTGTTCTTTATATATAAATTGTATATTAATATAGTTTTGATTTTTTCATATATTATGCTTTGATTTCCTTTGCCCAATTTAGTGAGATTATGTGTGCATATGTACATCTTACAGAAAAGGAATAAAAAATAAGATTTTATGCGGTTGTGGCGCAGCGGCACAGCGTCTGCCAACGCGTCGATTGTGAGTTCGATTTCCACACGATGCAATTAATTATTTTCATTTCGTCTCTCTGGTAACAAAAAAAAATCGCGTGGCATTGAAATCCGTAATTTAATACACGAAATGACGAAATGTTTTGAAAATTGCATGGAAAGTGTAGAACACAGTGCCCTAATACTACATTGCCTTTGCCTACGCCGTACCATGCGGGATGCAGCGTGAAGCATTAAAAGAAATAAAGAAAGTCATGTAAATATTCGGTGCGATAAAAAAACCTAGGATTTTTCCTTCAACTATGAAAGTCGGTAAGCTCTTTGACTATTATTATAATTTCGTTAGCTCAATGCTCCCAAAGGCTATAAAGACATAATTTAATTTTAATAAGTTTAATTTATTCATCATAATATTGTTGAACACTTCAAGTCTCTTGAGTACAAGGAGAATTTATATTTAAATTTACCTACAGTCAATTTTTTATAAGTACTTAAAAATCAAATTCCCGTTGGTAGAACAAAGTGCGGTGTTGAATTTCGCCACTTTATATACTATGTATCGAAAGCGGGAAGTGGAGAGCGGAGTGTTGTAACATTAGTCCCTCTGACTACCATACTAAAAAAAGATGCTAAAAAATATGTATTTTCTTTATTTCTACACATTCTTAAAAGCGCATTTACAAAATATTTTTTCGTTTTCCCATACAAGATTTATGTGAATTTCTATGATTCAAAATACAAAAACTCAGTTTTAAAAGAGAATGAGAGTCGAAAAAAATGTCGTTTACGGAACTGTAAATTGAAATGAAGTGGTGCGCAATAGATCATGTTTATCTGTTTTATATGGAATGATCGAATATACGAAGGATGACTTTAAAATCCATAAACTATAATAACAAAATAAATCATTATTAATGATTTATTGTATTTTTAAAGTGATATTCTTTATTTAAAAAAAAAAGTAAAATGAAAGAAAGAAATAGTAAAGAAGAATTTAAACCCACTCCTCACATTCATCATTCATTCGGACTATCACATTCAGATCTATTGAAAAAGGACTGAAGCTTTCAGTAAAATATCAATGAAACTATCGACGTAAAAGAAAAACCGTTCTGGATTTGGAAAGGTGAGCAATTTATGACATTGGGTAAAATGGAGTTTTCAGATAAAAATAACTATCTATTTTTAAATGTATGTTACGAAGAGTATGTTTCTGGTATTTTAACGGTCGTAAATCACTTGGCCGTAAGTTATAGGTTTGATTCCCACTCGAGAGAACCAATTATTTTCTATTTTCATTTCCTGGCCCTGGTAACAAGACAAAGCGCAGCGTTGAGTTCTGCCAATCTACACGTAATGTTTCTAACTGTGATCTTTTACTGTTAGGTGTTTAAAAAAAAAGTTTTTTTTATTTTTTTGATTATTTTCCAGTTCTGGTAAGATAAAATGTGACAGTGACACCACTCAACGAAGAACGGAGTGTTAACACTAGTTTGTTTCTCCGTCCCCTGCTATATTTGTGTGTGATACAGCGTGTAGCTAAAAGAAACTTAACAACACCTTAAAATTAAAAAATAAAATACAATAAAATATCAATTGTAATTTAAAACCATTATAAGATAATGATCCAGAAATATTTCGCGTTAAGAGCGGTTATAAAAATTGCGGCATCCATTGTGTTGAATTGTGTTTTGTTCATCTTTCGTTTAAAGTAATTTGAATTTTTATTTTGTTTACATAACTGTGAAATGTGAATGATTTCGAGTTCTTTAAAGATATCTTAAAAGCAATTTGTTAAAAGTAATTGATTTTACGGCATATTATTTTTTATCTATATCTACACTAATATTATAAATCAAGAATTGAAGAGGCCGGTCGTGGCGGAGGCCGGTTCGATCCCCACTCGAGAAGATGAAATATTTACTTAAATTTATATTTCCATTTCTTCACTCTGGTGTCGAGGTTAAGCGCGGCGTTGAGTTTTGCCACTCAACACGCAATGCCTCCAGAATTCGGCAGAAAGTGGGGAACGGAGTGTCTTAACACTAGGTTCCCTCTGCCTACCCTGCTGTGTGCGGGATACAGCGTGAAGCTAAAAAAAAAAAATATTGAAGCGAGACGTGGCGCAAGGGCACAAACGTATGACTATAAACGGGACAGGTTGTCGGTTAGGTTCCCATTCGAGGAAATTTGACATTTATATATTCATACATTTAGTATTTTCATTTCTTCTTTCTGGTGTCGAGGCAAAAGTGCGGCGTTGAGTTCTGCCACTCAAGTCACTTGCGGGATACATCGTGAAGGTAAAAAAAATATAATGCTGAATAGTTGGTTTGCTTGAACACGTTAGTCTCAGGAATTACTAGTTCGAAAAGGAAAAAACTTGTGTTGAACCAATTCATTTATCGAAGAATGCAATAAAGCTATATTACATCTCGTTAATAATTTTGATGGTACTACAGTACTGAACTGTATTTGCGGTCACAGTTACCTTGGACACTTAGACTGTGTCATGTGGCATACTATAATCTGTTTGTGGAGATTTAAATTTGAAAGTTATAGGAAAACTTTTTTGCGTGGACTTTTAGATATAAAAGATCTCTCTTTTATTCTTCTCTCGTACTTACCTACAATCTAATCTTCTTAGTTCAATAGTTCCGTCTGTATAGCAAGAGGTACAGAAAAAAAATACTATAAAAGCTAAAAAAATAAGTTAAACTTTTTTCAAATATTTTTAAAAGTACTTTAGAATTATCAAAAACAGTGATCTCGGTTGACACTCGAGAGCGTAGTATCGATAATATAGCAGGAAGGTCACGTAACAAGTATGAGGTCCCCCCAGAGAGTGTGTATGATGAGGTTGATTATAATGGAAAAGATTCCATTTTTTTTGGCTACTCTCCTAAAGATAGAAGATGTAGCTAAAGTTTTTTTTTGTAACTTTAAAAGTTTTTTTTATTATTTTATCGACATAACTTTTCTGAAAATATGTCAGTCAAAACCTAACTTTAGACCGAACCGAATGTACATTTATTATAGCAAACTTAACATTATTTTTTATAAAACTGTACATATCTTTCTCAATCTCAATCTTTATAAAAAAAAAATATTAAGTATTTTTATAAAGCAGTATGAAATTAAAAATATATTGATTGAAAGAATTGAATATATTGAAATAAAAGGCAAAATAAAGTTCTATAATAAAAAAATACATAATATTTCGAAGCGAAGCGAAGCGTCACAACAAAAAGTTAACATTTCGTCACACAAAGTAGTCCAATTATCAAATTCAAAGTTCCTCGAGTGTCCATACAAAAGGACCTAAAGTATTACTTAAGATTTATAAATAAATTCTTCGAATACCACAAAACGATCCCTTTACAGAATTATACGAAAATTTCATTTCCACTTCAAAGGATCAATCGATAACTACTTAATTTTACGGTACTCAATTGTCTTTTGTTCTATTTCGTCTTGTAAGTATCTTTTTTATTACTCTCGTTCTGTGTTAGTAATGGAGGGTTAGAGTTTAAAACTTTATATTGGACAATACTACGGTTTATAACTTTGTATTGACAATGTTACCCTTTTTAGATTATATGTTTTGTATCCCACATAGGCAGGGTAAACAGAGGGAACCTAGCGTTGTCACTTCGTTCCTCATGCTCCAACTAATTTTCGAGACTCAACGCCGCATTTTGTCCTGTAGCCGATCTGGGAAATAAATATAATTCTTTTTTCAGAGTAAGAATTAAGTTCACAACCGTCGTGCTTACTGTCAGATGCCATGAAGCACCACCCTGGCCTAGGTCTATACTATTAGTTTAATAATTCTTGTGAGGGCCCTGAAAAACTTTTAATATTAAACTTGTTTAAATTTCGTTACTTAATCTCAAAAACTTTTTGAGATTGATTTAAACAAGTTATACAATAACCAAATGAAATAAATATATAATTGATTGATTTTCTATTTATAGAAAATCTAATTATAGTTATAAAAATATATAAATTAAATTCAAAATATTTTTCAACCTCTTTGTATGAAAATACAGGAGTCTTTTTGAGGCCAGAGGTCCAGGGGCTGTGGATTCAATTCGAGGAAATTAAATATTTAATATTTTCATTACCTCGCTTTAGTGACGAGGCAAAGCAGGGGATTGATTTCCGCACGTCAACACACAATATCTTTAAATTATGGCGAAAAGTGGGGGACGGAAATGTCTTAATGGAAACAGAGAGTGCCGCTAGGTTCCTAGGTTCCGTTTGCCTACCCTGCAGTATTGGGGTTACAGCGTGAAGTCAAAAAAAAAAGAAAAAAATATATACGTATAAATCTGGGCTTCAAATGCATCGGTTGTCATCTTGAACCTCACTCGGGATAATAAATTATTTTCTTTGACCCTCTATGAAAAAAACAATCTTGTCATACGCCGCTGGCGTTGAGTTCCGCCACTCAACACGCAGTATCTTAAACTCCACAGAAAAGTGGAGAACGCAGTGTCTCAACACTATGTTTTATTCTACATACACTTCTATGAGGAATAATAAACCGAAGCTAAAAATATATAGTTCAAAAACAACTGTTTTAAATTCTAAAACGTTTCATACTTGTGTCAAACAAAACGAAGTTCGTTTGAGTAATGAGATTTGCATCAAAAGATGATTTGACAGTGTGAAGCTTAAGTACTGTCGGCGTTATTTTTCAGGGTCAGGGTCATTGGAACAGTGTTCGTCGATACACGGTGGTCGTGGGTTCAATTCTGACTGACAAATTTAGGCAAAATATGTTCATTATTAACAATGTATAATTTTATATATATGGATAAAGTCATGTAGATTCGATTTCCAATTAAGGAAATAATATTTTTTATTTCTTTGTTCTGACATCTAGACCACCCCTTGAGTTTCACCACTCAACACGAAATGTCTCGAAAATTGGAATAAGATAAACAATTGAAGAAATGGAAATAGACATGAAATAAATATTTAATTTCCTCGAGCGGATGGATTAGGGGAGGGATTCGATTCGAACAACCAGTCGCGTTTACAGTCACACTTTGTGCCCCTGCGCCACGACCGGCCTTATTAGTAATAATGTTGAACATTTCCTTTTAACCAGAGGTATTATAAGGTAAGGGACATAAGGTAAGGGTAAACATAACCGAATCTATCGCATATAGGTAATAATAAATAATGTTATTGCTATTTATGACAATATAAGCCACTCGTGGCGCAGGAGCACAAGCGTGCAACTGTAAACGGAACATACAGGAGGAAATAAAATATTTAATATTTTCATTATTTCGCTCTGGTTGTCTAATTATGGCGTTGAGTTCTGCCACTAAGCGTACAAATTGCAATGTGTTCAGAATTCGACGAAAAGTGGGAAGTGAAGTGTCTTAACACTGTTCTTCGTTTGCCTAGCCTACCCTGCCACATGCGGAATACACCGTGAAGATTTTATTCATAACTAACAGTTAATCCGAAATAATTTAACATTTATAATCAAACCCAATATAGTAAGTATATCTCCTTCTTGTATCCGTATCCGAAATGAAATATATTATATTTTTTAACTATTGTTCTTATTACATTTTTTTTCAACTACCAATAATCGAATTCGAACTAGCGACTAACCAGTCATTACTAAATTAACTAAAACCACTGAACTCCACTCATCGTCTCATTGTAACAGTAATCTACAATGAAAAGCGTTTCACAAGCTTTTTATTGTCGTCCGAACAATTCAGAAACAATCTAGGGGGATTTTAATAAATGAAAATTGTGGCGTTCGTTGAATTGTTGTACCTAGTTGTAAATTTTTTAAATTCAAGTTTTATCATTTAATTTTAAGTGGGAAATGCTTTTTGATTCAGTCGACAATGGTATGTCATTCGTAAGGATTGTGGGTTCATATTCAATGGAAATATGCTTCACGTTTTTTCCAAAGGCGTAAATTTTACTCAATTTTTCAGATTTTATGTATTAATTGGTAGAACTCAACGCTGCGCTTTCTCTATTAGAAAGGCGTGATGAAAATAATTAAACTATGAGCATTCTCTGAATGGGTATAGAACCCACATCTATCGCATTTACAGACAAATTGTAGATAAGAGATGTTTCAAAGATCTTTAATACAGATATGTAACTTGCACTCTATATGATTGAGATTTTTTTTTCGATAATTTCAACCGAGCTCTTATCTTAAACACCCAGGTAACATTTGTATGATTAATATAAATGTTTGTATTTACGCAACATGACCGATAAGGACTAGTGATAGTGTCTTATGTAAATGCGATGGTTTTGTATTCAATTTCCGCCTGGAGAGTTAATTTTTTTTTTCGTCACAGTGTGTCAAGACTTCAGGCGGACTAAGTACGGATGATAATAATAAACAATCAGCTTCACACTGTATCCCGTACACAGCAGGATAGACAGAGAGAACCTAGTGTTAAGACACTCCTTTCCCCACTTTCTGCCGAATTCTGGAGGCATTGCGTGTTGAGTTTCAGAGCTCGACGCCGCGCTTTGCATTAGAAATGGAAATATTTCTTTCTTTTTTCTCGATTGAAATTGGAAATAAATTTAAGTAAATATTTCATCTCTTCGAGTGGGGATTGGAGTGGGGGACTGGCCTCAACGGAATGGAGGTACGGATGATCTATTACGGGTCAAATATTATTTAAACTTGGATATTTTACCAATATTTTTTACAGTATCCCGCAGCAGAAGGAACCTAGTGTGCCTAACCTTTCAGCTGAATTCAACTCAACGCATTGCCTCGTTACCAGAGCGAGAAAATAATAATAATAATAATCTTATAAGCATCTAACACAATAAGATTTCTAAATTAGAGAAAGTGACTTATATATATTGGCACGATCAACCAAACATATTCTTAAGCTTAACAATATTATTGGTATAGATATTATAGGAAAGAATCTAATATCAAAGCTCAATTTGTCCGTTCGTCCGGCATACCTCCTTAATTAAAGGATGGAATCCAATGCTTTCAAATGCTAATGGTCTGAATAGTTAGGTGATATAAATAACTATAGAGATTATTTTATTTTTAATATCTATATCTTTTTTTCTTATTTTATCTAATCATTCTGGATATGTGATCCCAATCTTTTAATATTTTAATTTCCTCGCTGTCTCACTGCACCACGACGGTGCATTTCATACTTAGGCCATTCACATTCAGCTCTATTAAAAAAAACTCGTAAAGTTCAGTAAAAAATCTACGAAACTATCGACATAAAAGAAAGACTGGTCTGGATTCGGAAAGGTGAGCAATTTATGACGCCGGGTAGAGATTCGAGATGAAAATAAATTTAAATTTTTAATGTTCCAATATATTTTGTTTCTATAAGTCATGGCGCAACGGTACAATGTATGACAGTAAACGCAACCATTGTGGGTTCGTTTCCCACCCGTGGGAATGAATTGATGTCAGTTGTTCTTGTAACAAAAGATAGCGTAGCGTTGAGTCCTACCCATGAATGATTTGAAAATAGGCCGAAGCGTCTTAACACTAGAAACTCTCAGTCTACCGTGCTATATGTGGGATACAGCTGGAAACAAAAAAAAATATACTTTACATTTACATTTTATTTTAACAGTTTCCATTTACTGTTTTATAAATGAAAACTGCAAAAGCGAAGATAATAGTCGACATACAAGACTTTAAACTTTCGAATAAAATTGTCATCCACCGCCAGTTCTTTGTATGGAATCGGAACACCGAAATTTTTGGAAGAATCACGAAAAACATCCAAATACGAACCCATTGTTCAGGTAAAGAGAGAAGATGCGACGACGCTTTTATTATCGCTTGTGTCTTTTTTTGACCTTGCTTTTGGCAGTATGGTGACAATGATATCCATGAAATGATTAAAATTGTTACATATAATATATTGATCTATTATGTTATATATTATTTTTTAGGTATGTATATTTGTTTCTTTAGCCCCCGAACGCCTGGATCGATTTTAATAATGCTTTGTAATTTCTATAAGTGTCTAAATGGGAAAATGCTAGTGGAGTAGTGGAGGCACTGAAGTCGGTGTTGACTGTAATAGCTTCGACAGTGGAGAAGATATTTTCATTGTATAAGATATACATAATATAATCAAGCTTTTTGCACATAGCAGGGTAGGCAGAGGGAACATGGGAACCTAATTATAAGATACTCCATTCTTATTAAAACTCTTCCGTTTCCTACTCTTCACCAAATTCTAAAGGAATTGCGTATTGAGTGGTTGGCGGAACGCCGCACTTTGCCTCGTTATCAGAGATTTTCCATATTTTTTTTTACATAAGCAGGAATCGAACCACAAACAATCACGATTAAAGTCGCATACTTGTACCAACAGTCGCTACTGCACCACGTCTGGCATCTCCAATCCAACGTAATCCAATATCCAATCAAGCTAACAAAATAAAAATATGTTATAAATTCGAAGCCTCGGTTAAGTATTGAACCCACAACCATCGCCTACCAGAACGGCCTCACATATATGTAGTATTAATAAAACAAGAGGTAAAGCCTATGACGTCACAATTAATCAGTGCTATTTGCCCAATTCTACTTTCACCTACATACTCGTACTTCCCATTGTTTCAACGATTTTAAATTATTTTCGTGAATATTTATGAAAATTTCAATCCATCTCTATACGTCTGCAAAAAAGAAAGAGCAATTCAAAAGTAGATGATTATAATTATTATTGGTGCAATGTATGATTATAATATATATTTACATGTACTAGTATATACTTTATATAGACATTATTTTCAGCTTCTGGCTGTATCCCGTATATAGCAGAGTATACAGAAGGATGGGACATTCTTATTGTTAAGCTATTTCATTATCCTAATGTACCACCCAAATTTCAAGATAATTCATGTTAATAGCGACAGAACTTAACGCCGCGCTTTGTCTGGTTACCAGAGCGAGGAAAGGAAAATATTAAATATTTTATTTCCTCGAGTGGGAATTGAACCCACAACCTGTCGCATAACCAGTCGCACACTTGTGCCCCTGCACAACGACTGGCTTCTTAACTTTCATTTTTTTTATTTAATGTCTTAAAGTCAAGAAAACGAAGAATTAATGTCCTAAAGTAAATAAAGTCGTGGGCCACGACTATCTACTGATAAAAAAAAAATTCTTTATAATGTAAAAAGCTTTTTTTTTAATTCTGTATATTATTTTGTAGAATTACATATATCATCATAATCAAGTGGACTAACCGCTCTAATGGCCAATAAAACAATATTTATAAGAACACTTTAGTCACGTAGTATTAACATTGTCGTTATTATTGAGCTAACTTCAATAATTAGTATCAAAATATATATTTATTTATTGTTAAATTGTGCCGTCGTAAAGCAGGGTCCGACTATAACTGTAAGGTTTGTGCCAAAGCCAAAGTGTGGCTTTGAGTTCCGCCATTTAACTTAATTTATCAAAACTATGCTTATATATTTTGTAAAAAAATGTTTTTTTTCCTATCCAGGTGCAATAACGCTTAAAACTTTTAGGACATATACAATATATATTTTTTTTTAAGATTCGGTAATCTCAAAAAGGGTAAAAACGTAATCAGCAGTTATTAGTAAAGTTTAAATTTCTATACAAAATAATTTAAAAATCGAGACTATACTTCAAAAACAAGTATCATAGCCACCCTATCACCCTTTGTCCTATACCGCCCTAGATACGCTTGGAGCACTGCCAGTGTCGACAATTAATAGCAAACTTTGACACGTATACAAGTTTGCCAATCATTCCTAATGCGGGATATTATAGGGAACGATAGGGTTTAGATATTTTCAACGGAATATTACTTATAACGGAAACCGAATGTAAAGAAATTTAAATTAGGAAAATAGAATAATGAACAAAGTAACGCGACGGTTGTGGGTTCGATCCCCACTCGAGGGAATGAATTGACTATAATTTATTAATATTTTCATTTCTTCGGTGTGGCACTAAGGCTGTGGTGGAATGTGAAGAACGGAGTATCTTAACACTTGGTTCCATCTGCCTACTCTGTTGTATGCGGTAAACAGCGTGCGGGAAACAGCGTGATTTAAATTGTTTTTTTTTTAAATCTATATGTATACTTATATAAAGCTAAAAAGTTTTTTTTGGTAAATCACACTAATCTCATGAATTGCTGGATTGAAATGATAAATTATATTTGTGTTGAATAGTCCATTTATCGAGGTAAGCCATAGGCTATATTACGAGTATGTCACATTAGTCGTTTCGATGTATCCCACAGTATCAGCAGACCGGGTTATATCATATTTAGAGTTTGTCTGTTCGGTCTACTCTTTGATTATCATTTTTTTCAGCTTCACACTGTATCCCATATATAGAAGGCAGATTAACCTAGGGCTAAGACACGTATGAGGCATTGCGTGTTGTTTGGCGGATCTCAACGCCGCGCTTTCACCTCGACACCAGAGCGAAGAAATATCTCAAATATATTTTCTATATTTAATAATTATTAATAAAATAATAATTTAAAAATTATCGTACAAAAACATATTATAGCGTTAGCGATTTATGAAACGACAAAAATATTATAATTGTAATTGAGTGATATAATTGTGATTGACGTGTGTATCGGGGATGAACTTTTAATTTAATTTTATTTTTTATATTGACATTTTATTAACTTATAACTTATTGGTTTAAATATTGTTCTTTTTTATTTATTATGGTATGGTATGGTTCTTTGTTTATGGCGTTCCGAGCGTATTTATTTATTACATGCATGTTATTAATAATGGACAGACGGACAAACAGATATGACAGGCGGACGGATGGACGAATAAAAATTTTAAAAATCACTATTTTGGGGCCTATAAGGTATCAGGTGCGGCGTTGAGTTCTGCCACTCAACAAGCAATGCCTCCAAAGTGGGGAACAGAGTGTTTTAACTTAGATTCCCTCTGCCTACCCTACAGTGTGCGGGATGCGTGAAGCTGATAAGGTATCAACATCTAACTGTAAACACGGTGGTTATAGGTTCGATTTCCATAAGATGAATTATTTTTTCGCTCTAACTAGCTCGCGGCAGTGTAAAAAGAAAACACTTAATTCTATCTGTTTACCTTCAAAATGAATAGAGTTTTGAAAATAGAATGATATTTTAGACAAGTGTCATTAAAAGTTCACCAACAAAAGTTGGCAAAAGCTTTAAGTTCGACGCGGAAAATAAATATTTACAAAACACTCACTTTTGCCTCTCGATTTCAAATAATAATTTGTTTAGTATAAAATTTAAAAATGTGAGGCCGTTAGATGAGGTGTGGGTTCGATACTTGGGGGAATGAAATATTAAAATTTGAATTTTTTCGCACTGGTATCGGACAAAGCATGGGATTGAGTTTTCCCAATGCCACAAAAATTCAGCGAAAAGTGAGTAACGGAAGTGTTTTAATGGGGAACAGAGAGTCTTATCAATATTCCCAGGTGTCCTCTATGAGCAGGATCCAACGTTAACTGAAATTATATTCAATAACGCTCTTTGCGGTGTTAAGTTGCGTGACTCAATGCAACTCAATATAAATTAACAGAAATTGAGCATAAAATGAACGCATTATCTTAGCACCACTTCTGCCAATCCTATACTGTGAACCTGCTTGCGTGCTGCTGCGTGAACCTGCTCTTATTAACTTTTTTTTCCATGTCACAGTTCACACTATATGTGGGTGAATTGAACCTGCACTTATCCATACATCGCAATTGGACTAGAAGGCAGAATTATATAAAAATATTGTCATTTTAATTAACAAAGTTGCTTAAAACATCTGAATATTTCATAATTGCAAAGTTTGTTTGTTGTCACTTATTTACATATGGTTCAAACTTTAAGGTGACCTAGAAACTATAATGATGGGAATAAATATATGATATAGTTGATACCAGAGAAGAAACTAGACTAGAAACTTATATACGACTGTTACAACTTATTTATGTTGTTAGTATCTGCAGCGATTAAAAAATAACAGGTACAGGTAGACAGAGGGAACCTAGCGTTAAGACACTAGGTTTCCCATTTCCCGCCAAATTTTGGAGGCCGCAATGCCTCCATAATAATCCTTCATATTGAGTGGCGGAACTCAACGCCGCACTTTGCCTATGCAGCAGAGTGAAGAAATGAAAATATTAAATATTTAATTTCTTCGAGTGGGAATCAAAACCAAAACCTGTCAGCTTTACAGTCCCGCTCTGTGCCCCTGCGCCACGAGTGGCCTCAACAAAATGTTACATGTTTATACATATTTTATCAAGTAAAATTTAAACTCATTTCCAACACTACAGCTATTCTCCCACTGAACCATGAAGGTATCTATAATATTCAATTAACCTTCCGTTATAAATTAATTATTCAAGTTATTATCACTAAATACGATTAAACACAACAGATAACGTGTTGGTAATTACTGATATACCCGTACGAGTATGCTTATTGATTTATGTTTATACAGTATACATAAAGGGCGTCGTGGCACAGCGCCACAGTTTTTGATTTTAAAAGCAATGATTAGGGATTCGATGCTGAATTAGAGGAATGAATTATTTTCATTATTTAGCTATGGTTACAAGGCAAAGTATGTTGTTGAGTTCTTGAATATCTCGAAAATAACGCGGTAACGAACGAAACTGACTACGGTATTATATGCAAGATATTAATACTAAATACCGAAGATGTTAATAACAGAATGTAAAGAAACAACGTCTTATTGTAAAAATGTTATATCTTCACGATAGTCAATAATATTTTTCTATCTTCTTTTTTTCTATCTTGCCCTGACAGAACTAAACACGGGGTTGAGTTCCGCCTGCTCTACATAGAAAATAACTTAGTCCTCCACACAATTTCGTGACCTACTTCCCATCATTTACGCAAAACCAACTATAATTTAAACAACAACTCCATATATAAATCAAATTTATATGAACTCCATATGACACATATGTAAGTATCGTTACCAAGATGCGTTCCCAATTCTCGCTGGCGCCGCGCCAGGCGTCAACAAGTTACTATGAATTTACTTAAGTGTTGCAATTGGTGCGGATATGGCTTTGTGTAATAGGACATTGTGTGTATTGTGTAACAGACAAGTATGCAGCAGAGTTTCCTGGAAAGGAAATTCGATCTTCTTTTAAATATATATATTTTTTAATAGTTATTTTTTAAAGTGTTATTCCTTAAATATATATTATTTAAAAGTTATTTTTTTATTCCACACTTAGGAAAGAAAAATACTTTTTTTAGAAAGCTTGCTTTGCTTTATGTTTTTTAAAAAGTATCTTAATTATTTTATTAGATTGACTTCTAAATATGTAATACAATATAGGAAACTGAATTTGATCCACTTGTAATTTTTTAAATTATCACAAAATTTTGCTGTTATATGTAGGCAGAGGGAACTTAGTGTTAAGACACTTCTGTTTCCCAATTTTAACGAGTGACGGCGTTAGCTTGAGAGTGGCGGCACTCATAGCCGCGATTTGCGTCGTTACTAGACCATAAAATTGAAAATATAGTTGTATATTAAAGCTTGTATCATCGTTTATAAACATAACAAAGTCAAAGTTAAAAATATATATTATTCCAATATTTGAAACCAGTCGTCGCGCTGGGGCTCAAATATTTGACTGTAAACGACGATGAAACGACTGGTAATCGGTTCGATCCCCAGTCGAGGAAATGAAAAATTTATTTAAATTTATATTTTCATTTCTTCGCTCTGGTGTCGAAGCAAAGCACTGCGTTGAGTTCCGCCACTCGACACGCAACGCCCCCAGAATGCAGCGGGAAATAAGTATAAGCAGAGTGTCTTAACACTAGGTTCCATCTGTCTATCGTGCTATATGCGGGATACAGCATGAAGTTAATTTAGTTTTTTTTTAATTCAATACATTATATGCTTTAGCAACAAGTTACGTAACAAATCAATTGGAAAATCAATTTAACTAAATTAAACACAAGTACGGTACAACGCCTTTGTGCTCCAGCTAAGTGTAAACTAGCAAATATGTTATATCAATATTGGGTAGTCATAAGATTTATATTATTATAAATAAGTATGTGAACTTGAAGGAACCTAAGTGTTTTAAAATAACAGACAGACACAAATTTTATTTATATGTATATTTATGTATAATATTTTAATAAGTAATACCATAAAGAGCGTACTTCTGCTTATCAGAGCGTTACTATTATTTTCATTTCCAGTAAATAATTCATATCTTCGGTTGGGAATAGAACCCACAACCCCCGCGCTTTAAATCAGACCATCAGCCGCTCCGCAACAATGGTCTCAAACAAACAAACGGGCTTACATATTTATTTTTCTTATTACATTACTTATATTAAATTGTCATTATATTTTTGTTTGATTCAGAAAGTGTAGTGTGAAGTGTCCCAACACTAGAAACTTCGCTTTCCGAATTAAAAAAATTATATGTTTACAATCTATATACTTACAGTGATTGTGACAGATATTTTGAGAGGCCCAGCTGTGAGATCTTCGATCCTTTGATGCCTTCATTGACAATATTGGTAACCGTTAAAAAATTCTTCGTCATTGTTGACTCTTGAGACACTGTTTTTAAGGAAAAAAATCGCAAAAAAATCAATTTTTCACACCAAAATCAAAAAAAAAAAAAAAAGTTATTAGAAAAAACACTTACTCGTCCAAAAGAATCATTCGATATAATAACAACAAATGTTAATCAACAAATCTCTCGATTATTATCACAGAATGGTCGTTGTATTGTCTATACCTATTTTTATATATAAAACAATTTTAACAGTTTTTCCTGTAAATATATTTTTATATATGAAAAAAACACTTTTAAGAGTACTTGAAAGTCATCTTAACATTTTTATATGTTATTCCAGACTTAGGACAAAAATAACTTTTTTTGAAAACATGTAAAAAATAAATTACATAGCAGGATTTCAACCCGCGCGTCTCAAAAACCGTCCAAACGCTCTAACCTCTTAGCCATGCGTTCTTATCGACTTAGACGTAACTTGACAGGAATGTATGGCTTAGTAAATAGAATTCTTAATAGAGATTCCAAGAAACGTGGGTTCGAATTATGCTACGTTTAACTTATTATATGTTTTCTATAAAAGTGCTTGAAAGACTTTTAAATTGTTATAAATGTATGTATTTACTAACAGTTTGTTTGTTTATTTTATTCTTTTTAACTTGCTCTTAAAAAGTCGTTGGCTCTTATTGTTGTCCTTCTGTTTCTTTGTTAAGACCCCTTTTTCTATGAACGAGTGGAGGTAAAATGCTGAATTTAATACTAAATGAGTCTACAGACCCTTGCAACAAACAAAAAAATTATCAACACAATCACAAGATAAGGCCTTTATGCTCAATTATTGCCGCATCATGTATGTAATTCATAATCAATTTTTTTAGGTACTTAAGTACCTAAAAAATTTGATACAGTCAGAGTCAGAGTACAGTCGACGAGGTCTAAGTTGAGCTTTGCATTTGTGTGGGTGTTCATATATGTAACGTCAGCCGGCAACTGTGTTACATCCATTGCTCTAAACACCTCTTGTACTGATATTAGCGTCACATTTTTAAAACTCCTAACATTTAATTTTTGTATTCGATTTATTAAAAGTGAACTATAAAGATGATACTATTGCTGTATAACAATATATTTAATACGAAAAGTACAAAACTTAAAACAATCGTGAATACAACGTTGTTCTTTTTCGAAGCTAGTTGAGATTAGTTTTTTTATAAGAAATTTGATCCTTAAAGTAATTATATGTATAATTATTACATTACATTTATTTGATATTTGGTATGAGTTTTAATGATCGTCATATTTATTAGTACTATTTGACTCGACCGCTGCCTTCCGTCAGGTACCCACCATATATAAAATGGCGGTTGCGACACTCGGGACGTCCATATATAAATGACTCCGAATCAAAAGGATATTAAATTTATATTGATTGTATTATTCATAATGAACTATGCAAATTATGTTTATTGCCATGCATATAATTATTATTTTTATTTATTTATTTCACTATTCACATCCAAGGTACATACTTACAAAATGACACATTCAAATTCAGTATGCGATGTCCGACGTAGACGAATTGATGTAATGATTGTGGATTTTTTTTATTCATTATTATAAATAAATTAAATTTTTAAAAGTTTTATTCTGGCTCTCCTTAAAATGACTCGTACAAATGCACTGTTCTGGATCGTGTTACCAAGTCACGTGAGCTATACATTCTAAACATAAATTTATTTTTCTTCTGTTACTTAATCTAGGCCTAGAACTTAGTCATATTTTTTAAAGAATTTAAAAAAATAGTAAAAAGTTCTATAAATATAAAAAACCCGATAGAGATTTTATCTTAAAAATAAGACATGAATATTTCCAGACATGTAATTTCTAAAAGAGTCCAAGATATTTTAAAACGTACAATTAAGTTGAATATTTTATATCATAGTTAAATGATGAATGAAGTAAATGAAGGAGTGAATGAAGTAACGTCATTAGTTTCATTTGTGAATCCAGATTTAGATATCGAAAGATGAGATAAGATTTTTATTAAATCCACTAGCATTTTTTATTTTTCAATGCGATATTTTTTCATGGTAAAAAGCAAGAAGGAACCTTGTATTAAGACACTCCATTTAACTAACTCAACGCCGCGGTAAAGAGTAACTTATAATCTCTACAAAACAATAAATTCTTTATATTTTGAACTAATTAATAGTTTAAATTTGAAATAACACGTTTATCTATATATATAAAACTTGTGCTGACTGACTGAGGTAAGACGCACGCAGAGCCGTAACCGCTGATGGTAGAAACGTGAAATTTGGGCAGATGTTTATTTTCATATTCTGGACATCCACTAAGAAGGGAATTTGAAAAATTTTAACCCTAAAGGAATGAAATAGGGGTTGAAAGTTTGTATGGATTTTTTTTTAAAATCTATACCGATTTTTATAAAATTTGAAATTCAGACTCTTAAAAATATTTCATTGAACACGTGTTTCATGGTTTTTACGAATTCACCCCCTAAGGGTTCAAATAAGGGATTGAAAGTATATATGGAAAAATCTTTAAATTGCCACCGATTTTTATAAAAAAATAAATTCAGACTGTTAAAAACATTTTATTGAACACGTGTTTCGTGGTTTTTTTTAGAATTCACTCCTAATAAGCAGGCGAAGCCGCGCGCGCCCTCTAGTGTCATATAAAGTTTTGTCATATCAAAGACAAAGTTACATAGTCTTGTAAGATATGTCTAGGAACTTAGCGACAGTTGTGTTCCGCCACTCATTCCGAAACTGGTGACACAAAATGTCTTAAATTCAAGCAAAAAGCTAAGAAAGGAGTATCCTGACACTAGGTTCTCTCTCTTTACGCCTATTTAGTTATGCAATTGAACCCGCTACCTTAAATAAAGGCTAAATATTTCACAATAGTTTTTACTCAAAATAATATTTTTGCTTATTACCACTATATATATTTTCTACGAACCCTTTTCATGTTAGCACGTTTTATATGAAATATATTATTTCACATATTTTGAACGTTGGTTAGATCTGGAGATTGATAGTATTTTACGCATCTCTCGTATATTGCAGGGTTCATATAGAGAACTGACGAAATATAAATAATCTTATTAAATAAGGCCTAAGTTATATTTTTCCCGCATAACAAGATTAAGAAACCTAGCTTCAAATTTTTTTTTATAATATGAAAGTCAAAATAAAAAAAAAGAAGAAAATATTAACTGTAATTAATCCTTTGAAAATAAACCACAAATATACGTGAGATATATTTAGAAAAGAAAATTCCAGATCAGCGCTTCATTTCCTACAAGGACGCGTTATATGCTCGTACATACTATGTTTAATATAATAATATTTCATTTTGGCAAAATATTTAGGAAACACAGCCAAATAAGTTCGTTACTATGAAAAAAATTATAATAACAAAGACTATAATGGAGTAAAGCTGCCAGATTCAGAAATGTTTTTACTTCAATCCTAAATTTATTAAACTTTCTAAAGTTGTTTATAAGTCGGGGCCATCGTAGCGCGGCGTGGGACAACATCCATCTGTATACATGGTAGTGAAGCCGATCTCTATTTGAGAAATTTTAATTATTCTTTAATCATCGATCAGGTTTGAGGTTTGAAGCCATAGTGACGCAGGGGTGAGGAGGTTCGATTCCCATTCGGGGGATGAAAAATTTAATATTTTCAATTTTCTCGCTCTGGTAACGAGGTAAAGAAAAATAGTAGCTGTGAGATAGACAGATTGAAGTTACTTTAAAAGTACTCTGTTGTTTACTTTTTAACCACTTAGAAATTTTATAAGTTAAGTGACGGATTCTAGCGATGCACTTTATCTAGATTCTAGACCAACTAATAAATAAAAGAAACAATGAATAATAAGATAAGCTTTAAGAATTTTAACGATTTTAGATTTACATGCTCTGTTTTTTTTTCTGATCAATTTGAGGTATGCGTGCTAAATGGCGCAACTCAACACCGCAGCTTGTCTACTCGGCCTAAAAAGATAAGAAAATATTAGACGTCTCCGTGGTGCAATAGGACAGGGTTAGACTGTAAACAGTAAACTGGTAGACTGCGCTTAGACTAAGCGCAGCGTCGAATTTCATCATTAGACATATGAGGTTCATGAAAATTGGGTGAATTTGAGAGAGGTGAAATTGGGGAACGGAGTGTTTTAACACTCTCAGTCTACTCTTTTTCTTTTAGGGAGTCGCGTACAAATGTTTCCGTGGCATTGTCTATAAAAACGGCAAAATAATACGTTTGTTTTGTTGTGGACCCTTATATATTTATTTTATTGAGTTTTTTTTTTTTGGATTTCATGTGATGACAGACGGATGGACGGACGTACAGTAGAGTCTTAGTAATAGAGTCCCATTTAGCTCTTTGGGTATGGAACTCTAATAAACAGGTTTCCAAGTGAAATTCGAAACCACAACTTTCATATGTTAAAGAAATAGTACCACTGCACCATAACTGAGTCACCATATATTTTAGTACATATTACGGAACAAAAAACTTTTTTCATGGCAAAAGTCTGAAGCAACTCATATGAGCAATGAATGTTGAAAACTCAACAAATACACCTAAATTCCATGATATTACAGCGTTTTTCAAACAAAAAGTAAAGTAAAGCCACTACAGCTATATGAAGGACTTTCATATTCGGTTTTTTTGCAGCTTCACATTTTTTTGCGTAAATTAGGATAGGTGGAGATAGCCCGTTCACCACTTTCCACTCAACTGTCGAGTCATTGCGTGTTGACTGGCGGATCTCAGCGCCATTTACATTTTGAATATTATATATTCCGTTCTCAAGACAAATATCAAATACATAATTTTATATTTGTCTTCAGAATGGAATAAATCTTGGTAACATACCACAATCTATTCTAAGATCTTTCCCAAAGAAAAACATGAAAAAAATATCTTTAAATGGAATTTTATCTATGAGATTTAGAATTTTGGTTTTATCTCTCGTGAGTCATTGTGTGTTTTGAAAAAAAAAACACAATATTTGAAATATAAATATTTATCACTATAGAGACTGCATGGTGTAGGAGAACAGCCAAACCAAGAAGAACAACTGCAAGTTCAATTGTTGTGGGTACGGATCTCACTCACGGAAATGTTTACATTTATATTATTTGAAATTTTTCGACTCTGACAGACAAGGCGATGTAGTAATTTTTGTATAGCATATACAAAATACATATATATTTTTAATGTGTTATCCCACACTTAGGAAAGAAAAATACTTATTTAGAAAATGTATAAAATTTTTGAACGCAGCGGGATTCGAACCCGCGCCTCCTGGAAACTGACCAGAAGCGAGCCGACCGAACATATATATTTTTTAGTTTCCTCATCTCCTGCTTGTAAAAAGGCAGGCAGTAAAAGCCTAATGTTAAACATTTTGTTGTGCTCTTTACTACGGATTTAGATTATATATTAAAACCTATCCCAAATGATTATCCAAATGGGAATCGAACCCACAATCATCGAGTAAACTGTTGAAAATTGTTCCATTCTTATATATACTTAGATAAATTATTACAATAAACTTAGTATTGTTATTGTACAGTAAAACCATTAGGCGAGTGTTCAGCTAACCGCGTATCTATGACAAATTTAGTTGTATTCATAACTTTAATACCAATATTACCTTCACCAAACTTTAACACGAAATTGTGTTATAATTTTAAGTATCGTCGTGGCACCAGTGATTTTACGTGACAGTTGTTGGGTTCGATTTTCGAGTAAATCAATTATTTTAATTTTTTCTCTCTGGGAACAAGATAAAGCACGGCGTTGAAATCTGCCACTTAATTACCAATATTACAAAAAATGGACTGAGGGAAGAATTAACATTAGGTTTCTTGTGATTATTGTGCTACATGAGAGATATAATCATTCCTTCAAAGTAGAAATCGAACCTGCAACCATCGCCTTTACTGTCATACGTAGTCCCACACTACGACGACCTCTAGCTACCTTTTAGCTATTAAATGCTAATAATCAATTTACATACAGAACGCAATTGACAAATTTAGGCAACATATTTATATTAAACCGACATCTGAGACCTCAATTTCGGGGAAATCCCTTCATTTGCTTCACTTTTCTCCTTGGCATTATACGATTCGGCCTAATCCATGCAGAATGAGAAAAAAAACGTTAGCTTGAATAAACCTAGTACAAAAGATTTTCTTTGTAAATAAAAGTTCTTATTCAGATGCACGGCGTGGAAAAGTAGAAATTGTTATCATATTGTTGAGTTAGTTATTGGTCGAGTTTTTTAGTCTTATATTTACATGTAAAATGAAAATTTGTATAAATATATATTTTATATACGAATTTATTTGTGCAACGTTGAGTTCGGATACTTATCACGCAATATTCCTACAATTGGATGGAATTTTAGAACGTAGTGTCTTAACACACTATCTAACCTTCTGTATGCGACATATAGAAACTAAAATAACGATATATTTCGTTTGTTGAATGACATTTGTTCATGCTTAGTTATTTTTTATTAAAAAAACTAAGCAAAGAGCTTCTTTACATTTTACGCCTACCGAAGCTTAGCTTTTAATAATGTATTCTAAACTAGATGTATATTTATATTTCTATATATATTATGTAGATTATTTTTTATTTTTTACGTAGATTTTTTTTAGGTTTACTTAAAGCGATCCTAGTGTGAGGATACTTGTAGAGTAGTGGAACTGAATGCCACGCTTTGTCTTGTTACCAGGGAGATTAGAGAATAAAATAATTCCCCCTTCCTTCAAATGGGAATCGAATCCAGGACGCTGTGTCGCTGCGCCACAACAGCCTCAAATAAAATTCAATTTTATAAATAGCCCACTTTTGTGGGTTTCATATACAGAGAGGTCAAATTATAATATATTATGTAAAATATGAATTTGTAATGATGGCACTCGAAACTGAAAATGGTTCGCTAGTTAGTACGGTTAGCATAAAAATTAATACTTTTTGTTCACACTAACTTGAAAACTCAAATATGTAAAATGTTGAACAACTCTTATGTAACTCTACTTAATATATTCTCTACATATTATTATTAAAAGCTGCTTATTTTTTTGTATAGAAATATTAAGAAACATGATTGATTTAAGAAACATGATTCTGATAATAAAAAAAATTAAGTGAAGTTAAGACAATGAAAAAAATGTTTTTACCGATTTCACAAAAGGGGGCAATGTCTCGAATATTTTTCGATGCGTGGAAGACGGCGTATCTTACACTAGGTTAGCTCTGCTTATCCTGCTGTATACAGAATACATAATAAAAACGATAAAATCGGGGTCGAACCCACAACCAGTCGGTTTTACAGTCACACTTTGTGCCCCTGCGCCACGACTGGCCCCGATTTAATATTTAAAATTCTTTATTTTTGGTGGTATTTTTTTTATTTTTTGTTTAGCTTTTGTTTGGTGTATTTAATAGTTATCCCTTAACGTCACCGTATTACCCATATTAATCGATTTCGATAGAATGTACCAGATTTTGAGACACTCAATTCTCTTTTTTGAAAGTTTTAAATGTGTTGTCGATTGAGTAACGGAACTCGTTGTATTTTATTTCTTTGCTTACATAAAACAATACATCATTTTCATCACAAGGGGTCTAAAGAGCAAATATTTGGGAGTATCCTTAAGACATACGTAGAATGATGATATTGTGAGGAAGTTAAGTGTTATCGGTCCTTTTTATATATCCAGTGGGAATATAAACGAAAATACAAGGAAGGCCTTGAGGCTAGTAAGTAACGCAGAGACATAGGCGTGTGACTGTAAACGCGACAGGTTGTGGTTCCATTCTTAGTTCATTATTTAGCTTTGTGTGTGTGCATTAGTTTCTCTGGTTGCCTTTGCTTACCCTCCTATGAGCGGAATACAGTGTGCAAAAATAAAAAAGATAAGAAAATACATTATTTTATATTTAAGATTCTATATGTTATATGTATTAGCACTTCGAGCGTAATCGTATTGTAAACAGAATATAATATAAGCTATTTTTTATTTTGAGAAATAAATCTAAAGAGCGTCGTGGTCGCGATAAAGCGTCTGGTTGTACATGAGACGGTTATGGATTCAATTTCCATTTGGTGAAACGAATTATTTTGAATTCCTTAAGTCTGAGAAGAAGATAATGAAAATGGGCTGAAAGTAGCAAACGAGAGCCTTAATACTTGGTTTCTTGTGCTAAGTCTATTATATGCAGGATTTAGAAAGTAGTTAAAAAAAATTGAGGCGTTGCGTGTTAAGTGGCATAACTCAACGTTACGTTTCATGAACGGTGATCATCATCGTAAAAGAGAGATGTCTAACCCAGTCTATAGCAAGACCGCTATATACTGACTGCAGAGACAACAGACATTTTAAAATGAGATTAACATCTTAATTTGTATGCTACGTTCATTACTTACTCGAAATTCTGAGAGTTTATTTGACAACTTTATACATATCTTAGAATTTTGTTTTAGACATCTTATAAAACCAAAAGTCTTATAAATATTACATTTTTAATCTAAATATATTATTAAGTTGTCGTTAGGTACGAACGATATCTATTAAATAATTATATTTAATTAGCTGTAATTTAATTAAAGTTAAAAATATATATGAGCCTAAACTCCATTGGTTTACATCATCATCATCATCAACAGACCAGCTTGATGATACCATGTTATTGTATTATCACTGAAGCTACGTATAACTGCTAAGTTTATGATGATATAAATATCACAAGTGGATCAATAACAATTTTTCAGCTTCAAGCTGTATCCTACTTATACCAGTGTGGACAGAAGGAACCTATGTAGTGTAAAGACATTACGTTAACATTTTCCGCCGAATTCTTGAATCATTGTCAGTCGAATGGCGGAAGGAGGAAATGAAAATATTAAAAATCCATTCGTCAAAAAGGTATCAAACCGCCAATCATTGCGTTTACAATAGCACGCTTGTGCCAATGCGCCACGACGGCTTCAAAAAATACAAACAAACTGTGAAAATAGTCTTACGTGTACGTTTAATTTTGAAATTTCTAACTATTATTTTCAAATTAAACTCTTTAACTTTTAACCTCTTTAGCAGTCATAAGCCCTACGGAGTTCAAGATATAAGTTCCTCATCTGCAAGAAATCAAGGCAGTACCCGAAATATCTAAGAAATCGTTGGCGGTAGCCGAATCCACATCATTCTACCACCATATTTGACCACAGTCTACCGCCAAGCGTCCGAAACATCGGGTTTCCAAAATATATAATACTAAATTTACATGTTTAAGCCAATTAAAAAGTTTAATTTAAAATATATATAAATTGCGAAACTATTATAAAACTGTAATATTATTAGAATCTTTACAAATAACGCAACATTAGAAGGAATCAATTTATGAGGCCTTTGCGATGCGGTACCAATTTATCCATATATCACTTACCAAAATTTGCTTAAATATGAAAACTGTTACGTACATATATCATATTATAATTTGTTAGTCTATGCAATGAGTTTGGGTTATTTGGCTATTTGAGATTCTTGCATTACTCCAACAAAATATTTAGATTAACAAAAATAGTCAAGTGTGAATAGGAATCACTCATCGAGGGTTCCATATCAGTTTCATGATTGTTTACAAACAGCTTAGTTTATGCTTATAAAAGTTTGATCGCGGACAGAAATTATTTTTTTCATGTGCTTCAAAGAATTGTAGTTTATCCACGCATTCTTGAGAAAAGGGGTCTTGACGGACAGACACACTTACAGGCGGACATCAAATACTGAACCCATCAAATACTGATTCTTTTTTATCTTATAAGATTTATTACGACTAAGAAGCAAATTATCGTAATTAGGTGGAAAATCGAGAACAATAGATATTTTTCTCCTGATAGGGTTATTTCAATTAAAAGTATAAGTGTTATACGATGTTTTTGATTTCTCAAATATTTCTATCTTCTACCCATAGACAACTGTTGACAAAGAAAAACACGCGCGCAAACTCAACAGTCGGTCTGTATTTGCCAACTATCTTCAAGAATCCGATTTTTTTCAATAAATCACAAATTCTCATATATTTGCCGAACCGCTCAAAATCGGCTAACATACATGAAGGTTGAGGCCAGTCGTGGCGCAGGGGCACACAGTTTGACTGTAAAATCGACTGATTGTGGGATCAATCCCCAGTCGAGGAGATGAAATATTTACTTAAATTTATATTTCCATTTCTTCGCTCTGGTGTCGAGACAAAGCGCAGCGTTGAGTTCGGCCACTCAATATGCAATGCCTCCAGAATTCTGCGGAAAGTGGGGAACGGAGTGTCTTAACACTGAGTTCCCTCTGCCTACCCTGCTGTATGCGGGATACAGATGAAGCTGAAAAAAAAAACTGTACCACTAAAACGAAAATTCCCTTGTAAATGAATTTGAACACACAACCATCATTCGTATATATAACGCTAGTTTTCAAATGGAAATTACTTTAAATTTTGATATTATAACATTCTAAATTTCCTAAGTAACGCTGACTGCAGGTACAGTAAGTAACTAATGGTGTATAAATGAAATATTCAACAAAGAACAAAACATCTATTCAAACGAATGGTTCCTGAGGCTAGCGCGTAAGTAAACTTCTTGACAATATTTATAAAGATATTTTTCTCATAAAGAGAATTTTAAAGTATTAGACAAATATATATATTTGTTAGAAATAATTGAATTTATTAAAATATATTGAGGCCAGTCGTGGCGGAGGGGCACATAGTGTGACTGTAAAATCGACTGGTTGTGGGTTCGATCCCCACTCGAGGATATGAAATATTTATTTACATTTATATTGTCACTCAACACACAATGCCCCCAGAACTCGGAGGAAAGTGGGGAACAGAGTGTCTTAGCATTAGGTTTTCTCTATGTACCCTGCTATGTGCGGGATACAGTGTGAAGCTGATTTTTTTAAATTAAAATATAGCGTATGTTTGGATTTGTAATATAAATACGATATATAATAAGAATAATTATATAATTCAGTATACTACTTCAGATGCCAATCGTGGCGCAGGGACACGAAGTGTGACTGGTTGTAGGTTCGATTCCCACTCGAGTAAATTAAATATTTAATATTTTCATTTTCTAAGCACCAGAGGTGTCGAGGCAAAGTGTGGCGTTGAGTTCCGCCTTTCAAAACGCAAAGCCTCCAGAATTCGGAAAATGGGGAACGGAGTGCCTTAACACTACGTTACCTCTACCTATCCTGCTGTGAGCAGAATACTGCGTGAAGCTGATGTAGGTATGTACTTGTGAATTTGTAATATAAATATATAAAATAAAAGAAAATAAAAATAATACTCACTCAATATCCTTTTGTTAAAGATGTTGTTGTTAATATCATATATTTTTTTAAATATGTTAGGTTTTGAAAAAAAGAGGGTTGTTGATAAATAAATAATGGTATAAAATCGACCAGTGTTAGGTCTTGTAAAAATAAAGAGGGTAGTTAATAAATAAATAATGTATAAAAGCGATACACATCGTATTGGATGGGCTGATTCCCGAAACGGCATCGAGGCTAGATATAGTACCACTGGTGAAGAAATACATTGGAGGAGTTCATAAGATAAAGTGAGTTTTATTGTTTTATTATATTTCAGAAGTGGGTATGTAACTCTGTAAAAATATTTGCATATTTTTTCTATTCTTTGAGTATTACTTGCATTTTATATTTGCTGCAAATGTAATCGTGATTCGTGAAACGTTTGGTCAGGGCCACTCTCTGACAATGTGACACGTAGAATGATTATATATTGATATAATTTTAATAAAAGAATAAACAATTTGCCAAGCAATTTCAAAGTAACTTAGCCTGTGAGACGCGTGGTTAGGGCTACTCTCTGACCGTGTAACGCAGGTTAGGCAGAGATTGTTTTGTAAATATCGCGTAATTTTTATATGCATAATTTTGTTGAAATACCTGCGGATATATATTACTAATCTAAAATATTAAAATATTAAATGATTTGAATAAATCTATTTTGATGTACCCTCGAGTAAAAATTATAGCGATTTGCAAATTTGATAAATTCATTTATCATGGCGGTATTTATTTTTTGTGTAGTCTACCCAACATTAAAGCATTTCAAAACTAATAATCAATATTTCACTAATACGTGTTATTTTGTATTTATGGTCAAAACGCGACGAGACGTCAATGCAGCAGAGCATCGATGTCCGATTAAAACGGAGAAGCGGTAATGGAGTATGACGACCGTGTGTGGCACCGCGGCAGGTACTATACTCTAGAGCAGCTGTACTAGCGTAATGTATGTGCGTCTAAGAAGACTTATATAGTCAAGAAGCCCATTGCGAGGTAAGAGCACTTGTCACAAATATCAAGATTTCATTAAGTTGCTTGCTCAAGGGAAAAACACAATAAAATCGTAATCGAAATTTTAAAAAAATTGTGAAAATAAATTAATTCAGTATGCCAAAAACTAAGGCAATACATAATTATGTTAAGCATCTAAATTATATTCAAGGTAGCGAAGTCAACCGTAAGGTGTGAATTAAATCAATTTGATAAATTATTTGCTGACTTGAATCGAAAAAAAGTGATACATTTGTAAAAAAAAGTGATATTTTTATATTTATATACAATTTTTATAGAACTTTATTTATATGACCGTATTGACAGTCTTATTTACCGTAGCGTAAAGCTAAGTCAAGTTAAGTATTATGTATATGACTAAAGTGTATTTTATATTCATATTCCCGATGCAACGAAATCGGTGTCTGATGTTACTGGAACGCCGTGAGCTGTCGCCGCCGGGTGCTGTCGCAGCCTGTTGCTGTTGCGGTTGGGTGCTGTCGCAGCCGGGTGCTGTCGCCGTCGGGTGCTGTCGCAGCCGGTTGCTGTTGCGGCTGGGTGCTGTGGCGGCCGGGAGCTGTCGCAGCGGGGTGCTGTCACCGCTGGGAGCTATCGCAGCCGGATGCTGTCGCCGCTGGGAGCTGTCGCCGTCGGGAGCTGTAGCCGCCGGGAGCTGTCGCGGCCGGGAGCTGTCGCGGCAGGGAACTGTTGCGGGCCGCCACTGAAGCAGCAATTATCGTAAAAGAGATCGTGGGGATCCATCGAAGTGAAAAGGTAAAAGGTCAGAAAGTATAACATTCCCCTCCAAAAAATATTTTACAAATTTTGAATTTTTCGTCAGTAAGCTTAGCAACTACACTATCTAGTAACCAAAAATATTGTATCAGAACGGTTTATGAATGTTAAATTTGAGTTCATTTCCATCTGAATAAAGTTATAAAATTATGGTAAGGGATACAAGATATTTTTAAATGAAATTTAAACATAATGAGTCCCTAGAAGTATATTATTATGAGAAAAAGAATGGAAAAAAAGAGATTAACTGTTGAATATATGATTTAAATGACAAAACTACAAGATCTAGTGCGAACGCGTTGAGATATTCTGAGCCTGACCAATTATTGCAATATCTTATGACTTGTAAAGACGAAACAAACAATTATTTTTTTAACGAATAATTCATCATTCTATTTTGAACATGCATAGTTACGATTAAAATCTCAAAAAAAAGCATTGATAATTTCTAGCTTGCTACAAAATAATACATTCTGTTTAAACTATAAACAGAACGAGTTATTCGTTTCTCAAATATAAGAATTCGCTTATTTAATGCGAAATTTGTAATTATATAAGTTAAACAACTGAAAATAAACCTTCCAACACAAATAAATACCTATATCAAAAATAATTTTATACCTAACTCTAGCATTCAATCTAAATTCATTAATAAATAACTGGCCGGTAAAAATTTTGTAGGCTTCGGTAGTATAGACATTTTATTTAGGGGGTTCTGCATCAAATTCAAATCTCATTAATTATTGACGTAGTCGACGAGATATTTGTGATTAAATTATAGACGAATATTTAGATTTGCCAGTGCTAATGTCGAAGTATATGAGAGTGCTAAAGAACTTCTTAGTTAATAGTTAGTAGTAGTAGTAGTACTTGGTTTACTAAGATTTATGACACTACTAATGAGCTTCTGTCTTTACATACGGTTCAATTACTCTGCGAGTAGTGAAGATCATGTAATAGGGAAACCTGGACATCAAATAAGTGTAGTCAGTTGTGTATACTAAATTCAAAATAACATTGTCGATATTTCTAAATCTCCACACATGACATTAGTTTTCTATGAGAGAATATATTAAGCTATCTAGCTTTTCTTTAATTTTAGCAATTTCACCTTAAACGAATAAAGACAATAAAAGAAAATGCAGAAATGGTGGTTGTTTAATATTTTTCTAAGTACTAGTATAGTCGTTATTTTACCTCTACTATAAAAGAATTAGGGTGTACAAACGTAACAAAAAATCTTCATGGACGTGTTTATAAAAATAATAAGTTTGTATATTTTTACGCTCAATATTTACGAAACAAAAATTAATAACGAAAGTAAATAGTTTCGAATCAATATCCTAAAATTATGATAGCAAATAAAGACAATTGGTTACAGCCTTTTAAGGCGACTGACTCTAACAGAATCTGTGACAAACTTATAACTGACTTATTTAATAATGGACTAAATTGTAAATGTTTTTTTTTAACGACATTATAACATCTATAAGAATTTTTCATTGTTTCGTACTAAAAAAATATGACCAATGCTGATATTTGATATTCATAAAATATACATAAAGCTAATTATTTATTATATGTATATATTTTTGTAATATTACGTTCTTTTTACCTGTTTTTAAAGCTCTGAGTGTGCTGATGTTACTTAATAGTTTAATGTACTGCTTCAGAAACAGCCTTAAATGTAAAATTATTAATTTGGGTAAGGATTCATAATATTCTTTGTAGTTATTACAGAGTACACGTAGAAGGGATGTTTTTAGGCATTTTTATTTAGATTTATTTTAAACGAACGAACGAGCCAAAATCTTGATATCTTTTTGAAGATCAAATCATTCTTTATCTCTGTGTTGAACTAATTACGATTTCAATTTAACTGTTATGATTTATGAAGGTATTCTCCACTAACAATTCAATTTTGTTTACTTTATTGTATAAAATATTGTATAATAGTGCTTCAAATTTATTTATTTTTATCAACAGTCATATAATCAAGACGTTTCGAATGTCATTCTTTAGCCAGGAATCTTACCAGCGCGATTGCTATATTGTTATTGCGAACGTTAGTTCGCAGGCAAACTAATGCCTTGAGTTCATTCAAATGACTAAACTAAACTTTAGTAGTTAAGTTGAGTTAAAACAAAGCAATTAGTGAAACTTTTAAGTAAATCGGTTCAGTACTTTCAGAGAAAAATTATGGACATAAGTATATCGACAGACAGACAAGAAATTTAAAAAAATTTTTGCTTTCTATTATTCTTTTTAAATGTCCCTCTATACATTTCAGTCAAAGTTACTAAATATATAGAAAAAATATTTTTACTGTCTTATTATATATTATAAGTATTTAAATGATAATCTATACTAATTCCTTAAAATGGCGATATTTATAAAGAGTTCTAGCTTGTACAGAGGGTGCATATTATATATAAAGCTGTTTATATCCAATTTCTATTCTACTATATTAACCACTTGAGACCATTTCTTAAAAAAAAGAGAGAAGAATTAGATGTTAAGTATACGTTCACAGAAAAATATTTCATTAGACGTTGAGGGTGTGACTGGATCAAAATCATTAAGGAGCTACTTTGAAATTTTAAATAATTGTCAAACTTTTTTTATATTTTTTGTTTTTATAATAAATATACTTCCTTTTATCAATGATATACTGATGGTTCTAAAAATGAATATCGATCAGAAGCGGTGGTTTTTGACCCTCTAGCTAAGATTACCTTAAAATTTTGAATTGATGTAATTATTTCGATCATGCACATTGAAATGATTGCTATCCTTGAGACATTATCGTTGATTTTATCTTCTTCCAATAAAAAATTTGTTATTCTGTCGAATTCAAAAAGCGCCCTCTTTAGTCATAACAGACTGGCTTAGGAAATTAATAGTAGCAAAACAGACTGACAATGGCAGTGATAACTAATTTTGATAAATAATTAATAAATACTATTAAAAGTAAATCACTAAACTGATCAATTAAAAAGACTAGTGTTAATTTTATTTGATTAAGTTATTAAAATTATACTATTGATAGTTGTAAGTAATAAATATATGACGACATGGTCACGTTTCATAAACATTTAATGTTAATATTGAGATAATTGTATTAAGTAATTGTTTTAAAAGTTAATATATTGCGAAAATGCATTAGTGAATAAGTGCTTAATTTATAATAATTATAATTGATTCAAAGTTTATGAATAAGTAAGTGTAAATATATTAAATATTTTTTTTATATTTGTAACAATTATAAAATAAGTTGATGTTATAATTATAATTGATTCAAAGGTTATGTATAAGTAAGTGTAAATATATTAAATATTTTTTTTATATTTGTAACCATTATAAAATAAGTTGATGTTACTGTTATAATTATAATTGATTCAAAGTTTATGTATAAATAAGTAAGTGTAAATATATTAAATATTTTTTTAATATTTGTAACCATTATAAAATAAGTTGATGTTACTGATATACGTGATTATGATAATGGATGGGTTCACATATCACTAAAACATAAGAATAAGTTTTGATTGTAACAATTGGTAGAGTTACAAATGACGAATAAGTTTTGATTGTAACTATGATAAATAAGTTATGAATATATGATGAATAAGTTTTGATTGTAACAATTGATGGAGTTACAAGTGAAGAATAAGTTTTGATTGTAACTATGATAAATAAGTTATGAATATATGATGAATAAGTTTTGATTGTAACAATTGATGGAGTTACAAATGACGATCGTAATAAGTTTTCATTGTAAATGACGAATAAGTTTTGATTGTAACAATTGATGGAGTTACAAATGACGATCGTAATAAGTTTTCATTGTAAATGACGAATAAGTTTTGATTGTAACAATTGATGGAGTTACAAATGACGATCGTAATAAGTTTTCATTGTAAATGACGAATAAGTTTTGATTGTAACAATTGATGGAGTTACAAATGACGATCGTAATAAGTTTTCATTGTAAATGACGAATAAGTTTTGATTGTAACAATTGATGGAGTTACAAATGACGATCGTAATAAGTTTTCATTGTAAATGACGAATAAGTTTTGATTGTAACAATTGATAATTATAAATTACGATCGTGAGAATTGATGGGTTCACAATCGTATAGATTTTTGAGTAAAATGATGAGAATGGATGAGTTCATTATTGGAACATTTATAAATGATAATTGATTCAAAGTTTTTAAAGTTTTTTTTGTAAACACATGTATTAAATAGTTATAAATAATTATTGTAAATCTAGCCTCCATGCCGAGTGTTAGGCTTAACTACGTGCATGAGGACATGCACGAAGTCAGGATGGTCGAGTGTTAGGTTTTGAAAAAAAGAGGGTTGTTGATAAATAAATAATGGTATAAAATCGACCAGTGTTAGGTCTTGTAAAAATAAAGAGGGTAGTTAATAAATAAATAATGTATAAAAGCGATACACATCGTATTGGATGGGCTGATTCCCGAAACGGCATCGAGGCTAGATATAGTACCACTGGTGAAGAAATACATTGGAGGAGTTCATAAGATAAAGTGAGTTTTATTGTTTTATTATAAATATATATGTATATAAAATATTTTAAATAGCTATAACCATTTAATTTTCAAAAATTTCTTTGAGACGAGTATATATCCTCATTATTTTATTATAAAAAAACCCCTGATTTAAAAAATATGTCCATGTTCATATATGTACGTATATTTTCTTACTGTCACTTGTCACAATAAAACAACTTCACGCTTTTTCTGTATGACCGGCCAGGCAGAGGAAACCTAGTGTTAAAACACTCACATTCCTACTTTTCGCCATATTTCTGAGATATTGCGTGTTTAATAGCGGAACTCAAAGCTGCGCTTTGTCTTGTTGTCAGAGCAAGGAAATGAAAACATTTTATTCCCCCCTATTTGGGTTCGAAACCATAACCGTCTCGTTTACAATAAGCCACTGAACCGTTACGTCGCGATAGATACATACGTATAAATGTTCATATCTTATATGAAATGCAATTTGGAAGCCCTTTAGTTATGTAATTTCGTATTTGTAATGTGAGTTGACTAAATTTTGTATGATGAAATAATGATTACACCAAAACTCTAATAGAGTGCTTTAGTGAAAGTTCTTTGTCTATTGTCATTTTATTTTAATCTATATTAAACCCTAACATTATTTTCAAAAATACCCTAAAAAAAATATATTATGAACTAAATTAATAATTAATATATTTAGATTTATATATATTCATGATAATCTCGTGAAAACGTTAATAAATATGTTCTATATACATACGTTAAGAATTAAATAAACTCAAATTTTAGTAGATACTCGCGTTATTACGGCAATGCAAAAATAATTAATATTAAAATCACTTTAGACAACGTATTTAGAAAATCTAAGCCAAAATACATACATTTATAACAAACATTTAATTAAAAAATATATTATCTCAGTTAAAATAGACAAATGATTTAACTTCCAAGTACTTTTGATTTAAATCATTATCTACGGACCTGTTACATAACACAAAAACAACAATAACAATCACAAATATATTATCACTATATATTATCACGAATCACTATTGCTTTTGTAAGAAGAAGGAAAGAGAAGGAGAATTTGTTAAGAGATGGTAGCGACGTCCGCTCAGACCGAAGTGACAGAACATACTGGCTACGCCGTAGCTTCGTAGAGTGCGCGTAGCGTTACGCTACGAAATATATTGTTTTTTGCTCATATTGTGTTTTTTTGGAGCGTAGACGAAATTTAATTTTGTTTTTTTGTGTTTATGTGTTTAATTATAATTTTTAAAATGTATGTGAAGTATAAATTATTTTATTTTATTTTTGTAACTGGATAAAAAAGTTTGTTTAGTCACAGCCCGGTCAATTACAAAACCCGATTAGGGAAATAATAATAATTTCATGTTGTTATATATTTAGCATAGACTCAAACTTGACATCGCTCGTTTAATTTTTTTTTTAATTAAACTGTATTCTATATCCTTTCTAAGCTGAGTAGTTTTGGTGTGAAAGTGTAACAAACCAACTTACATTCATATTTATATTGATGATTATTTGAGGCCAGTCGTGGCGCAGGGGCGCAAAGTGTGACTGTAAAATCGACTGGTTGTGGGTTCGATCCCCACTCGAGGAGGTGAATGAAATATTTACTAAAATTTATATTTCCATTTCTTCGCTGTGGTGTAGAGGCAAAGCGCGGCGTTGAATTCTGCTACTCAACACAATGCCTCTAGAATTCGGCAGAAAGTGGGAAACGGAGTGTCATAGCACTAGATTTCCTCTGCCTACCCTGCTGTGTGCGGGGTACAGCGTGAAACTGTTTTAATTTTTTTTATTGGTTCAGCTGTAGTGATGCAGGAACCTCCTATCTTACGAACGCAAAACAGCGCGTTGAGTTCCGCTACTTAGCACGCAATGCCTTGAGAATTCGGCGGAAAGTAGAGATAGTATGTGTCTTAATGGGGAACGAAGTTTCTTAACACTAGTTTCCCAAGTTCCCTTTACCTACCCTGCTATGTGCCATATATACAAAAATTTATATTTTATAAGCCACCTAACCATTATGTAAACTGAAACAGCCACAAAATAATATGCGTAGTACAATTTTAAGCGAAAAACAAAAACAAATTGGTAACATAAGCTCGTTTAGATATTTATCTGTTTATTTTAAATCCGAGCTTTTAACGTGAGGGATCCAAAAATAAATATAGAGGTAGGAGCTTATGAAGCTTTATTTATTATTTCAGTTTTTTAATTCACTATTCTAAAATATCTAGGAAGTTTCTTTTGTTTCACGTTGTTATTAGGTAGAGTGAACCTGTTTCTCACACATTTTAAAAGGTATTACTTATACAGAACTCAACGCCGCGCTGTCTTCTAACCAGAACGTGGAAATGCAAGTAATTCATTTCCACGAGTGGTGTGTGTGGAACGAAGTGTCTTAAAACTAGGCTCCAGCTTCCTACTTTTTGACATGCAGGGTACAACGTGAAACTAGAAAAATATATTATTTAGTACCATACTTCAAAAATACACACAGCAGGGTAGGCAAAGGGAACCTAGTAACAAAGACACTCCGTTCCCCACTTTCTCCATATTCTTGCTTGCTTAAGGCACTGCGTGGTGAGCTCACCGCCGCGCTTTGTCTCAACAACAAAATGGATATACAAATTTAAATCAAAATTTAATTTACTCTAGTGTGGATAGAACCTACGACCAGTCGCGTTTTCAGTCACTCTTTGCGCCCCTGCGCCCCTGCGCCACAACTGACCCCAATTTTAATTTTCAAATTAATAAATATCAACCTATGAAATATCCTGAAAAGTTTTAAAAGTCCTACTTAGTTTCTATATATTTATATAAGCATATATGATCATCACGTTCCATTCTGTCATAGTGTTAACAGATGTGATAAACGTGACGTATCCTTAATGACAATAGCATTAGAAAAGTGTCTATACTTTTTTTAGTATAAAAGTTGTTGAATTCTGCCACTCAACAAGGAATGACTCAAGGATTCAGGGGAAAGCGGAGAAGGGAAGTACCTTAATGGGTAACGGAGTGTCTTAATACTAGGTTCTTAGTCAAAAAAAGCTTCATATGTTCGTACAAACAAAATTTAGGTAGTGGTACAACATCTGATTGTAAATCTGATGGTTGTGGGCTTAACATCTCGCTCGGATTAATGATAATATTATTATGTTAATAATTTGAAAATAGAATAATGTATTTAGAAACCGCGTTGTAGTTTATTTACCTTCCCCGTATGGTAGAGTAGGCCTTCGTGGTGCAGAGATAAGCTTGTTAGTGTAGATATGAACGGAACGAAATATATAATATTTTCAATTCCTCGCTCTGGTAACGAGGGAAAGCACGGCGTTGAGTTTCACAACTGAACAGGCAGTGCCTTAAGAATTAGGGGGATGGTTGGGGGGGAGGTGGGAAACAGAAATGTCTTAATAGGAACAGAATGTCTTAATACTAGGTCCCCTCTGATAATACAGCATTTAGGTAAAAAAACGCTGAGAATCTATCAATAAGACCTTTCCTTATTTACTTCCCGCCCGAATTGAGTAATGCGTATTGAATGGTAGAAATCAACACAACGCTTTGTCCTATTCTATAGAGGAAATGAAAATAATTCATTTGGCAATTGGCAATCAATTGATTTTTTTAGAGTTTCTTACTCAAAAGAGAAAACCCTATTACAAAGACGCTGTCTGTCCGTCTATCTATATATGTAAAATAACTAAGCCTTAACGCGTATTCTAGATTTTTTAAAATATGTAGTGTCTGGCAATGCTGGCAATACTTTAATAAAATATTAAGTATAAAAAAAATTAAAACATTTTTTTTCATTTCACAGTATATAGTATTTACAAATCAAGCACTTTCATGATACCCATATTAGGTGCGTAGCGAAAAAATCCTCTATTTTGCCTAATCCTGCACTGCAGGGCAGGCAGAGGGAACCTAGTGTTAAAACACTCCCTTCCCCACTTTCTGCCGAATTGTGGAGGCATTGTGTGTTGAGTGTCAGAACTCAACGCTGCGCTTGTCCTCGACACCGGAGCGAAGAAATGGAAATATATATTTAAGTAAATATTTCATCACTTTGAGTGGGGATCGAACCCACAACCAGTCGGTTTTACAGTCACACTTTGTGCCCCTGCGCCAAGACTGGCCTCAAGTATGTTTATATGTACATAAAAACAGAATCGTTACGTTATCTAAAGTTGCCCGGACTCGAAAGTGGGTCAACTCAAAATAATTGTTGCACACTTGAATAAGATATGGCGTTTAAATGATATGATTAAATTTATAGAGGTTTCGGTTTTTACTTAATGTTTATAGTATTTGTTAATATTCTCGCAACCGTATAGTTTCTAGGTGTAAGGTTGTTTGTGTAAGGCTGTAAGTTCGATACCACTCAAGGGTGGAAAGGGGGGAACGTAGTGTCATACAAAAATGAAGCCCGAAGCCGGTAAAAGTTATAATATTATTTAATTTATTTAATTTTTATCGTTATACTACATTATTGCCCGTATTTGAGATATTACATATTGAGTGCTATGCCTCAATACCCCATTCTGTCAGCTCTAAAATAAAAATAATACATTCCTCCGAGTGGAAATCAAACTCACAACCATCGCGCTTACACTCAGACGCTGTCTCAGTGCGACGCGACGGCGGCGTTGAGCACATAATCTCATATAACATGACTGCTATGTTACATAATCCATGAATGATGCATCATGTTTTTTTAAATATGGGGGATAAAATATGATAAATGAGCGTTTAATACTAAGCCCTTACGTAATAAGTATTGACATAATCATTTTTAGGGTTCTGTTTCTGTCTGCTTAGATAGGCACCTAGGATGTAAGATTACTTTGTTGCCCGTTTGTATGTATGTCTGTCAGGATCATTTTACTGAAAAACACAGGAAGATCTAATATCCAGATTTCTAGTCCATTCCAGTCAACACTATCAAACGATAGTCAACACTATCAAACGATACAATTTGGTATGATTCTTTTCGCACATATTGTATAAAATGACAAATTTGTAATTTTGTTAGTTTTTAGAGGACTGACAGAAAAAATAACAATATCCTTAGAGGGGCTAGTGTAAATCACAATTGACTGATTTTTCTTTTTTATCCTCACATTTTTAGGGTTCATTACCTCAAAACGAAAACGCGGAACTCTTATTGGTTTATCAGGAAGTCATAGTTCTGTTAACACCGGGTAAAAGTCCAGACGATCCCAAAAATTTTCGCCACATACCGACCGGTAAAGTCAGCGCAATAAATAATCTGTTACGTTGGCTTATGAACTCATATTCAAGGAGGCTGCTCATCATGTACTCCGCACTATAGGTTTCGCCTTCGTTCTCTACAAGTGAGACGACTCTCCGCGTGTCCAGTGTAGCGCAAATTAAATAAGACCAGACTATTAATTATGGGTTGCCTTAAAGCCACATAAATTAAGAAGGTTGGTATAACACGGCCTATGGTTTGAGATGAAATGGTATATTTTGTAGAGAGATCGCGTCAAGAAAAATGCCTGAAGCTATAAAAAGATAATAATCGTAACCCCGAGAGAGTATCAAACCAGCGACCGTCGTATTTTCAGTCCAAATACTCTCCAGTCGACTTGAGGCCAGTCGTGGCGCAGTGGCACAAAGTGTGACTGTAAAACCGACAGGTTGTGGGTTCGATCCCCACTCGAGGCGATGAAATATTTACTTAAATTTATATTTCCATTTCTTCGCTCTGGTGTAGAGGACACGTGCGGCGTTGAGTTCTGCCACTCAACACGTAATGCCTCCAGAATTCGGCAGAAAGTGGGGAACGGAGTGTCTTAACATTAGGTTCCCTCTGCCTACCCTGCAGTGTGCGGGATACAGCGTGAAGCTGATATATACTCTCCTCTAGAACTTAAATTATAATATACAATATAAAACACAGCCAGCTTTTGTTATAAAAGCGTCATAAATAAGCTATAGTTAATTAGTCAAAGTAATTTAAGTTGATCCTTCTAATAAGTCTAAGGCAGGCCCTGTATATATAAATTGAACAATGCTAGAATAATTTAATGAACTAATAAAGAACATATTGTGTATTAAATTTATACTAATATTATAAAGCTAAAGAATTTGTTTGGTTTAACGCTCTAATCTCAGAAACTAATAGTTCCAATATAATTATTTTTTTTATCGGTGAAAGTTAATAGTTATATTTCATCATGTTAATTGTTTTGATATAACATTTGGATTTGGGTGAAGCCGCAAAAACGTTTATAACGCTTTATATTGCGAAGTCCTAGATTCGAATATAAAAAATCAGTTTAACATTTAGTTTTAGGAACCTAGTTCTAGTATTAACAGACTCCAATTCTCAATTTTTTTTAAATTGCATGTTGAGTGGCGAAAGTAAACGCCGCAGTTTATCTACTAGAGCGGGGAAGTGAAAATTATTTAAATATAATGATTTGTTTCACTTTATAATGGATATTTGATCTGAAATGAAGTATTTGATTTAAGAGTAAGCCTACTCATTCTTTTATTGCAAGCCACGAGTTTTGTGAAATGAAACTATGAAAATATCTTTCTGTAGGGATATATAAGTTGTTGGTTAATTGTCTATAGTACAGTATTGTAAGAGATTCCACCATTCAACACGCAATATTTGAAAATTAAGAAAAATATATAGACACTAGGTTATCTCTGCCTATCCTTCTATTTATTTTTCAGAAAACATATAAAAAATTTGAACCTAGCAAGATTTGAACCCGCGCCTCTTGGAAACGGTTCAAGCACTCTGACCACTAAGCAATACGTTCGGCTACGTCGAAATTCTTATATGCTTGTTACAACTTATTTTTGATGCTAGCATTTCGCTATGGAGATTTTAACAAATTTCTGCTACCAATAGATAAAGTGGTGCGATGGGAACTGCTATATGCGGGATAGAGCGTGAAAGTACAAAAAAAATGTTGTAGCAATTAGACATTTTGTCTAAGCACTAGGTCCCCTTACTAAAAATAATAAACATGTTTTACTTATAGAATACGTATATTTATAAAATATTGTGTTTATAAGGAGTAAATCTGAACGCAGAAGCTAGTTGTATAATAAATAGTCAACTCTTTTTCTCGACGTCTACAATAAGAGCTTTTTAAGCGGAGCATTATTTCGCGTCATTTTCTTAAGTAAAAATAATTTATACGCGACAAATATAAATAAAATGTTGCACAGTTTTATACCGGTTTCAGTAAGTTTATATTAAAATATGATAGGGATTCGATTTCAACTCGAGGAAACATTTAAATTATTTCCATTTAAGTCGTGGCGCAAGGGCGGAAGTGTGTGACTCTAAACGCGACTGGTCGTAGGTTCGATCCCCACTCGATGAAATTAAGTATTTATTTACTTACATTCAAATTACGAACTATACACACGTTACCTTAATTTATGCGATAACAACCATAAGATGCCTTTATCAAAATGTTATACATACACCAAAATATTACGAAGAAAAAGCTTGGAATAGCATGTAGCCGTTGTGAGAAAAAACAAACAACTAGAAACTCTTCGTAACAACCCTGGACTGGAGTGAAGTTGTGATGATTGTCTGTGTAATGCCTCGCATAGATCATCGAATCTAATACAATCCAATGAATTCGATGATGAAGAAGAAGATGAAACTGTATCAAGTAACAAAGCTGAAACTAATATATACGCAACATAACCTCTGAAATAAAGACATCATCAAAAAGAAATTTGAGATACCCAAGAAAAATATTCAAGCTTCGCTTAATTTCTTAAGCGATCAAATATCAAATAACGAGCAGTCATTAAAAAACAAGAAAATAAGCTAAAAATGCTAAAAAAATAACAATATAGAACTTCAAAATAATAACAACAATCTTGAACTCCGCGTCGCCTCCAAGAAATTGAACCAAGGGCTGTAGGGAGTTGTGGAGATACGAGGATTACCAAAAACCGCACTACAAAAACTCCAGGAGCTCAAACAGTTAGGTGCTACAAAATTAAAAATGGACGAAAGTGACGTAAAAAACACGCGTAATAAAATAAAAAACCCGGTAGTTCTTTATTCTTATTGTGGAAATAAAAAACCAGCACACCATGGATCAATGGCTAACGGCAGCTAAGCAGATGCGGTCGACTTCTGTTAGTGATATTGTGCAAAATCAAATTGCTAACACGCTAGCTCCGTTAGCTAATAATCATATAGTATCGAAGCAAAGTTCCGTCACCCAACACGCAATGCCTCCAGAATTCGGCTGAAGATAGGAATTGTAATATCTTAACACTAGATTCTCTCTGCCTATCCTGCTGTGTGCGGGATAATTATTATTATTACAATTTTTATTATTACAGGTGTAGGTGATTATTATTATTACAATTTTTATTATTACAGGTGAAGGTGATTATTATTATTACAATTTTTCCACTATATATGAAAAAAACATAATGTTATTTTGTCAGTGAGTTTGGTAACAAAGTCCTAGTCCTAGGTTATCTTTGCCTATCCTGCTATATGTACCGTATAGCGTATGTTATCTGTTTCGGCTGTCCCGTTCGAGGCATTATCTCCACTGCCATATGGTTAACGAAGGCCTTATTCGTAGTACGAACGCGTTGAAGGTTAATTATGAACAACTTAATTTTTCTAGCAACTTCTGGTTACGTTTATTTATGGTAGGCAGTTATTACAGCATTTTGTTTTATTTTTTCTTTTAAGCTTTACTATAACCGAAAATCAAATGGAAACAAGTATAAATTTTTCCTAATAACTTTTTCTCCTAAATAATAACCTTTTTCATTATTGAGTTACTAACAGACATAGTACAGACAACGAATTTTTTTAATTGGTTGGAAAGTGTAATGCAACAGTAAAAAAGAATAACATAAAATTCATACAGGAATAAAAAATAGAACTTTCGATTTGATGTCTTAAATTTCACGCAACTTAGTTGCTAGTGATGATTAGTTTTTGTATAAAGGAAAAATATACATATGTCACTGACACCATGGAAAGGAAGAATCAGGAAAACCTATAATAGAAATAAATATTTAATTCTGTTTGCTAGCAAGCGCATCGTTTGAGAATGTCAGGATCGATTTGATTGAATTTTTAAATACATAATTGTTTACAAGGTATATCAATAGCAGAAAGTTAAAAAAGTGAAATACTACTTGTATTGCGTTTATTATTTCATTATAATAGCGACGGGTGTGGGTTCGATTTCCGCTCGGAGTAATGAATTATTTTCATTTCCTTGTGCTGCTGAATGCGTGATAAAGCGTGAAGCTAAAAAAGTGCTTTATTTTTTTTTACAAAAAACGACAAATTTTACAATTTACAGTCAATACTACCAAAGATATAAATTTAAATTTAAATTCAACGTTTTAAAATGTAAACTATTTGTGTTTGTCAACTATTTATTTAAAGATTTTCACCACTCACTATCAGTTTAGTGCTACCACTTAGAATATTTAGGTCGCCATAAATAACTAAAATGAGGATCTTTAAGGAAATATCTACGGTAAATTTGTTGTATATGACACAAAATTAGAGCAATTTTGTATCACATAGGTACTTATATAATACTGTTTTTTTCTTATCTCATCTACATTATATTGAAATGGAAATAAGTCACATTGAAATAGCTGTATGCCATATTCTAAGTACCCGAGGTAGATCTCATAGGTAGGTACAGTGGACCAAATCGAAATTATTAACATAGTGTAATTTTGTGTTAATAAAATCAGCTTCACGCTGTATCCCGCATACAGCAGGGTAGGCAGAGGGAACCTAGTGTTAAGACACTCCGTTCCCCACTTTCCGCCGAATTCTGGAAGAATTGCGTGTTGTGTGGAAGGGCTCAACGCCGCGCTTTGCCTCGACAACAGAGCGAAGAAATGGAAATAAAATTTAATAATGTGCCGCTGCGCCACGACTGGCCTCGTGTGTTAATACTTTCCCAAAAATGGACTATAGACTACAAAAATATTTTTTGTCTTTGTCATCTCAGCTGTGTCGAGTAGTATTCGATTTTATCATATAGATAGTTAGTCAACAGTAGGTTCTAGAGAGAAGCCTACTCAGATATATGCGGGATACAGCGTACAATAGATATAAAATAAATACAAAAAAATATTATTTTGTCGTAGCGCAGAGGCAGAGCGTGTGACTGTTAGCGTGATAATTGTGAATATCGATTCCTATAAGGCGGAATGAGTTCCTCGATCTAGTAATGAGCAAAAGGGCAGCGTTAAGCTCCGCCACTCAACATTTTATCCCTCGAAAATGGGGCCGGAAGTGGGGATCGGTGTGTATTAACACTTGGTCCCCTCTGTCCACCCCACTGTATGCGGGATACAGCGTGAAGCTAAAATAAAATTATAATTTATTCACCACTCAGCAAAAATTTAACCCAATTATGTTATTAACAGAGCGATTAAAAGCTTCTTTTGAAAAGCATTATTACTACCAACTGTATTAAGTGCAGCTCAGTTTAAGTGGATCTTAAATTAACGTGAAATTCAATTGTGAGTGTTCGTTTCAATTTTTTTTGTCGTATTTCAAGTTAATGGTATTGTTGCTGTGTTGACAGGTACTCGACTTTTCAAAGATAATGTTTTATTTTTGTGGATTTAATCTTTTTTATAGTGTATAAGTAGCTTCACGCGTTTTCACGCTTTGGCAGAGAAAATCTTGTTTTAAGACACTGCCACATTTCATCCAATTTAGAGACATTCCGTGTTGAGAAGAGGAACATAACGCCGCGCTTTGTTGACTATAAAAGGTATAATCTCGTCTTTTCCCCCTTACAATTGGAGTTCTCACATATTTCCGTACTTTCCAGAACATGCCACCTGCCTTAACGCCGTAGGATTACATTGTCGTTCTTTTATTTAATTGATAAAAGAAAAATAATATATAATTCTAGTAGTTGCCCGTAGTAAAACTTCTGTAAATTACAAAATATTTGTGTGTCTCATGTATTCCGTTTCCGTAAGAAGTTTGAGAAATCCTTTCTTCTGTGTACTGCACTATACTTCTTAATCTAGTAAATTAGAACTTTCTAAGTCCTGTAGTTTCGTCTGTACGTTGTCAACTTACCATCTGATGACCGGTACGCTCGTTGGCCCTGTCTTAAAAAAAAGTAACAAAAATGGTTTTATACATGTTTATATACTTAAAATAAGGTAAATGCTGAATATTATAGCAGAATTGATAAAGAAAACTTGTTGGCAATATGTGTAAAGTGACTTTAGATGACTTAAGATGCGAAACTCAGCACCTAAAAAAAAGCTTATCTAAAAATATATATATATATATTCTATAATTAAATAAAAGGAAAGAAAAAGCTGATAATGGTAGGCACCACCAATTCCACCCCGGCAGACACAAATTTGGGGAAATGAATTATTTTCAATCCTCTCTGCTAAGATATGGCACGGCGTGGAGTTCCACCACTCGACACGCAATGTCAAAAAACGCCAATTGAAAAAATTGTGAAACTAAAAAATATACACATAAAACAGATAGTCATTTAAAAAAGAAATGCTGGCCACGCTGACGGATTGCTAAAGCTCAAATTAAGACTGAAAGAAGTCGTAATTATGCGCTGAAATATTCTGAATATACTGTAACGGACGTAGTATTGTACAGATAGCAGAAAAAATAAATAATAATGTTTTTTTTATGGCTTCACACTGTATCCAGCGAAGTACCAGCATGGGCACTAGAGAGAGAGTACTAGAGCTCTTCAGTTCTTAAAGGTTAAAGTTCATTCGACAATTTTCGAGACATTGCGTGTTGAGTGGCGGAACTTATCCGCGCGCTTTGTCTCGTTAGCGGCGCGGGGAAATTAAAATAATTAATTCCTCCGACAGGTAATCCACAATCATCGTGTTTACAGTTAATCGCTGTTCTGTAATAATAAGTAAATATTTCAATTAATATATATTTTGATTTGTAAATATAAAAGTAAATATGTAGCATTAATTATGCCAATACAAAAATATTTTTTTCCTCAATTAAACAAGTTTTACCTATAGGTCAAAATTTATATTGTTTATGAGTCCGTTTCCTAATAGTGATATAAAAAACAGAGTTGTAATAATACAACTCTGTTTGTTCATCGCTCCAGTCTGTTTCAAAGTATCATTGTCAGAAACGTTAAAATGTGATTGTGTATAATTGATTTAAAAAAATAAATCCCGCTGAGTTTCTTGCGCCGGTTCTTCTCAGGTCTGAGGCTTTAACTTTAGTGAACTGGTGGTAAATTATTTGACGTTCAAAAAATGTAGTATGTAACTTCTTATTTTGAATAAAATTATTTGACTTTGACTTTGACCATTTATTCTACTTTACCTCTGTTGTCAGTATAACATTCTGCATTTCAGAGTCTAAAATCTAAAAACAAATTCTCAACTCAGCTATATGCTGAAGAGGTCTGAAGAAAAATTAGAGATAGAAAGAGTGGAATGGACTGTATCAACTAGGGTCCCTCTGTCTACTCTGCTATATCGAAAAAAGCGTAAAGTTGCAAAACAAAATATTTTTTTGCCAACCCTACAGTGTAAGCTAAGGCTCACATCCACATCTCATGCGACGTTATACGTCGCGTCGCTTTGTTTGGAAATTCGCATTTATATACAAATTTAAAGCACACATTCTGATACATTTCATCTTCGCATACAGTTTTGTGGTTTGAAATGCGAGAAAGCTTAGAATATTCATCAAAATTCGTGTATAGTTTATGTTTGGTTGTCTTTATGTTCAAGTTGTATCCCATATAGCTGCAAAGGCAGGGGGAACCTCATGTTAAGATTCTCTGTTTCCCACGTTATATTTCTCCACCTTTCCACTTCCTTATCAAATTTTCGAGACATTGCCTGTTGATTGGCGGAACTCTACACACGATTTTGTTTTGTTACCGGGACAAGAAAATGAAAATAATTCATTTTCTCTAGTGGAAATCGAACTCATAAAAATCGTATTTTGTAGTCTAGCAAGTAACAGTTTATATTTATACATTTATTATATAAAGGAAGTCGTGAATTGAATTTCCGTGCGGTAAGAGTAAAGATATAACATCGGAAATTTTTCTTGTGGACAGTATTATATAGACGCCCTTACTATGGCGCAACATCTGCAAAAAAGCCGCTCCACGTTTTTATGCATATTAGTATAGGCAGACAGAAACTAGTGCCAAAATACTCCGTTCCCAGCTTTTCCTAAAATAATCGAAATATTGCGTGTTGAATGGCTGAACTCAAAGCCATGTTTTGGAGAGTGTAAATGAATATAAATATAACCATTCCCCCGAGTTAGGATTGAAGCCACAACCATCGTTTTAACAACCACATCTGTCCAACTGTGCCACGATGGCCTCAATAAAATAATTAACTTAACATATTACATTCTGCTTAGAACAAAGGCACTGTTTTAATGAATTCTCGCAATCTTTTTACAGTTCGCTTGGCTTGGAGCCATCTTATCTGGATACGTCACTTCAGTGTACTACTTGAAAGTAATCTTGTAGTATTTAAACCAATCTAGTTCTTAGTTAGAACTCTTTTGGTGGGAATGGAAATGAGGATAGTTAAAGAAAATATTATAAAATTCTTAATTATACTTCAGTCTGCATGAATGTATGAACATCAGTTCATACATATAATCATTACCTCATACATAATATTACAACAGTAGATTTAAAATAACAAGTTGTTGTTTTCTTTAGCTCGACGCAGTATTCCGCATAAATCAGTATAGAGAGAGGAAGCCTACTGCTAAGACACTCCTTTCTCCACTTTTCGTAGGCAGATGCCGTGTGCTGTAATTTTAACTTTCAATATATGTATGTTGTTGTATTGTTCGAGGCCGGTCGTGGCGCAGCGGCACGAGGTGTGACTGCAAAACCGACTGGTTGTGGGTTCGATCCCCTCTCGAGGAGATGAAATATTTACTTAAATTTATATTTCCATTTCTTCGCTCTGGTGTCAAGGTTAAGCGCGGCGTTGAGTTCTGCCACTCAACATGCAATGCCTCCAGAATTCGGCAGAAAGTGGGGAACGGAGTGTCTTAACACTAGGTTCCCTCTGCCTACCCTGCTGTGTGCGGGATACAGCGTGAAGCTAATTTTTTAATATATGTATGTATTGTCCAGTCCTATCCACCCAACTTTTTCTTTTTCTTTCTTTTCTTTTGTGAACATATAAATAAGCAGTTTACTCTTGCGAGTTCAACGTAGTCCTTAATGTGCCCGCTCCGCTCCAAGGGACAGTAGACCAGGATATTTTATCAAATATATATAATTTCAGCTTAATTCGCCTCCATGCGTTCAGAAAAATAGTCTTGACAGACGGACGAACGCACAACAAAGGGATCCTGTACGGGTTCCCTTTTTCCTTTCGAGGTACGAACCAAAAACATAATTCATGTTGATCCAGAAATGCGACAACGCATTATAATCAGCAAAAATATTCTTTTCAGCTACAAGTTGTATTCGACGTAGAGTAAGAAAATATAATTATTATTTAATTATATTTTCATTTCTTCGCTCTGGTAACAAAGCAAAGCGCGTTCTTGAGCTACACACTCTACTCACTATGCAATGAATCAAAAAATCGGCGAAAAATGGGGAACGAAGTGTCTTAGCACCAGGTTCTCCCTGCCTTCTTGCAGTTTGCGGAATATAGCGCCTTAATAATAATTTTCATTACTAAAAAATAATGTATACTTGTTATAAATGTCAATGTCAACAGTTATCAATAGACTAAAAGATTCGGATTGGCGACGCCAGACGGCAGCACCTTTGTGCACGTTCTCTTATCAAATATTTTACAAAGTTCAAGGGAGCAGTCAAAGATAGGCTGTTCAAGTAGAACTAGTTACAATTTAGATTTAGTCCGAAATCAATAACTTTTTCACGTTTTAATAAAGTTTTTTTTATAGAAATAATAAAAAACAGGTTATAATTCAAGTCTACAGCCTTTGTGGTTTTCTTATACAGATCCTAATTGCCCTAATTGCTTTGTGAAACAACGTTTGCGAAATACTTAGTTGATTAATGAAATATAAATATTAATCCACAAATTGTAATCATTATTTGGTTTTACAAAGGCGTCATAGCGCACACAAGCGTGTTGCCCAATTTTAAACGCGAAAGTTGTAAGTTCGGTTCCCACTCGGGGAATGTAAAATTTAATATTTTTATTTCCTCGTTCTAGTAACGAGGCATGATGTCTTAATGTCTTAACACTAGGTTCCCAGATGCTCTCTGTCTACCCTGATATGTGCGGAACACAGCGAGATGGTAAAACAAAATAGTTTTAATTAAAAAAAGTCTGTCAAGCGTGAGTCCGACACGCTCACTCAAAGCGAAGTACATATTACAAAACTTGACAAACTCAAGTTTTCGGGCGTATGCACCGATTTTGCATGTAATGGTTTTTTTCTGTAGTATAAATATACATAAAACTGAAAATGAAGTTTGTTGCCAAATTTTATAATTGTAGGTCAAATGAAAATATATATTACAAAGTTGAAAAACTAAAGTTTGCACTCATTTTGTATGAATGTAAGTTTTTTTCTATGGAATATCTATAAAATTCAACGTTTAGAATTTATTCCTTTATTTGTAATGTACTTGAGGCAAAATATTTTAAAAATAATGCGTAAACGCTTAGTACCTTTTGATGGCGTTTATTAAGAGATTTTATTTGTGCAAAGAGATGGAAGAACTGGATATTTGATATTAATTTCAACAAAAATGTGATCTTATAAGAGTTCCGTTTATTTCGTTTTGAAGTACGGATCTCTATATAAGAAAAGGAGTCTCACGCTGCGGATTTCTGCGTAGCAGGGCAGATAGTTTCCTCTGTCTACTCTGATAGTATTAAGATATTTCGCCTCCCACTTTCCGTCTACTTTTTAAAACGTTGCGTGTTGAGTGGCGGAATTGATTGCTGCACTTTACCCATAATTCATCACGTTTTAGTTAACAGCATCTCGACAGCTTCTTCAATTTAAAAAAAATTTTTTTCTATATATGCTGTCAACCCAACCAACTGGCTTAAACCGGTTCGTACTGGTTTAAGCCGGTGTGAACCAGTAAAGACTTTACACATAGGTAGTCACTCGTACAGACAAAACAACGGTAGCAACAACAGCGAAACAATATAAACTGTGAGATTAATGAAAAGCGTACGCAAACGATCGTCAAAGGCATACAATTTACGTGAGAACATCCATACGTTCTATTCAAGCGTACTCGACCCAAATTCCTGATGCATCGGCGGTACGTAATATCGGATGAATTGATACTTGTTCAACGAAAAAAATCGGAATTTTTGATTTATGTTTTGACTGACTGACTTGATGAACGGAGAATCTAGTCACTTGTTATTATTACTATTGTCTCTATTTTTAGAACGAAATTACTTTTAGTCTATATTTTTCACCTTTCAGCTGTTGACGTTATTTTTAAAGAATAAAAAATTAAATTAAATCAGCTTCACGCTGTATCCTGCACTCAGCAACAGGGTAGGCAGAGGGAACATAGTGATAAGACACTCCGTTCCCCACTCTCCGCCGAATATTTCAAGGCGTTGCATGCTGAGTAGCGGCACTCTACGCTGGGCTTGCCTTGGTGCCAGAGCGAAAAAATAAAAATTTATAGAAATTAATAATTCATTCCCTTGAGTGGGAATCGAACCCACAACCGTCGCGTTTCAGTCACACCCTTGTGCCCCTGCGCCACGACGCCCTCATAAAATTCGAAGAAATTAAACTTCGAAAGCCTAATAAACAATATAAAATTCAACGTAATTAATTTTACAGTGCATCAGTGTTTTGTTTGCAATTTAAAATGCAGACTATACAGAGTTCATTCATTTCAAGCTAATTAAAAAGACAAAAACGTGTACTATTGTGAAAAGGAACTGTAATTTCAATAATTGACATTTTCAACAGCTCATATTGACTTAGTTGGCCGTGGGCGTGACTCCCACGCAGGATATGAGATGTACATTCCATATTTCATACATACCTATTTAGAAAATGTATAAAAATGTATTTTTTTTTTCCTAAATGTGGAATAACACTTTAAAAAATGTTTAAAAACAATTCATACATAGTTGTAGGTATACAAAATTATATTTTTTTAGGTTCGCGCTGTATCTCGTCTACATCACAGGGTTGGCGAAGATAATCAGATGGTGTTAAGACATTAATTAATAACTAATAATAATATATAAAATAATAATATTATATTGATCTGTTCGGAAATTATATCTCATATGAAAATATATGAAGCAAAAAATAGATTATAGAATAAAAATAAAAAAAACCGTTTTAAGACACTCCGTTTCCCACGCCTCACCGAATTGAGTTGATAGTAATGAAAAAAAATATATTTCAATAGCAAGAATATGAAAATAACTCCTTCTGATAAATGGAAATCGAACCCACACCCGTATTGTTTACCGTTTGATGCTTCTATATTGCTTATGATTCTATTATGGATGTGAATGACAGTTGTGTATTTTTTGTATAAATCAGGAGTCCTTGTAATAGCAAGGAAACATGCTTTTTCAATATTTCTTGTCTCGGGGGACAAATTTAGATGTTTCCGGCTTACGTTTCTTGTTTTCAAAGAAAAATCTTTACCGAAATCAGTTTTTCTTATATGTACCCCTTGAGTATCAAATTCAAATAAGACTGAGAGTAAAATGTATCTCTTTATACAGTAAAAGAAAAATCTCAAAGCTTCTTACGACTTTCTTCGACGTACGTTAAAATTTTTCAAATTCCCCAACAGATTTTAATGTCAATTTATAAAATAAAAAATAGCTTTAAGCTGTATCCCGCACACAGCAGGGTAGGCAGAGGGAACCTAATGTTAAGACACTTCGTTCTTCCCTTTCTGTCGAATTTGCCTCCAGCATTGCGTGCTGAGTGACAGAACTCAATGCCGCGCTTAACCTCGACACCAGAGCGAAGAAATTGAAATATACATTTAAGTAAATATTTCATCTCCTCGAGTGGGGATCGAACCCACAACCAATCCGTTTTACAGACACACAGACTGGCCTCTACTCTGCCAATGAATATGATTTTATGGTCAGAGTAAATAAAAAAGAGGGTTTATTTGAATATTTATTATGTCGATAAATGTTGCATATTGTTTAGCTTAATGTTGTATTACGCACAAAACAGTAGGCGAAGAGAACCTGGGAACCTAGTTTTAGGATGCCACGTTCCCATTAAAACACTTTCAGAGCTTACCAGAGCGAAGAAAATTAAAATAATAAGTATTTCAGTGATAAAATCGAACCTACAACCTGTCTCGATTACAATCATAAGCTTGTGCTCCTACGCAAGGTCTGGCCTCCAAATAGACTGGCCAGGAATGGCCTCTAAATATTTATACTGAAAAGGTCAACTGTTCAGTTGCTTCCAGTGAGGGGTCCACAATGGAAGGCTTTCCCGCAGTGACCCCTGCCAGCCCTTACGAGGGCTGCAACGTTCCATCCGCCACGTGCAAGCTAGCGAGAGCGCACAGCTAGGGTGTAATCCCAAAGCGACGCGTACTACGCGCGCGCCTACTGGGCTGTCAAGGTGTAGGTATGTTATTATCTTTTTGATTAGTTAGTGCAGCAGTAGAATACAAGACGATCAACTGCTTTGGGTTCACTTCAAGCTTGGGTTAACAAGAGTATTCTTGTCAGTGGCATATGCGCCAGTATCCTCAGCTCCATTAGGCGAACTTGAAGAGTTTTCGGAGAGTGTCAGGGATGTTCTAGGTAAGGTTCCGCTTACGGAAAACTATGCAGTAAGAGAGGCACGGGGATACCTCGGTTGACCTTTGAAAACACAGTATCGAAGATACTGGAGCATGAGGACCTCTCGGAGGGAATGTATGAAGAGATTGATGATAGTGGACGTGGCGAAAGAAGTATGCAGGGACCGTAGCGCTTGGCGCTCCGCTCTCTCTGACTACCCCTCTAGGAATACATCGTGAAACCTAGATTAGATTAGATTAGATGAGTTTCTTGTCGAATTCTCTTTACAATGTTTGAGTTGTTGATTGTTAAGTTGATTCGACAATTTAAAAGTAAATAAAGAATATTTGGAATTTCATTTTATTCCAGTGTAGGGGAACTGGGGATTTAAACGGATACGCTATAGTGTATATCCTACTGTGTAATCCTATCGGTGTAATCAAAGAAGCTCGCCATGCAAATCAAAGTCTCATCCATTTGAAGCGTACTGAAAATCCGACTCCATTGCAAAACATGGTTGAACACACGGTTGTTTAGAACGAGAAGCGGCAACATTTTTATAGAAATTGAATTGGATATTTGCATAGAGTGGAGTGATGTGACTATCGCACTTTAGGTATACAGCAAATTAATAAAGAAATAATAGAAATATAATGAGGTCAGTCCAGGCCCAAGCACGAGCGAGCGACTGTAAACGCGACAGATTGTGTTCCTACTAGAGGAAATAAAATATTTATTATTTTCATTTCACTTAAAGCGTGGCGTTAAGTTCCGCCACTCAATATTCATTCTGTCGGAAAATGAGGTATAGGAATGGAGTATCTTAACACTAGGTTCCCAGGTTTCCTCTACCTACCGTCCGTAAATAGTGAACTGATTTTGATAAAATTTAGACTGTTTCTCAAGTCCAATATGCCTGATTTAAATATAAAAACTCATCTCATATATATAGTTAGCATTTCATATATAACTTAGCATCCAATTGAGCTCTAGAATTCAACGCCGCACAGGGAGTCCTAGTGAGATATCCAAAGTTGGAACCACGACATTCAAATGATTTTCTTGCATTTTTTTTTAATATATACTTTGTAACTTTAATTTTCCATTTCTCTTTGAATGTCTAAAATGTAATTCTGTTATTGGTTTTGTAAATAAAGTATTAAATGAAAAAAAGTGGAGGAGGAGTGTTAACTTTAGACTCTTCCTCCTTTATTTCTAGGTTCCTTCAGCAGAGTACTGTTATATACAGGATACACCGTGAAGCTTATGCACATTTTCTATATGTCTAGTTTTAGTTCCTCATCCTATAAGGCCATGTGTCATAAGAGCTCTAACAATTCATCTTAGTTGTCTGTCTGAGCTGACAGATCGCAAATGGACGGAATATCTTGTTAGTACTGATATCTTATTGCTTAAAATCTAATTCTTATAGATTAAAGTGAAGGGTTGATTGAATATTTTTTGTCTAAATTTTTGTACACAACAGGGTAAGTTAAGGGAACCTAGTGTCACGGCACTGCGTTCCCCAAACACTGTTCAAATTCCGCACTGTCTCAGTTTTTAGACTTATTTTAAATATGATTTTACAATTATATTACACTATATTTGTATATTTATTTTTAACGCAAGAACATAAATAGGGGTATAACACACACTCCTAATCATCCATACCTTCCAGACATCCTTTAAAGTGAAAATAAGCAAATATGATTATAAAAATTTTTTTATTTAACATTTTTTCGAAATTAATATAATTAATACGCCAGAATGGGAGTCGAACCGATGCGTTTACAGTCGATAGAGACGCTTTGATATTGTGCCTCATTTTTTTTATTTAAGATTGCCTGTTTAGGCTAAAAAGGAAAAGAAAAAAGAAAAAGATAATAAAAGAAAGAAGAAGCGGTGTGCCACTTTATTTTATTTAACCAACCCTCAAAATAAAACATAAGACAAAATACAAAAGAAAAAAGACAAACAAACAACGTAATTTCACAACAAAATCTTGTCTAACCTAATTCACGTTTGCTCACGTATTTACTTACCTTAACGTAGAAAGTAATCTCATTACACGACAGTCGTTGCGTAAATTATATCTAAGCCATTGTCGATAGTATTTGGCGGGTATGTATATAGAAAATATTTGTATGGAATGTGTGGTGTAAGTTGTAAGAGAAACCGTGTATTAACTTCTGTCAATTTTTTTGAAAATTCGACGTTTTGCCGTGTGATTCCGGCCTAGAATAGGATCATCCTGGTACTGGTGGTATCGTAAGAGTCACCTCTTAAAGTACGTGTGGTAGAGTCACGTCGCCAGCAATGGCAATACACATGGGCAGACTCGACCGGATCATTACCACCCCCAACATTTAAAACCGGCGTGAAGTAGTGGCTTTATGCCACTGCGTTTCTCATCAGGTAATGCAGGGCTCCGGCGCCCAACCCACCTTAAAGGCTGGCAACGCACCTGTAGCTCCTCTGGTGTTACACGGGGTCGTGGGCGGCGGTAATCACTTACCATCAGGTGACCCGCACGCTGGTTTGCCTTGTCCTTTTCCATAAAAAAAAAAGAATAACTTAATAGAAATATGTTATTCCCCCGACTTCGATTTGAACCCATTTAACGTCACACGCTACGCCGCTGCGCCATGATGGTATCTTTATAATAACTATGCATTTTTTCTAGCTCTTCACTGTATCCCAGGCAGAGAAAGAGGGTCCTATTCCCCACTTTCCGCCGAATTCTAAAGGCATTGAGTGTTGAGTAGTGGAACTCAACAGCACCCTTTGCCTGGTGACCAACATGAGGAAATGAAAATATTTAATACTAGCGGCTCGCCCACGGCTTCGCCCGCTTAAAATACATGATTACTGATTTAATAAGCACAATCGATTGACAACTATAATGAGTTCTAATATGATTTTTTTTACGACATTATCGTCAAAGAATTTTTGATTGTTTTAAATAAAAAAATACGACCATTGTTGATATTTGATATTTATAAAATATACATAAAGCTAATTATGTATTACACGTATATATTTTTGTAACTTTATCTTCTTTTTACCTATATAATATACGTCTCATCATAATTCTAAAACTCTGTTAAATGTGCTGATGTCAGTGAATAATTTAATTTAGGTTGTAGGATTCATAATATTCTTTGTAAAATAACTGTATTAATTGCATATTAACTCCTATACAGTTTTTAAATTAGTTACATATATTATATGAACGAACCAACCAAAATATCTTTCTATTTACTTGATATTTCTTTCAAGATCGTTCTTTATCTCTGTGTTGAGTTAAAATAAATTAAAATTAGCTTCACGCTGTATCCCGCACACAGCAGGGTAGGCAGAGGGAACCTAGTGTTAAGACACTCCGTTCCCCACTTTCTGCCGAATTCTGGAGGCATTGCGTGTTGAATGGCAAAACTCAACGCCGCGCTTAACCTCGACACCAGAGCGAAGAAATGGAAATATAAATTTAAGTAAATATTTCATCTCCTCGAATGGGGATCGAACCCACAACCAGTCGGTTTTGCAGTCACACCACGTGCCGCTGCGCCACGACCGGCCGGTTGAATTAATTACGACTTAAACTTAACTGTTATGATTTGTGAAGGTAATCTCCAATCCAATCTCTCAATTTTGTTTACTTTATTGTATAAAATATTATATAATAGTGCTTCAAAAATATATATTTTTATCAACAATCATATAACCCAGACGTTTCGAACGTCATTCTTTAGCCAGGGTCATACCAGCGCGATTGCTGTATAATATTCGCTGGCAAGCTAATGCCTTGAGTTCATTCAAATGACGATAACTTTTTTTTTAATGAACCGATTTTGATGAACCAAACTTTAGAACCTAAGTTGAATTAAAACAAAGCAATTGGTGAAATTTTCAAGTAAATCGGTTCAGTAGTTTCAGAGAAAAATGCGGACAACAATATGTCGACAGACAGACAGACAGACAGACAGACAGACAGACAGACAGACAGACAGACAGACAGACAGACAGACAGACAAGAAATTCAAAAAAAATCTTTTTGCTTTCTATTAGTAGAGGGACACTTAAAAAAAGTGTCCCTCTATCCATTTCAGTCAAAATTACTAAATGTACAGACAAAATATTTTTACTGTCTTATTATATATAGAGATAACAATTTCTCGGGTTTGAATCCTCTCTGTATTTCCTGCTATATGCGGGAGACAGCGTGATAACTGAAATAAAGTAAAACTAAACAATAATAATATTTATTCGCTTTCGCTCCATACTGTAACATGGTCCCAACAATAATAGAATCTAGTAGAGACTCTGCGAATGTTCTATGAAAATAGCATTTTATTTGAGAGGATGAAAAATAAAATATTTTTCATATGGTATTTTTGATATCACTGAGTAAAATACTCTACTTATGTGATATCCTATTGATACTTTTTTTCTGCTTCACGCTGCATCTAGCAAATACAAAGGTAGGCAAAGGGAACCTGGGAACCTAATCTTATGATACTCCGTCCCCATTAAGACACTTCGTTTGTAGGCATTGTGTATTGAGTGGCGGAATTCAACGCCTCGCTTTTCCTCGTCACCAGAGCGAAGAAATTAAAATATTAAATCTTTCATTTCCCCCAATGGGAATCAAATTTACAATCGTCGCGTTTATAGTCGCACCTTTTTGCCCCTGCGCCACGACGACTTGATATGTATTATGACGATCTGATATTTATTATGTGGTGGATTTCGTTTATTCAAATCAATATCTACATTCAATTATTTAAGTGTGATATAAATTACCTAATATTTTCAATTCAAACTAGAAGTTTCTGAGATTAATACGTTCAACCAAACCGACTGGTCAGTTTTACAACATTAGCATAGATTAGGCGCAGTGGCCATACCCATTAAGAATACGTCACGTGTGATACAAGACTAAAAAATATTTTATGTGACGAAGCTCCCGTTCAAAGCTAGCCCAAAATAAATTTGAATAACCAATATAAAATTACAAATTTTCTATCCAAAATCGAACTAATAGTCTCCGCTTTACTAAGCCGAAGCCCGCAATAACTTTAATTTAATTTCTAAGAGAGGTTTGTGGGAGAAAGGAATTATAGAGGTAGCATCGTTATCTTCATGTTTATTTGACAGTTGTTATATTTTATAAACTTTGTTTGGTAATAAAATTTCTTATCTTGTTTACTGTACTTTAGATTTACATATACTTTTAAAAATCATTTAATAGCTGTCTTAGTGCAAAAGCTGAGCGTGTGACTAGAAACACGATGGTAGTGGGTTCAATTCGCACTCGGGGCTATGAATTATTTTTATTTACTCGTTTTGCTGACAACATAAGGCGCAGCATTTAGTTTCGTCATTCAATATGCATTTTAGGAAATTAAACGGTAAATATGAAAAAGAATGCCTTAATATTAGGCACCCATTTACCGTCCAAGGTTCCCTTTGTCAGTCCTGCTAAATTCGCGATACAGAGATAATCTAAAAAAATACGTTGAATGGGGAACTAATGGTTGTAGATTCTATTACAAAATGGTGGATAATAATATTTAAATTAAAGTATATTTATTTTCTCACTCTATTAAGAAACAACACCTCGAAGAACACTCTGCATATCTAATTTTAGCGTAAAGTGAACAGGTGAGAGTCTTGACACTAAGTCTTCCTTGCGTACCCAGCACGAGCTATAAGTATTATTTTTAACCTGACTAATATATTTTTATAATAATTGTTAGCCTAATTTACTACATTTAATTATATTATATATAGCATTATTTCTACATATCCACTTTACATTCGTGGGTGCCAATGTACATAAAAGGACGTCATTTGATTTTGTTTCCGATTTACGATTACATGTTGACGGTAGTGTGCCATGTCTTTTCCGGTGAAATTCGAATAAAACCACAAACGGAACAGCACTCGTATTCATTCAATTGTTCAAAAATCAAGGGGAGGTTTTGTATTAAAACATTAAAATTAAAATACAATATATACTTATATAGAAGTTAGTATTCCATAAATTATATATTTTTTATTATTTATAAAAATAAAATAAATTAATTCACAGCTTTACGCTGTATACCGCACACAGCAGAGTAGACAAAGGGAACCTAGTGTTAGGACACTCCGTTCCCCACTTTCCGCCGAATATTGAAGGCATTGCGTGATGAGTGACGGAATTCAACGCCGCGCTTTTTACCTCGACACCAGAGCGAAGAAAGGAAATATTAATTTAAATTAATATTTCAAGTCCTCGTGTGGGATCGAACCCACAACCATTCGCTTTTACAGTCACACCTTGTGCATTATTATTTATAAACACATTAAAAGTGTGTGTAACAAGACAGAATAAAATAATAACAAAAGTTGGAAATTAGAATAAATATAATCATTTCCACGATTGGAGATGATAGCTCTTACAACCTGCGACGCTACAACGGACTCTCAATCTCATATAATCTCAAAAACCAGCCAAGTGCGAGTGGAACTCTTGCACTAAAGATTCCGTACCATCATCTATAAAAACGACCAAAATCACGTTTGTTTTATGGAAGGGCCCTTAAACATTTATTTTATTTTATTTTTTAGTATTTGCTTATTAGCAACAGAAATTCATCATCTATGAAATTTATAACTACCTAATCATCACGGTTCATGAGATACAGTCTAGTGACAGACGAACTCTTAGTAATAGGGTCCCGTTTTACCCTTTGAATATGGCATCCTAAAAACGAAATACTGGAGAACTAAAAGCTCTGGCACTACGCTCACTCTGACTTACTATGTGCGGAAAGTTAATTTCAATGCAATTTTCATGTAATGGAACTATTATACCGTGCATTGACTATTGTTTAGCTTACATTATGATGATAATGAGGGCTATTCTTTGTTTGTTGTTTTAGCGAGCTTTCCGTTTTAATGGATTAATCCATGTATAAGCTACATATCAATGTAAAAAACTGTGATTTAAAATAGTTTCACGCAGTATCCCGCCAATAGCAGGAGAGACATAAGAAACCTAGAAGTCCCGTTCTCTACACACGCTGCCTATGTACCTATGTACATTGCTTACTCGGGGCTGACATCTGTCAAATGAATTCAATATTTATTTTAACACTGAATTTCCTCTGTCTACTTTGTTACACAGGAAATAGCGTGTAACTGTTTTTTTTATTATAAATAATTTATTAAGAACTGCCCGTTCATATTAGGAGCAATGCATCCGCGGCATCGGAAACCAACGATACATTTAGTACAGAGCACGAAGATTCAAATTATTTAAATATATATATTTTTTATTATGTTCCTCCAAGTAAGAATCGACATCACAACTGTTCAGTGTACAGTTATATACTGACTGAAAAATAAAATAATTTCATATATCACGAACAAAGATATAATGCTCCCTTAATTGGAATCAATATAATTTAAGCAACTTTTCTATCAGTAATATATATTGGCATGAAAACTGAACAGCGCCATCCAGTGTCTACCGTACGTAACTTTTTAGCTTTGAAGCTTCAGTGACTACCTTCACTGACTACAACTGGTGTAATATGTTCAACTTTGAATAGATGGCGTTGCATTAAAAAATAATTGAGTAGAAATAAATGAAGATTAAGACGTAATGTTGATTATTATTATTTTAACGCCTTTCTTATTCGGGGAAACATTTATACTATTTTTTAAATTCCTTATCATTTACATGAAACAAAAGCTTATAAAATTAGTCCAAGCAAATTGCTATAAACCGAGAGCATCTATTTCCACTCTACTCATAGTGAAAATGACCTTAAGTCAAAATTTTTATTACTCAAAATCAAAATCAAATCAAATTAGTTTCTTAGGAACCTAGAGTTAAGACACTCCGTTCCACATATTCCGCTGAATTTTGACGGCATTGTGTCTTGAGTGGCTGAACTCAACGCCACGCTTTGCCTCGATACCATAGCGAAGAAAAGAAAATATAAATTTAAATAAATATTTCTTTTCCTCTAGTGGAGATCGAGCCCAAAACCATTCGAGTTTACAGTCATGTTTTATGCCTTTGCGCTGCGACTGGCCTAAAACTTACTTATTATATAAAGTATAGTAATTATAGGAGCTGCAATGGTGCAGGGCAGTAAATTCAAAATTCATTCTCCAAAAAAGTGCTGTGAGATCTATTTATGGAGTCCTAGAAGCTCGAGATGTGCTCTGTGCTAGATGATTTTAAAGGTACAGGTATTATTACAGTTATTTCACAGTTTGTATATTATAATATTCTGTTTGTCCCATAACATATTCAATGTCTTAGTAAAATAGTGAGAGATAGAAAGAAGATAAGCTTGTTACGTCAAGTTTCCGCCTTCAAAAAGTTAATATATCTTTTATAAGTGTGAGTATACCTGTAAATAATATAATTTCGCGTAGTTTGCCACTACAACAATTTAAAGTATCTGTAAAAAATACTAACAAGTAAAGTTTAATACACTGTTCAAAAATATTTACACGCTAAAGATGTATGGATTTAATGTCTATTGAATGTGATGCAGGGTAGCTGCCAGTTTATGTAATAATTAAATTATATCATTGCCTTTGAAGACAGGAACTATTGAGTTTCTTGCCCGATCTTCTCTGCCTTCCGAGCTGGTGGTTTTTTTGTCTATTTGAATAAAGAATATTTTGAAGTTGAATATTTTAATTTCTTCGCTCCTATAATGAGCAACTCAACACGCAATACCTCAAGAATTCTGCGAAAAGTGGCGAACGGAAGTTTCTGAATGGGGAATGAAGTGTCTTAGCACTTGATTCCCAAGTTTCCTCTGCCTACCTTGCTATATGCGAATACAGCGTGAAGCTAAAAAACAAAGTTATGCCTTTTTGACAAATAGCTAATTTTAATCTACGTTTGCATGTTATAATAGTACATACTAACACTCACCCCAAAGTTTTAGTACTAATGAGCGGTGTCTTCAAATTTAGAAATCCATTGAGCCTACTCAAGCTTTTTTCTCTGCCACTATCAGCTGTTGAGTCCGCCCTGAAACAAAATACATAAAGTAATTAAAATTGGGGTCCTCATTCAATTATAAATGCAGCGTTTGTGGGTCTAATTCTTAATTAGTGGAATGAAATATGCAATATTTTTATTTTCTCGCTCTGGTACTAACTACCGAGGTAAAGTTGAATTGCCGCACTCAAAAGGCAATACCTCAAGAAATCGGCGGAAAGTGTGGCGAAAGTGTTTAGTGGGAATGGTGTGTCTTAAAACTAGTTGCTGAGGTTCCCTCTGCCTGCTTTTTGTGGAATACTTCGTGAAGTAAAAAATAAAGGAAACAAAAGAGTTTTCACACTAAGTTCGTTTGTAACACGTAAAGCTGTATTTAAAAATACTTGATTTATATATTTTTAAATAATTCCATTTAATATAAATAAATGTGTTTTGGCGCCATCTATTAAAATATATAGAAAGTACAGTATAGAGATTTCTATTTCTGGCTTTTGCTTTAAGACTTAACCACTAGATAGCGCTATAATTTTTATTTTTGTTTGACTGAAATATTTTTGGAAAAAGAACAATAAAAAAAAGGGTTTTATGATGCAGTACTTAAAAATACAATCTATATTAATTATATATTGTTATCTTTAAATTTATATATTATAGAAATTTATTACCTCAAAAAGCCTTACCTTACCTTATAAAGTACCTACCTTATACCTAAACATTAAAATGCGATATTTATTTAAAATTATTTAATCGTCACTCGTAGCTTCGTTTGTCTGGTGTTAAAGGTTTAAGTTTGGAACTCCCATTTCTTCCCGTTCCCTTAGGGATTTCGAGGAATCCCATGTTAGTGATCCCCTACACTTTTTAACCTACCTATAACCCAATACTATGCGTTACACCGGCGAGTTGCTCCAAATACATTTTCCGGTGTAAAATAATTTTAAAAAAATCAGCTTCACTTTGTATCCCACATACAGCACCTGCTGTATGCAGAGAGGGAACCGATTTTTTACGGAACGCCATTCTTTGCCTCGTTACCAGAGCGAGCAAATTTAAAATATTTAATTTCCTCGAGTGGAAGTCGAACCCATAACCGGTCACGTTTACAGTCGCACGCTAGTGCCACTGCGCCACGGCTAGTCTTAAGTACTAGTTATTAAGTGTAGGAAAGCACTAATTACTGGAAGGGTATTTCGAAAATTCCTTCGGAAACGAAAGAAAAAGGGGTTTTTTCATATTACATCAAAATCTATGCAAGTAAATTTGTGGGCCCATCAAACACTCAATATGCGTAGCTTTTTAAAAGCTATTCAATACAAGAACAAAACGCAATATATTTGACTCTAAGAGGTTAACAGTCCGAGCTTTCGAGTTTCACAAAACAGACCCTTTTGTACAATAAAAAACGTGAAATATATTATTAAAGCTACGAACTGAAGGCTTCACACAAGGTACAAAAGGATGGACAACTTGAATAGAGAGTTTTATAATTTATAATATCATTAAAATGTATGTTCCTCGCTCTGGTAACGATTCAAAACGTGGCGTTGAGTTCCGCCACACATCACGCAATGTCTCCAGAACTTGGCGAAAAGTGGGGAACGGAAGCGTCTTAATGGGAGCGAAGTTTATTAACAGAGAGAAAAATATAAAATAATATACATATATAAGGTGAAACCGACTGCGCTCCTTTTACGGGAGCAGTATATAGAGTAAAATATTACAAAACCCATACCTAAAAAAATTAATCAAAAACCTCAAAAGTTTAGTTTATAACTTTTATCTATCCTGTATTTCGTGTGACACAGTTACACGAAATACAGTATAAATTAAAGTCATTAGAAAGTCAAAGAATAGATACCAATAACGTTAACATCTACTACTACAAAAATACTATTAAGCTTTGCCGATCTGCCACTTTCATTATCAAAAAACATACCCAAACGAGAAATTCTATTTAATGCAATTACCTACTTTCTATAATAAACCTAAACAACTTTCAACTTCACTGCCAATATCTACGACTCGCTTTCGTGAATGAAGCGTCTGCGATGTTGTCGCTTTGATAGGTTAGTGTCAGTGTGCGTCATTCCTAACAAAATATTTTTCTTATTTATTTTGTTTCAAACAATCACTCTTTCATTTTTTGCAAAATCTGTTTCGGTCTCATTTTATTAGGCTTTTATAGGTAAACGCGACAGTATGGATTCGATTTCCACATCCAAGAATGAAGTATTTAAAATTTACATTTCCTCGCTCTGATAACAAGGAAAATATGGCGTTGAATTCCACCACTCAACATACAACTTCTCCAAAATTCAGCAGGAGGTTGGGAGTCACTCAACACGCAATGTCTCGAAAATTGGGCGTCTTAACACCCTCCTTCCATCTGCCTGTGTCTAATACCATTCTTTATTTAAATTTACCTGCCTACATATCAGATATGTTTTGTAATTGGGAAGAGTCAAAGTTTCTGCAATATCGGTACTGTTTTTAAGATAAAAGTAAGCAAACTTATTTTCTTTTGAAATGGCAGACATTTAACAGTTTAGTTGTCAGTCTGAATAATCATAAATATTTAATTATATTAAATTTACTACATGAAATAACATATTTATACATTATACGTACATATATCTTCGAACTAATCCTTTGTGGTTAACTTAGTTTACACCAACAACCACAAACTTTATGGCGTCTGCCTTACTTGAAACTTTAAATAGCTTTCGTTTTTTAGCTTTAATAGCTTTCGTATTTTATTTACGGTCTAGTCTAGTTAAAAACTTGTAATCTCATGCCTTTTCTCCATTCTTTATTTACCAGGCATACTAAACAGTGGTAAAATATAATTATTCCTTCAAATAGGAACTGAATCTAGAACCATCGCGTTTATATTTGGTCACGTTTTCACTATATCACGATAGTCTTTAATTGCCACTGAGCATCAAGTCTATTCCTAATTAAAAATTAAATATTTAATCATAAAAAATAGGTTTAGGCAGTTTCCCGCGTCAATCAATTGTAAACAGAGGCACCTAGAGCTAAGACACTGGGTTCTCCAATTTCGGTCCCATTTTCGAGACAGTGTGAGAATGGCGAATTTCAAGGCCGCAATTTGCCTTATTATCATAGTGAAGAAATGAAAAAAAAACTCATTTCTCAAGTGGGAAATGAACCGACAACCGTCACATTTACAGTCAGATGTTGTGCCTTTGTGCAAGAATGACTTCAATACTATGAAACATCATGAAATATTAATAAAAAAGTAAGATACAACTTCCTGACAAAACTTGGCGGTACAATTATGTTTTTAATAAAAGAAACAAAAGAGTTTTCATTAATTTTCAATTCATTTCTAAAGATAAAGTACAAACTCAATTGCTCTAATACAAACTAAAGGCTAACCAGACATCAATTATCGTAATTGCCTTGTGCTTAACTTAGGGTTGCCAATTTGCATTTTCCAGTAACAACAAAATAAAAGACCAGTGATGTGCTGGTTGGACTCAACCACGGAGGGATCCGTATTAATTACATAAAGGTCAACAGTAGCAGTAAGTAGAACTTATAAAAATTAAAAAACATATATTTTAATATACTCTATTCACTAATGTTATGTGTGAAATGAACTACAAATATTAACTTGTAATATTTTCTATAACATACCTATAAATTATAGGTTTTTGAATTATTTTCTTATTTGTTGTGTAAGTTCTCACTTTTTGCCAAACTTCACAATTCTACGAAAATTATGTATACTTATTTGTATTCGCGGACCATATGCATCTAAAACAAAACGTAAATGATCATATCTTTGATCGCGTTTCCTTACAAATTAAAGTAAACCTTGATATTTGATATTCAATTCGTGTTGATCCAGATGAACAGCAAAGGGGAAGGGATATAAGGGTTTCGTTTTTATTCTTTCCAAGACAATTTTACAGAATTCCAAAAAAATGATGTCAGTACAATCTTCAGAAGACTACTTAAATATTGGTTTCCGTATTAACTTTACATCAAAAATAAAAAAAAATATGCGACTGCATGGTAGATTGTAATGAGTGTATCTTCTGTGAATTAACATCAGTGAATAAATAATAAAAGTAATGATTTTTTTATGGAAAAAAATAACCAGTTGTCATAAAGAAATTAACGCTAATTTTTTGTTTTATTATGTATTCTTTAATAATGTCTAACACTTTTTAGATTATCATGAAAAATATTTTATATGAAAAATATATTTTGCAAATACCTTTATAGACAACCCTAAGTGTCTCAGGCATTACGGACAATACTGTACAATTCAATTATCATTGAATAACTAATCTAGAGTGATATATAAAGACACGCGCTAGCGTGTCCAGCCAAGTTAAAAAACTTGTAACGCGCAATGTGTATTTTCCATTTCAAGCTACTTTTGAGACCTTCATAACATGTAAACCAATTATCTACATGCATGAAACACATTTGTTAAAATTCCTTAGCTGGTGAAATGTTTCAACAATTTTATCGAAACTGTTATTGATAAAATAAATAAAAATAAATCAGCTTCACGCTGTATCCCGTACACAGTAAGGCAGGCAGGGAATCAAGTGTTAAGACACTACGTTCCCCACTTTCCGCCGAGTTCTAGAGGCATTGCGTATTAAGTGGCGGAACTCAGCACCTCGCTTTGTCTCGACACCAGAGCAAAGAAATGAAAATATTAATGTAAATAAATATTTCATTTCCTAGAGTGGGGATCGAACCCACAACTAATAGAATTAATAGTCACACTTTTTGCCCCTGCGACACGACTGGCCTCAACTGTTATTGACATTTTCAAAAAGTGATTATATATTATCGAAAACATAAAACACAGCCAAGTTAAATGCTTAATAAAGCAGCGTTCTCGGCATTGCCGATAAGATCTTCTCTTATACCTATACCTCGGGTACCTATATGGGTTCTGTGTTCCAAATTTCACTCGACATTTTTTTACATACAACTTTTATTTTATTTATGTATGTTATCGTACTTCCAGCTTATACTGGATTATAAGGTTGACATTTGGTTTGGTGCCTGCCGAAAAAATAGAAAGAAACTTCCAAGATATAAAATATTTTAGTTCTCCATTTTTCACTTTGAAGTGCATAGACTCAAAAGAGACCGCTCTACTTGATAACTATCAAGTTATAATTTAAACCTTTTATAAAATGGATTTAAGCAAATTACATGCATCTGAGATACGAGATCGTTATAATAAAAGTTTAAAACATTAATAATAATAGTAAACTACTATATAGCGCTGGTTCCCAAAGTTAATTATGATAGAGTCCATCCAACTAAAATTTTAAATCGTTGTCAGATAGATAGTATCTTAGAATTTTAGGAGTACAAACATTTGTAGATACTCCTAATCTGAGTATTATCTATACAATGGAAGGTCTTCTGTTTTCAAATTGAAATAGAATGTGAAAAACTCAAGCGTTATCGTTATCAAGGAAAATAACCTTAATGTATTTTTTATTTTCCGGATATCCCAAATACAGTAGCATACGCTAAAAGAACCTAGTGTAAAGACACTCCTTTCTCCAATTTTCACAATAAATTATGGACATTCTGTGTAGGAAATCACTCATTGTGTTTTGCCTTACCGAGTGCATCCATTCCCCCAAGTGGATATTAAGCCTACAAGCATCTTTTTTACAATTAAACAAACTTTGGACCCATAGTTTGGGAAACTCTGTCTCATAGGATTACGTGGTTTACTTCACGCTACGTTAATATCGCTCACGCGACTCGTCGGCAACAGATGTTGCTTATGAAATCTGTAGCTATTTTAAATATGAGTAAAATTATTTTTTTTTATTTTTCCTTGTTTATTTTTAGTTTATTTTCTCGCATATCCTGCATATATATGCAGTAGACAAAGAGAACTCACTCAACTCACTCATATTTATATATCAATTATAATAATATAATATTGTATTTGAGACCAGTCGACACGAAGTGTGACTGTAAAACTGACTGGCTGTGGGTTCGATCCCCACTCAAGGAGATGAAATATTTACTTAAATTTATATTTCTATTTCTTCGCTCTGTGGTCGAGGTTAAGTTCTGCCATTCATCACGCAATGCCTCCAGAATTCAGCAGAAAGTGGGGAACGGAGTGTCTCAACACCAGGTTCCCTCTGCCTAACCTGCTGTGTGCGGGAAACAGCGAAAAGCTAATATTGTATTTGTAAAATAATTAATCTATGAAAGAAAACGGCATCTCAAGAACGATCCTAATGTTGTGTCTTTATTGAGATATAGTTTTCTCCGTTTGCTTGCGTATACATAATATTATTCTGGTGAACCATTATTTTACTGTAAATGTGACGATTGTAGGTTCGATTGTCATCGATTGATTGAAACCATTTTTTTATTATGGTAACAAAACAAAGCGGGGCGGTGAGTTCCTTCATTCAAAACGCGATCTCGAAGATTGGGCGATGCGTGGGGAGCGGAGAGTCTTAACACAAGATTCTCTCCGCCTACCGTGATATATGCGGGTTACAGTAAAAAACTTAAAAAAATATGAAATTTAAGAAACCATTTTTTTTACTTCAAATTATGCATTTTATTATTTAAAGCATAAGAGAAAATATTAACAACCAGCAATCTGTTACCATTTCAAAATTATCACTCATTAAATGAACCTGATGGAAGCGGGAACCGACAACTCCTATAAATTATCTTAACGAATCACATTGCAAAGTAAATTAATAAGATTTAGGTCGAGACAAATTTAAAAAAAAATAGCTTCACATTTTATTTTGCAAAGAGATATGGAACCAACTATGTAGAAAGTCCGTGCGCAGCTTTCCACCCGAATTCAAGACACTGTATGTTGGGTGGCGGAATTAAACGCAGCACTTTATTTTGCCAAAGCGAGAATATGAAAATAATAAACTTTTCCTAGAAGTTATTGAAACTACAATAACCGCAATTAAACACGGGCACTGTGCTACTTTGACACGATGGTATGATAAGTTTAATTTTTATTGATTTTTTTTACATTTTTTTTTATTTACTCTTTATATACATATATCATATATGAAGTATATAGTGTGTATGAAGATATATGCTCTTCAGAAGGTTTTTAAGCCGTTTACGTGACTTTCCTCCAGTAACATTGATACTATATTGGCTGAGATTAAGATATCTTCTTTCATTTCTTTGTTTGTCAAATTGGCTGGTGCATGGTAAACGTAGTGTTTTAACACTACGATTCCTCTGTCTAGCTTACTATACTTGCATGCAGGGTACAGCGAGAAGCTAAAAAAAAGTTACGAATAATTAAGTAAACCAAACGATCATTAATGAAATCTGACTCACAAATTCAAATTGTACTACAATAAAAAATAATATTTACATTCAGTAAGCCGAGGACTTTTACTAAGTAAATTTCTTTATACAGCTTTATGGTGAGGTAAATTGCTTAACACTGTGGTTGTGGGTTCGTTTCTATTTGAAGGAACGATTTTTTCCATAGAAATATTTGAGGCCACAAATAATTGAGGCCAGTGGTGGCGCAGTGGCACGAGGTGTGACTATAAAACCGACTGGTTGTGGGTTCGATCCCCACTCGATGAGATGAAATATTTACTTAAATTTATATTTTTTTATATTTAAGCGCGCATTATTTTCATTTCCTCTCTTTGGTAACAAGGCAAAAGTCACGAAAGGCTTTTTTTAAGTCCCACCAAACAACTCAACAAGCAATTTCTCCAATATTAGACGGGAAGTGGGGGGAAATAGTATCTTATCACCAGGTTCCCTCTTTGTACCCTTTATTATAAATATGAATATCCATAATGACATTAAAGTAACATAATTTATTAATTAGATCTCTTGAAACATTCTCATTCATTATGTATGTATGTATGTATGTATGTCGGGGCGTCTAACTAAGTGTTCGAGTTCATGAGACCATTATGGCTTCGTGGAACAGTGTCTGATTGTAAATGCGATTGGTCGTGATTTGATTTCCACTTTATATAATAATTTTAATAATGTAATACAAATATGGCGTTAAGTTCCGCCATTTAAGAAGCAATATCTCGATTTCAGATATAAAATGGATAGCGGAATCATACTGCGGTAAAAAGTATATAACTAATATATATATATATATATATATATATATATATATATATATATATATATATATATATATATATATATATATATATATATATATATATAATTTTTTTTTGTGTACATATTGATTTATAAAAAAAAATCAAACTATAATTGATATTAAAGACTGACTGAAAGACCTAGTATATTGCATGTAAGAACCATACTCAAACAAACCAAACAAAAAAAGCAAACTTTGAAGAATAATAAAATGCCGTCTTATGAGTCGTTCAGAATATGGTAGCTATTTTTACAAATAAAATCTATAGAAACTGAAGTAATCGTGGCGCAGTGGAATACCGTTTGACTACTGTTGTGATAGTCATAAGTTCGATTTCCACCGAATGAAATAATGTGTTTTGTGAATCGTGAATGTATAACAATTGTGAATGTATGTAGACATGTATAAATATTTATTAATATGTGTGAATGTGAACGGATGGGCGATTTAATTTAATTTTTTTTCCACGCTGTATCCCGCACACAGCAGGGTAGGCAGAGGGAACCTAGTATTAACACACTCCGATCCCCACTTTCCTTACGAATTCTGGAGGCATTGCGTGCTGAGTGGCGGAACAACGTCGCGCTTTGCATTGACACCAGAGCAAAGAAATGAAAATATAAATGTAAAAAAACAGTTCACTTCCTCGAGTGGGAATCGAACCTACAACCAGTCGATTTTACAGTCACACTTCGTGCCTCTGCGCCACGACCGGCCTCAATACATCCATTCACATTCAATAAAAAAAAAGATTTTTCAATTTCTTTAAGACGTAGTAGTATGGAAAAGTTACCAAAATTCACGCAAACAGAGTTATGAACGGCAACTGGTGGAAAATACAATGTAATCTTTTGCATGATCTCGAGTCTCAAAGGGTTCCTATAAGCTAAAGTATATCTTATATCTATAACAAGCTAATATCGTTTGACCAATAGATGGTGCTTAAGATTTTTACATATTTGATGAACGCTGACAAAGTTGCTGAGTGCTTTCTTTTAATTTTCTATATAGAACGTATAATGTGGGATATCAAAGATAGATAGGTTCAGTTTCAAAGGTAGGTAGGTATGGGTTCAAAGTTTGTCCTATATATATAATGTAAAAACCCTCCATTCTCTACTTTCCGCCTATTTTTTGGGAAATCGCATATTTAATATTCATTCCTCGAGAAGGAATCGAACCCACAACCTTTGCGCCTTCACGAAAGTATCATATTATTTAATCATTGACACATTAAAACACAATCTAATAGATCACTAATTAGTGTGGTGTTAAGTTTTAATACTGAACACACAATGTTTTAAATTCGGGCGGAAGGCTGCAAATGGAGTGCTCTAACATTCTCTTCTTATCCTGCTATACGCCGGATACGTGTGAACCTATCATAATTTAATTTAAATTTAAACTTTTTATTATCAGCTTCACGCTGTATCCCGCACAGAGCAGGATAGGCAGAGGGAACCTAGTGTTGACATTCCGTTCCTCACTTTCCGCCGAGTTCTGGAGGTATTGCGTGTTGAGTGGCGGAACTCAACGCCGCGCTTTTACTCAACACCAGAGCGAAGAAATGAAAATATAAACATAAATAAATACTTCACTCTCTCGAGTTGGGATCGAACTCACAACCAGTCGATTTTACAGTCACACCTTGTGCCGCTGCGCCACGGCTGGCCTCATAATTTCAATTAGTTAACTTATCTAACTGTAGTTAAAATGTAGATCAGCTAAAGTATTTCCCTCGTGTTTTGGAGACCTGTGAAACATTTAATCCTAGTTTAGAAATAACAAAAACGAAAGTTGTTACAGACAGCTTTAAGTTTGTACAATTTTGATAACTCGTTTAATTACAAGGGTTAGAAACCATCGTGGTGCAGCGGCATACTGTCTGACTGTAAAAGTTGTTGCGGGTTCGATTTCTACTCGGAAAATATATGCTAAATATATGAGACGTACGGGAAGGAGAGTTTGAACATTGATTTTTATCTCCTTACCCAGCTATATGCGTGATACAGAGAGAGTTATTTATTTTAATTTAATATATTTTAAAATTCAAATATTATTGGTTAAACATTATTTTTGATGAAACATAGTAAACAGTTTACTACAGCATAAAATACTTTTATAATTCTGGAACATCTCCAAGTTATAATATAATCTCTTTAAGGAGTTTTATCTATATTGTAACTTGTTTGGATAAAAAAATATCTTCTTTATAAATATTTATGAGTGATCGTTACCCTAGTTCGATCTTTTACTTGAAAACCTATAAACCACTCTTCATAGTGCTATTCCAGAAAGATTTTTAAAGGAAAAAAGAAATTCTGATGTTCTAAGAGAACATAAACAAAGATTTAATATGTTCATTTTCTCGCTCTCATAGATGAAGGGCGGGGTTAAGTTGCACTACTCAACACGCTATGTCTCGAAAATAGAACGGTTATCGGGGACCGGAGTATTTTAACATTAGATTTTCTTTGCTTACCACGCTATTGGAGTAAGTTTTTTTTATATATAATTAATAGCTGTAAGATGTTGTGACTACTTTTATACGTACCTGGGAAGTAATTAACTGTACGCATTCGAGTATTTTTTTTTTTTTGCTCTAGTAAAAAAGTAAAAGGGCAGCGTTGAATTTCGTTAGTGAACGTGCAATATTTCGAAAATTGGACAGTTAAGAAAGGAAAAATTGGACAAAAAAATGAAAAATTATGAACGAAATGTCTTAATATTAAGTTAGGACCTCGGTACGTGATATATGCAGGAAAAGGAGTGAAGCAAAAAAAAAAACAAAATACGGCGTTAGGTTTTACCATTTAACACAAAGTGTCTTAAATTATATAGAAAGTGAAAATTGAAATATATAAGACCTCGAGTTGCCAAAAAGCAGAAATCTCAACATTGCGGGTAGTTCATAAAAAAGATAATACCTTTCACCTCTGAACGAAACTTTTAATATAACTTAACACATTAAGCTGTGACAAAGTGGCTGTCAGGTCATAATAAAATATTTTATAAGATTTAGCGTGTATAAATAAAATGAACCCTTTGCTCCAATAAATAAAGTAGAATTTTGTAAATCAATTTTTCTATTGATTTCAAACCTGAATTTCTTGGGACGACAATACGATTATGAAATTATACATATAAAATGTTTTATATGAATATTATTTGAGTAGTAATAAAATATGTTTTTAAGCTTTCGAGAGGAGGAAATGATTTCAATCCTTTACAATACATATATGTACAGAGCAATTAATAGAGATATGTAGCTCCAAAACTTCCTCTATCTTCCAGTGAAAGTCCCATAATAATTGATTTCAGCGATTAGCCCGGATAAACAAAAAAGCAGACAAACAAAAAGCTTAAAATCATTTGTTTACGCTTTGGTGTGTTGTTAAATAACTATATTTATTATCTTTATAATATAACTATGAACACACAGACAGGCAATTCAATTCCAATTATATGTATAAATATTATTTCTAATCCCAAATTAAATTTGAACTAATAACCACTTCAAAGTTTAACTTAACTACTCTACAATAATTACTACTTAAAAAGAAAATATATGCCAAAGGTAAATTACACACGCTATAGCTATAGCACATACAGTGTAATAACTAACATGCCTTTATGGCATACATCATTCCCTAATAGTCTTTTATTATGGGCCATTCCATTGATTATGGTGGACAGAATGTGGATATGGCTTTACTCAAAATGTACTTCATGATGTCACAGTGAAATAATGTCTGAGTGTAGACGTGACGGTCGTAGGTTCGATCCCCAATGGAATGATTTTTTCATTTTCTAGATCTGGTAATAAGACAAAGAATGGTGTTGAGTTCAGCCACTTAATACGTTGTGGCCGTAGTGGTGCAGGGACACAAGCGTGAAACTGTAAACACGAGGGTTGTGGGTTCAATTCGGGCGGACGAAATATTCAGTATTTTCATATTCTCGCTATGACAATGAGACAAACTATAGAATTTCAAAGAATCAAGCCATTTTTTAATGAGTTTTGTAAGTACAGATTAATTAAAAATAAAATTCTTAAATACATACAAAATAATCTAAGCTTTCATTCCATACACCCAATCATTAATCACCTAATGGTCTACCAAGTAACTCTATTCATTCGTATTTACTACCACCTTGTTTATTTATACACCAGCGATCGTTAGAGGCGAATCGGTCAAGTGGAACTTCAGTTCAAAAGCTAAATATGCATGAAAGAAGATAAACATAAGCTACGTGTGTATAGCTGATGTGTTTGAGAGAGCAGTTTCAAAGCTCTGATTGTTTGTGGGTTCAATTCTCATTTGGGGGAATAATTATATTCATGTTAAGGGAATGAGTGACGAAAACATAGAAGAAACATTTATAAAAAAAGTTAGAAGTAGAAGGTAAGTAAGGTAAATTTAGGTCTTCAATTTACTTTCAAGAACACATTTAAAATATGAAGAGCCACGGGGGGCACTTATGAGGAAGTTGACTACAATGGACGAGGCGAAAGAGGCATTCAGACACCGTAGTGTTTGGCATTTCCTTCTCTCTAGCTTTAAGTCCGCTAGATATAAGACGTGAAGCTAAAATAAATATTCTCTCACAAATTGTAAAATATTCTTGAATGTCACCAAAATTTTAAACATAGTAAAATATTTTTTGACCCTTGTGAAGGTTCCGTGCCCATTTTATATTCCAGAAGTTTCCACTTCAATGACAATACCAGCCTGCATTAAAACACCGAGTTCTAAAGTTCTTGTTTGAAAGTATATACTTTAGAGCAATCACAGCTTAAATGGACTTAAAATGCAAAGGCTTAAAGAAATATTAGATTCAATATAATAACACGTTTTTATTAGGTCGACTTGTAACCTTGTAATTTTGTAACTATGTAATAAAATGTAAGAAACTGAATTAGACCTACTTGTATTAATAGTGCTATGATGAAGATGGGCAGTTATAGGTGGCTGAGGTGACATAGAAGCTATCATATGGCATCATCGAGCTGGTCTGATGATGGAGCTACGACCTGACCAGTGGGACTCTTTAGAAACTATCACTTAAATTGGGGCTATATATTTTTTACTTGCGAGCATATTTTATAGCACTTGGTGTAGAAATGCATGTTTTTCAGTCTTTTTGTAAATATTATACCCACATACCAGAAAGTAACTAGCTAAAGCATTCCACTTTCTGTTCTCCACTCGAGTGCTACTACTTGTTAGGCGTAACCCAACGCTGCACTTTTCTTTATCTTGTGTCATTAATCTATTTTATGTCAGTAATCCGATGCCACACAATTTCTAACCAACAGGATCGGAAAAGGTTTTTTATCGGTAAAAATCTAGCAGGATAAGCATAGGGAAGCTGCACTGAGTTCTACTGTTTTTACTGTGATTGTATTACTTTATACCCAAAATAGAGACATATTTTATTTTTACATAGCGATATCTCTAACTTATACACTAAGAGGTTTATGTGGTAATAATCATTAAATTAATTTTTTTTTTTTGTTGAGAGATTAAAACTATTTACATTTTCTTATTATATTTTATCGTCTATCTAAACCGCTGCTTGTAAAAAAAAATACCGATCAAATGCGAATTGGACTCGCCCACCGCGAGTTCGATACGTAGCAAATTCTGACAAAGTCTCTATAAGTTGTAAGTAATATTTTAAATCTTTGTTAAAGGAAAATCTTAACATTATATTATTTTTTCTTATAAATATTAAGTAAAATAAATAATCTTTAAAATATGTAAATATAAAACAGCATAGACGTTCTTCAAATTTTAATTCAAACTTACCTAAAAATATGAGTAGTTCTAATCAAAAGAAAAAATCAATAGAACTAATACAATCCGTAGAGGTACAATGTGACCCAATTTTGATATATATCAAGTACCTATAGCATTGAGTTTCTTGGCGAATGTTCCAAGTTCATGGTCAGATTGCGATCTTTATAGAGTCGATAGCCGTGATTTAGTGGAAATCTGTAGTGGCATAGATTACTATGCTGTAATATATGTTTTAGCTTCACGCTGTATACCGCATATACCGGGTTGGCAGAGAGAACCTAGTATTAAGACACTTCGTATTTCGCCTTTTGTGAAACGATGCGTGTTGAGTGGCAGAACTCAACGTCGCATTTTATTTTGTTACCAGAGCGAATAAAAGCAAAATATTAATTAAGTCATTCCTCTGTTTGGAAATCAAATCCACAACCGTCGCGTTTAGAGTCACACATTGTGCCACTGTGATACGAAGCCCTTAGCTGTAACATTGTATGAAGTATATTTGATTGAAAAATTTGCACGGTATTAATTGGGTGATGTCGTAGTGATGCAGCAGAATAGCATTTGACTCAACTTCACTTAGGACATATTTTTCATTATAAAATAATAAGATAAAACGCAACGTTGCACTCTTTCCGTAAACTCACAATGTGTCAAAAACTGGGAAGCAAGTGAGGAACGAAGTCTTTCAACATAGGGGCTTTCCCAACATAGGAAATGAAATAATAAATATTTCAATTTCCGCTCTGGTAAATTGGGAAACTGAGGATCTTAATACTATGTCCCCATGTTCCCTCTGCCTACCCTGCTATGTGCGGCATACAGCGTGAAGTCCAAACAAAAAAACTCTTCTAATGAAATCAAATAATGTATCCAAATACGCATTTTGAATCAAGTTCTCTCAGCCTATACTGTTAGACGGAATAAATGCGTGAAGCTGCAAAATATTACCAAATGAAGTCAAAAATGGAACAATGTTAACTGAAGAAGAGAAGAAGTAAAAGTACTTATATTTTTATACAAGTACTTATATTTTTTATGTTTCATTTTTTTCAAAACATAAATCCATTGCCATAAAATTTAAGACTAAGATGTATACTATACAATGATAGAAGAACTATCTAAGTCTCCTGTAGGGATTTTTGCAGGTTACAAGAACCTCAGATATGGATGAGTATCATATGGGAATGGGCGGAATAAACGGTAAAACGAAAGAATCCATCAATCTTACGATATTAGGACTTGGAAGAAAAAAGAAAACGTTGTGATTCAAAATGTGAAGAATGTGAGTTTGATTCCCAATCGAGGGAATGATTTATATTCAGTCTCCTGTGGGGTTTTGTAGGTTACAAGCCGATCAGACATGGATGAGTTTGGTATGGAAATGGGCATACATAGGAAAACGATTGAAGAGCAGAATTATATTAAATTATATTTTCTTGGTCAATCTTACTAGATTTCTTTTGATTGTTTACGTCGTTATGTTAAATGAAAATATTAAATATTTCATTCTTCCGTGTGGGATTCGAACCCACAAGCATCGCGTTTACAATCGCTGGCTGCACCAAGACGCGATGGCCTCTTACTAGATCTATTAAATTAGATATTATTTGGTGGAAACTGGGAAACTTTCGTTTCCCAGTGTCTTAATGGGAAACGGAGTGTCTTAACATTAGGTTTCCAGGTTCCTTCTGCCTAGCCTGCTATGTACTGGATACAGCATGAAGCTTTAAGAAAAAGACATGTTAATGGGTTCGATCCTCACTTCGTTTCCACACTTTGATAGACAAAGCGTAGCGTTGAGTTTTGCCACTCAATACGCAATCTTAAAATTGGAAGGAAAATGAGGAACGGAGTGTCTCAACACTAGATTCCCGCAGTATACTCTGCTATATGCAGAAAAAAGTCCCGCTAAAACTGTATTGGCAGACTTTTTTTAAAAAATATATATCGAATCCTTAATACATTTTAAGCCTTCAATCAATTTCTACTTAATTTGGCCCTTTCATAATAAATCGCGCATTTGTGAGCGACCGATGCGTATAATTTCATTTTTCGAGTCCATCAATCTTGGGATTTTAAGCCTTTATAGAATTACTTGTTATACTTGGAAGAAAAAAAGAAACCGTTGTGACTCAAAATGTGGTGAATGTGGGTTTGATTCCCAATGGAGGGAATGATTTATATTCATTCTCCTGTTCAGGAAAGCGTTGCGTTAAATTTCTTAACTCAACACACAATGCCTCCTGAATTCGGCTCAAAGTGGGGAATAGAAGAGTGTTAATGGGAGCGGAGTGTCTTGACACGAGGTGTGACTGCAAAACCGACTGGTTGTGGGTTCGATCCCCACTCGAGGAGATGAAATATTTACTTAAATTTATATTTCCATTTCTTCGCTCTGGTGTCGAGGTTAAGCGCGGCGTTGAGTTCTGCCACTCAACACGCAATGCCTCCAGAATTCGGAAGAAAGTGGGGAACGGAGTGTCTTAACACTAGGTTCCCTCTGCCTACCCTGCTGTGTGCGGGATACAGCGTGAAGCTAATTTAGTTTTTTTTTATTTTAACTTTTATATGATTTTTCTCAGGTCTAAGACATTAAGTTAACGTTAAAAAAATGAAGTATGTAACTTTTAATTAGTCCAAAATTATTAAACTTTGACTTTAACGTTATGTGACTAGTTTTTACCCTTGTCTTTAAATAACTAACATTTGTGTAAGCCCATACCGATATTACATCGATAAGATTAACTCAATAGAATATATAAACAAAAATATATAAAAATCGATAAATGGACTATAACTGGACTAGATGGACTGAAATTAAACCAAAAATAATTTCTCAATTTAATACAGTAGTTCCTGAAATTGTCACGTTCAACCAAAGCCAAAGGTTTTCAACTTGGTAATATTAATATAGATTTTTTAGTGAATAATTGAATTTTTCATAGATTTTATTCTACTTATATAAAAGCATATAGAACTTTTAAAAATTTAGAGAACAATCCTATATTTGTATAATGGTTTCTCTATGATAAATAAAAATAAATAATCATTTATTTTCGTATAATAAAAATCTTTTTAAAACATATTTATAAAATATTACAGTTTTTTTTTAGTAAATAAAACAATTTATTTCCATTTCATATACAAAAGGACCTAAATATATGCACATATTATAACTAACATATACCGTTCAAAATCATAGCGCATCTCCGCGAAGTTCACGGTCAGATCCGGCTGAACTTTATCTAATTTTTGTACTATATTCTGACTGACTCTACTTACCTTTTCAAACTCATTCTGTTCAGTCAGTCAGTCCAGTATTCTTTAACACAATTTACTTGACACTTGTCACAGAAAACATCTTTGAAAACACAAAACACTGCCTAAGAATATATGAGAACAACATTTACCCACCAGGTTTGTATAAAGACTGGAGTATTGCCGATTTTGGCGTTTCATATCAAATTTTTTGGCCCAGCAAAAATGAATTCTAACAACCAGTCTTAAATCTCAATTTTCTGTATCAACCCTCTAGCTGAAAGAACCCTTAATCTAGGAAAAGCTAAATTCAACTTTATTGCTTGATACTAAAGTACAGTTTACTGTAGCTTGTTGTTATAAAGATGTTATTCTATTAAGGTTAGGAAATTCGCTCCCCGATTGCTGTGTTTAGCCAATGCGTGACTTTTGACTGTATATGTCAAAATATCGGTTAATTTTAAAAATAATATAGTTAGGTATACTTAAAGAAACACAGTTAAATAATATCACAGACATACATAGCAACAATTTTCTTTATATGTATAGATATAACACTGGCTGAACTTTAAATATTTTTTTCTTTTTTATTTGCTAAGAAAATATACATACAACTCGAATAGTAAACGATATCTACAAATCCACATACCTATATTAGCCTTTTTATATATTAGTTTTTTTTTCGTATAGCCTACCCTCTACCTCTACCCTAGAGGCAACATAGTGCTAAGAAACTTTGTATCCCATACAGAAAACAATTAAGACACTGCGGTTTAAATAACGCAGCTCAACTTCACATTTTGTCTATCAAAGCGGGGAAATGAAAATAATTAGCTTATAACCGTACAATCTAGTGAGAACCTACCTCCGAAGCGTATACGGTCAGAAATTGTACCGCTGGGTCACGACGGTCCCACAAAATTAAGTTATGGTAAACTAAATCATCACAATACCTACTTTAAACTTCATACAACAAATTAGTTTATAATGTACTATGCTGACAGACCAAAAGTGGCCTAAGTAATATAATATTATTTTAGCATAAAATATTCGCGATAGAGTGCTAGCGTACAACTGTAGAAGCGACAGGTTCGATTATCACTCGCGGAAATTAAATATTAATATATTATCATTTCCTTGCTTTATTTAGAAGGCAAAGCGCGGTAACAGGTTCCGCCACTCAACACGCAATCCCTTCAGGATGTTTTAACACTAAGTTTCCGGGTTCCCTTTGCCTACCCTGCTATGAACGAAATACATTCTTGGAAATAAAATTTAAAAATAAATTAAATCAGCTTCAAGCTGTATCCCGCACATAGCAGGGTAAGCAGAGGGAATAGGTTCCCTGAATGTGGACCGAGTGTTTTAACACTAGGGTGTTAAAACACTCGGTTCCGCACTTTTCACGGAGTTCTGGAGGCATTGTGTGTTGAGGGGCGGAACTCAACGCCGCGTTTTGCCTCTACACCAGAGCGAAGAAATTAAAATATATATTTAAGTAAATATTTAATTTCCTCGAGTGGGGATCGAGCCCATAAGCAGTCGATTTAACAGTCGCATCTACGCTACGACTGGCCTCTGGAAATAAAATAAAATATAAAAAATCTTAACAAAGGATAAGTTACATAGAGAGTTTATTAGATAGTTTACATTACTGTTTTCTCTCTCTACTCATTGTAATTGTAAATGCCATTATTGTCATATATGCGCTCTGGTAATAAGACAAAGCAAGGATGTAAGTTCCACTGACCACCGAGCATGTAATGATTCAAATTAAGAATGCTGAATGGGAAAGAAGTGTCTTAACTTCTTATTCCTTCTGCCTACTCTATACGAGAAAGAACGTGAATATATTTTTTACATAACATATATTCTAATTCTTTACACTTTTCTTTACTCTAAATAAATCTTTTTCTCTGATACGTTATTTTTGCTTGAAGCTTTTTACATAAATTCAGTTTTAGAAGTGGCGACAATAAATGTCTATATATAACTTGTTTCAATCGCAGTACGGGTTAGGCGATTTCTGAAAATCTAGAAATGGAAATTCAAGCTAAAATTTATATATTATTAGAAAAGCACAGGTTAATTTCTGTTTGATTAATAACGATATTATTAAACAAATGTTATATTAGAGGAAATTTAACATATATTTATATTAGTACATTTTTTCAGTTGATCTTATATAATTCGATCGATTGATTAAGCCATCTCGGCGCAGGACACAAACAAGCGTGCAATTGTAAATGCGATAATTGTTGGTTCGATTCCTCACTATAGGGAACGAAATATTCATTCTTTTCATTTCCTCGCTTTGGTAACGAAGCAAAGCCCGACATTAATAGCTACTCAACGCGCAATGCCTCGAGAATTAGATTGAAAGTGGAAAAGGGAGTGTCTTAACACTAGACTCCTACGTTTACTATGCCTACTATGTATGGGATACAGTGTGAAGTAAGAAAAAATCTAATAAAAGGAAGAATTGCATAAAGATAGTTGTGTTTTAGATATATTACATTTAATTCCGAAAGGGCCAGTCGTGGCGCAGGGGCATAAAGTATGCCTGTAAATCGACTGGTTCTGGGTTCAATCCCCACTCGAGGAGATGAAATATTTATTTACATTTATATTTTCATTTCTTTTGCTCTGGTGTCGAGGGGAAAGCGTGGCGTTGAGTTCCGCCACTCAACACGCAATGCCTCCAGAAATTGCGGGTAAGTGGGGAACGGAGTGTTTTAACATAAGGTTCCCTCTGCCTACCCTAAGCTGAAAAAAAAATCCGAAATATATAAAATACGTGCATTGAAATTAATATTTTTTTTATATGATTGGAAAAGCACTTTGGAAAAGTAATTTTATAATGCACATTACCAGTATGAAACCCAGATGTTACATATGACAGATTATAACAAATTCTAAATAATGGAAGTAACTCTAACCTGATAACCGTGACGTAATATAACATATAGCCTGCCTTTGAGAAATGTACTACTAAATACAATAAAAAAACTATTTTTACCAAAAGTTTTTGAGATTATCGCGTTTAAACAAGCAAACTCAGTTATTCTCAGCTCTCAGTTATATCTATTTGATCAAACGAGTAAAACCGTAATTAAAAACTAGTATACTATAAAGGATTTACACGCAATCCCATTTTCAAAGCCAACGGGATTATTCTGCGGTTTTCTTTATCATACGACCAGACGACTGATTTTACTTTGCACGAAAACTGTTTGTTGTGTTTGAAATATTAAAATTATATTTAAATAATTAGCACGCTATGTCTCGTTGTTTTTGGGTGGTAAGTGTTCACCGTAGTAGCACAGGGAATACCCTCTTAACAAATGTGGCACAGCGTTTAACTGTAAACGCGGTGGTGGGTTCGATTCCCACTCGTTAAATCAATACACAATGTTTGGAAAATTCGGCGTAAAGTGGATATGGAGGGTCTTGATACTGGATTGCCTGCCATGCTAAAAACGGAATACAGCGTTAAGCCGAAAAAAATATAATAAACCTCGGAAAGTGGAGAACGGAAGGATATATTATGCGGGAGATATCTGAAGTTAAAAGTCTATATGAATATTATATATTTACATATATTGTTTTTTTTATGTTTGATATATACCCTGGACCTAACAGGGTAGGCAGCCTAGTGCTAAGACACTCCGTTCCCATTAAGACCCTGTCATTCTCCACTTTCCGTCGAATAAAAGCGGAAAATGCATATTTAGTGGCGGAAGTCAACGCCGCACCTTACCTCGTTACCAGAGCGTTTAAATAAACATATTAAATAATTAACTTCCTCGAGTTGGAATCGAACCCACAACTTGTCGCGTTTACAGTGTCGCCTGTGCCAAGACTGGGCTCTATTCACATATTATACTATACATACATAAATTCTTAATAAAACTAGCTTTAACTTAGAAGCTAAAGAAACAAGACCCTTCAAAGTACTTAGGTCTAGGGTCTCTACAGCTCTACCATAGAAAGCATATAATTAGTACCGAATGATACTTGACAGTTTGAACTTTAACTAGAAAATTTAATTTCTATAAAGAAATGGTTGTGGGTTCTAATCTCACTAAAATAATATTCTTATTTAAGATATATTTATTTAGTTGGAGATACAGAATGTTTCAACAATGGTTTTTACTAACGATTATGCGTAAATTAAACAAATTATGAATACTTGAGTAAATTTTGATACCGCTTCACGCTGTATCCCGCATATAGTAGGGTAGGCAGACCTAGTGTTAGAACACTCCGTTGCCTTTTCACGCAGTTTTCGGGACACTGCGTATTAAGTGGCTAACCACGCTGCAAAGAATTAACAAAAGTAAAGTTTAAGTAAAATAAAGTAGATATTATTTTTGAGGTTAAGAGAAAAAATAATTTATTCGAAATCTGGACTTTAAGATGTAAATTGAAAAATCCCGTTTTTTTTAGGTATCCGTAGAAATTTCAAGAAATTTTATTCTTAGTCCTCGTTAATGGTTATATTTAGCGAAAGATTTATGATTTATTTGGGTTTGTATTTTTAATAAAACTATTTGAATGGTCCAGTATAACTTATAACAATATTCTAAACTACCGCGTTGTTTTTGCTTTTTCGTTATTTTTTATGTGGCCGTCGTAGAGCAGCGACATAGCGTATTATTATAAACTCGACGATTGTGGGTTCGATTCCAATTTGGAGGAATAACTCATTTTCATTTTATTACTCTGGAAACAAGACAAACCGCAGTATTTAGTTACGTCACATTAAACTTGCAGTATCCTGAAAATTGATAGGTGCTACGGAATATCTTAAAAACTACCCTACGGAATTCTCCAAATTGTCTTTAAATTAACTATAATGTCAATAATAATCTATATATATAATATATAATATATATTAAGAGAGTAAAAATATTTTGTCTATACATTTAGTAATTTTGACTGAAATGGGTAAAGGGACACTTAAAAAGAATAATAGATTATTTCTGATGTGTCTGTCGATATGTATGTCCACATTTTTCTCTGAATGTACTGAACCGATTTATTTGAAAATTTCACCAATTGCTTCGTTTTCAACTTCGTTACTCAACTTAACTACTAAAGTTTGTTTGTACTCAAATTTTATAAAAATCGGTGCGGATAAACATTTTTTTCCATACAAACAACCCCTATTTCAACCCCTATTTCATCCCTTTAGGGTTAAAATTTTTGAAATTCCCTTCTTAGTGGATGTCCAGAATATGAAAATAAACAAACATCTGCCCAAGTTTCACGTTTCTACCATCAGCGGTTACGGCTCTGCGTGCGTCTTACCTCAGTCAGTCAGCACAAGTCCTTTTATATATATAGATATATATCATGTATAAATATCATATATATATACGTCATGTTTATATACATATAACAGTAAAAATATTTTGTCTTTACAATTTGTATTTCATTATACAGCATTAAAGATTTTGCCGTTACACGCCGTTACATTACATGCCTATAAATATTTCAAGCTTCCGCTAGATGGCACTGTATCATCTATATATATATAAAAGGAAATTATTTCAATTGAAGATTCTTATGGGAGGTACGAAAATGCGACCTAAGGTTTTGATAATTTTCACATTAGAAATCTTAAGTGCGTTGCAAAACATACATTATAGGTATATTAAAACATGAACATAATTCAGTGTATTAAATAAATAATTCTGTGGCGTAAGCGGGCGAAGCCGCAAGCGGGTCGCTAGTATCAAATATATTTCTACCGAATTCGAGTTATTCGTGATCACGTTTGTTTAAGTTGATCTAATTGAAAGTTTCAGCTACATCGCTTTTGTTTTCATAAAAATTATAGAATGTTATTAGAAAAGTTATAATATCTGATAATCTCTTTTAAGACCTAGTGAGACGTGGTTTTGAGTTTTTTTGACTTTACTCTGAATCCCACACACAGTAGGGTGGGCAAAGGGAACTTAGTGTTAAGACACGCCATTCCCCTTTTTCCGACGAATTCTGTGGGTAATGTTAACAACAACACTGGCGGAATCTCAACATCGTATTTTGTCTTGTGAGTAGAACGATGAAATGAAAATCTCTCTCTCTCTCGTTACCCTAGATCTTTTTGTCTCGTTACCCGAGCAAGGAATTGAAAACATTAAATAAATAATTTCTTCGAATAGGCATCAATCCCAAAACCGTCGCGTTTAGTCACATCCTTTTACCATTGAGCCACGACGGCCTCCAGAAGGAATAATATATTTTGTAATACCCACAACAACATTTATACAATATAATTGAAAAATAAGTTTGAGTGAAGCAAATACAGCATTTTTAATACATATATGTGTATATAGCCTTTCTCTTATAAGAGTACAAGTGCCTCCTAACAATGTCACGTACGATTCTAAAAGGTTAAGAAACGTGTACAACAAGTACTGTCGAATTTTATGTAATTTTAGTTGGTGAAATAAAATAGGAAATAGAGAGAACCCATAAAATAATATATGAAAAACGGAAAATACCTATTAAGTTTTATTATTAAATTATAATTATTATTAGTTACTTATTTTGATTTTAAATTATATTTTTGGTATAGAATGATTGCGGGTTAATTCTTGCTCTGGGGAAAGGAATTGTTTCCATGTTTCTTCTCTGATTACTAGTCTAGTGACTCGTCTCGACGAGGCGTTGATTTCTAGTCAACACGCAAAGGTCTCGAAAATTAAACGAAAAATGGGAAACGGAGTGTCTTTACACTAGGTTATCTCTTCGTGACATGCTGTAAGTAATTTTAGGCGCTGTTGTAATCATTATAATACAAACAAACATTTGAAGTACGATGCGATTGTGGAGCAACATAAAGGCTATTTTTTTATCCCAGAATTCTCCGCGAGATCCGAATTTATACGCAACAAACCGTGTTTGCCTCACGCCAATAGGTACCTACCGCCCAGATGGTGCCGCAAGGGCACAAATTGTGACTGTAAACGTGAATGGTTGTGGGTTCGATTCCCACTCGGGGGGATTGAGATATGTCGAGGCAAAGCGAAGCGTTGAGTTCCGCCACTCATCACGCAATAGAGTTCTCCGCTTTTTTCTTCTTATTCTGCTGTATTGTTGAAAGCGTGAAGCTGCTGTAAGTGATTTTAATTTTGATTTGTATAATACTTTCACTGGAATTAAGACAAGATAGTAGACCAACATAAAATCCAATTTTTATTTTGGAATTTTAGGCGAAATCAGACTTTACACGCAAAAACTGCGTTTGCCGTGCGCGAGTATTTACCGTCCAACGAGTACAAACGTATATACGTAATAAACAAACATTTTTCTATTAAATAAGACAATTTTGGGAGCAAAAACAAATAGTATTTCAAATGGTTGTATCAAAAAGTGTAAACCTTAAAAAAATATAGACGTGATTTGTAGATAAATGAGTAGAAATTTAAAAAAAGGAAAATTAAATAACATCCGGAGTATTCTTATTTTCTTCTATAAATTTACCAAAGTTTCAAGTTAGTGACTTGAATTTTATATTGTTTTGCAATTGATTTTAAATTAAATTGACTCGATCTAAGGAATTTTGGCTTAATCTGACAGTTTCTATAGTACACGCGATGATTCTGGGTTCGATTCCGACTTCTGGGAATATTTAGATTTGAAAATTAGTAGCTAGCCCGCTCAAATTATTTATACGATTATGACATTAAAAAAAAGTATTTATTGAATTTTCTTCTGACGTTTATCACGCACCGTCTAATATTCATTTTATAATTTAATTTCACCGGGTGGGAATCGAACTCACAATCGTTATGCTCACAGTCAAATTTTGTACAATTGCGTCACGACGAGCTTTTACATCTCACGTTGCTGTATAGACATCAGAACCCCTAATAATAAAATATTTAGTTAGAGACTGTCCCGCCGCACCAATGGTGTCAATCAATGCTTACGTATATTCAAAATTATATTTTCGTTACGATTAAAAATATAACTTCTGAAAACCGAGAAATTTATTATTTTCCTTTCCCTGATCTGTTAATATGATAAAACGCGGCGTCAATTTCTGTCAGTTGGCAGTGCCGGTAACTGGGGAATAGAGTTTCGTAATACTTAATACTTGGTTGAAAGTCCTTCTGCTTACCCTGCTACATGCGGGATACAGCGTGAAGCTCAAAATAATAAAGCAAATAGAAAACAAAATGATTCAACACTAGTCTCTCTCAACTCACTCAACTATATGCATAAAAATAAAAAAAAATCGATTAACTTGTAAACAATAAATCTTTCTATCACATCTTTTTACTGTGTAGATAACAAAAGTTGTATAAAACGTTGTTTGTGGAATCCATTCCGCGTCTCAGGAACAACACTTTTACGATGTAATAAAGTACTTGGAAATTCTCGACATATAGGGATCTTCTCGTGCTATTACTATACTATAATTCTAGATATTATCATTATTGGTGTAGACTTAAGTTAAAGTTTTTTATGATATAATGCTCTTGGATAATTCGGAAGATGGTCAAGGTTTCAGATCTTTTTTGCTTATATTATTATTTTAACTTCTTTTTAGGGTTCCGTATATTAAAAGAAAAGCTATAAACTAAGCCTAAATTTCTGACAATAACTCAAGACCTCCAATTTTTTACGGAACCCACGGTGGGCCAGCCAGATTCGCCTTGTCTATTTTCAGGCATATAGGATATTTTAGGGAAGTAGGTAAACAATTTATCTCATCAATTGATATATTTATCTTATTATATGCATCACACTTAGTTCAAACTATCAATAACCAAATTCAAAATTTTTGATGGTGTTGAATTGATTCGTCATGATGAGTTAATGCTTGATCTTATTAATATGGACTGGAATGTCATTTTTAATGATATCAAATTGGAGATATTTGATTTTAATTTATTGACTGAGTCTAATTAAGTTAAGGTGCTGCCATACACCATGACACCCGCAAGGTATTAAGTTACAGATGATAAAAGAAAACGCGACTACTACTATACTACTATAGTATAGTAATAGTGACTAAATCCAGATTCATCAATCGATTACACCAATTGAAATATTATTAAGACAAATCATAGAATTTGTTGAAAACGTAACTTTAATGAATGAGCCGGTGATAAATTGTTTGACGTCCAAAACATAAAGCTTCTTCTTTTGAATAAAATTATTTGACTTTGACTGTTTATGAAACTCCAGTTACAAGCCATATTTGAACATTTTTTTTTTGCATAGAGCCCGCCATATTCTGAAATCCATACTAAAATCCTTCTCTTATTGCCGTTCAATCTCAATACTTTTTTCTGTATATAACTTATTATTTAGCAACTAAATCAATATATTATATAATTTTGTTGTCATCCAACAACATTTTTTTTCAAATTTTAGTCTGTTTTTCGTAGCGAGCCTCTACACCTGTCATCAAAGCTGATGACGATATCAGGTTAAATATGGACAAGCACAAATCTTAGTGTCACTATGTATATTATGTTACTGTTTTTAACTAAGTTGATATTGATCTCTTAGTTAATGTTTAATTGTTCTATGTATATAATCGAAAATAATTTGTATAAAGTATTGGCAAGTCTGAACCACCGCCTCTTTGGAAACCGTCCAAGCGCTCTGACCAACTAAGCCATACGTATGGTGGCCATACGTATGACGGTTTCCAAAGAGGTGCGGGTTCAAATCTCGCTACATTAAATTTTTTATACGTTTTCTTAATAAATATTTTTCTTTCGTAAGTGTGGAGTCACAGTTTAAAAATGTTAAAAATAATAGCAAGTCCCTCTTCTTGTTTCCTATGTATGGTAATATAGTTCCTTCCTTATTATTGAGGCCAGTCTTAACACTAAGTTCCCTCTGCTTACCCTGCTGTATGCGGGATGAGTATAAGACACAGTAAAAAATCGAAAATACGGAACCAATTCCATTAATACTTCTCGACGTTGACATTATTTTTACAATTCTGTTTGTTTGCTACTAGCTCGTGTTATTTTCTAGTTGACAATTTATATGTTTTCCACAACGGTAGATGTTTTCTTATTATGGTAAATATATTTATACTTACTTATATCAGTAAATATATTATGTATGTGCTACTCCAATTCTGATTATTATTTTTTTGCTTTTTTAGCTTCACACTTTGTTTGTTAGCAGGGAACCTGGGGATCTAAAGTTTTATTTTTTCAATTCTTGAAGGATTTTGTGAGACTAGAGTGGTAAAATAAAAATAATTCCCGAATGGGCTTCGAACTGAGAATTGTCGCACTTACAATTATACATCGTTCTTCAAGGATCTCTACCAGAGTCCCTCAATATTATTATTCCTGCTGCACATCTACGATATGTTAACACCCCATATTGTTGGCTACGCTGATGACTGCACGGTTGTTGACAGATATCTGTCCAATGCAGAGGCCAGTCGGAACGAAATCCAGTCTTGTCGAGAGTCTATTATAGATGGTCTGAACCTGACAGTTAGGGGTGTCTCCGAATGGGGCGATCTTGTCAAGTTTAACGGTACCAAAACTCAGGCGTGTTTATTCTCTGCAAAACCGAGCCCCTTTTTGTCTTGCCCCGACTTTCCGAGATGTACCCGTGCTGATAGCTGACCATCCTAAAACTGAACTGAACTTTACGTCAGATTTGAACTTTGGGCGTTATATCGAGACTTCGGCTACAGCTGCAGCTAAAAACAAGGTGTCCTCTCAGAGATTAGACAATATTTCACTCCGGGACAGCTTTTTCAACTTTATCAAGCTCAAATCCGATCCGATGTATGGAGTACTGCTGCCACCTTTGGAACAGATCTGCTAAATATTTTTAAACATTTTTAAAGTATCATTCCATACTTAGGAAAGAAAAATATTTATTTAGAAAACGTATAAAAATTTGAACCCAGCGGGGCTCGAACCCGCGCCTCCTGGTAACCGACCAGGCGCTCTGACCACTAAGCCATGCGTTCTCGCCAAGCTACTTCGAAATTTTTATACGCTTGTTACAACTTATTTATGTTGTTAGCATTTAAATTTTTATACGTTTTCTAAATAAGTATTTTTCTTTCCTAAGTGTGGAATAACACTTTAAAAATGTTTAAAAATATTTAAAATTAGTTTCTCTCTTGCCAAACGATAATTCTTAGTAATTATCTTTGGGTAGCGGAAATTGGTAAAAATCTCCCTACAGAGATGCTAAGCTAAGGCTATATAATGGCTATAAATGGCGTTAAGAGCTAAGGCAAAGCCTTGAACATCGATTAAAAGTAGCTTGCTTGTCTGTATTCTATAGTATACATTTCGGAGAGTGTGCAGCAGCGCTGCTTGACCTAGTACCCTCTTCTCCTTTATATCTGCTGGGCACTAGGCGTAGGCTGCAATTTCACCCATATGTCGTCGATATACTTTCTTTTCGTACGCAACGTTCGCCTCCACTTTCTTAATGCGATCTGCTAAAGAGTGGAACTCCCTGCTTGCCGAACTGTTCTCCACTAAGTATAGCTTAGACCTTTTCAAAATTGAATAGGCACTATATATATAAGCATGCTGCACGATCATTGGCATCGTCAGTTATCATCAGGTGATACAGCGCACAAATATTTGCCTATCTCGAATAAAACAAATATATAAAAGGAATCGTTAAACTTTACCAGGATCTTCAAAATATAAAATATATTAGAACATTCTGGCCCAAATTCTACTACTGCTGTCTTTTGTTTGCCTTAATTATTCCTTAAGTCCTCGGGGAGATATTCTGAAGATCTACATCAAGGATAAAGCAAGTTTGTGAAAATGTAAAACATTTTGTTTCACATTTATTTTGTATGCTTAAATTTATAAGATACTGTTTTTGGATTTCAAGATTTTTAGGTGATCAGTTATTTTAATTTTTAAATATGAATACCAACTTAGGAAAAAAAATATCGTTTGTCGAAAGATTAAAAAAAATTAACGTATGATTTGAATCCGTGCCTTTTAGATACCGTTCAAGCACTCTGACTACTAAGACTACACGATCCATACGTTCTTAAAACTTATTTTCTTGTAATATCTTAGTATAAAAATTACGACGTAGTTTTGTCAAAAACGTTAAAATTTTTATACGTTTTTCTAAAACAAAAACGGAAATAATCTGTAAGGATAATATTTTTATTTATTATTATTTGTAAGATTTTTTGCTTCACGTAGTCTCCCGCTCATAGCTGGGTAAGCAGAGGGAACCTATGAACCTGTTGTTAAGACACTCTGTTTCCATTATGCCATCTTTGTTCCCCATCTGTACAAAAAAGGCATCTTTCAAAATATTTTTACTTCAACCTACTATAAAAAAATAATTTTAGTTTTACTTTGTATAATATCAGATAGTATGAAAACCTATTAAAACTTTATATTCTCGTAAGTCGTTGACTCGCAAGTGTCAAGGGCTAATAAAGTGGACAAACGATTGATAGACCGTTGTTTCCTTTTCCTTTAGTTTATTGACTTGAAAAAGCTTTATTTATGTAGGTTATCTTGTATTCAAAAGTTTATTGTACTAGAGACTATAGTTTATACTACTTATTTAACTAAGTCCAAGATTCGATAACTAGGCAGAGTATTTAAGTATTTTAAAGTCAGTTCAGAAAAAAAATAACAGAACATCATTTAATATATAGAAAGTAAAAATAGAGTAAAAAATAAATTAATAATCTTAAAATGTATTAATATGACCTGAACTAAAACAATGCATTCTTAGCCACGGAACGCCATCCTTTGTCTTATATATATCTTGTGGAAATATTTCCCCTGAGTGTAAATCGAACCCACAACCATCACATTTACAATCTAACTCTGACCTACTGTATCAGGGAGGCCTTTATCGATTCATGGCGATGATATCTGATGTAAAGTTTTGAAATTAAAGCTAAGGTTAGAACAAACGTGGGTTAAGATAAATACTACAGATAAAATAAAGTTACTAAAGAAGGCTTAGTTTACATGTTAGTATTGAGTGAATTGCATTTTTTTATAGCTTCACGTTGTATCTCGTGCATGAAAAGCACAGGGAACACAGTGATATAGGCATTATTAAAATGTACGCGACGGTTGTGGGTTTGATTTCCACTCGAAAGGAATAGTGTATCTTCATTTCCCTCACTCTGGTAACCAGACAAATAACGGTGTTGGGTTTCCCTACTCAAGTCTCAAGTGTCTATAAAATTCAACGGAAAATGGTGATGGCAGTGTCTTAACTCTCGGTTCTCTGCCTGCCTACACTGCTGTAGGTATAGGGGACATGCTACAAATTAATATACCTGATGGCACAGCTAGTACCGTCCTCATCATCTTCCCTCTTTCTCCTTTTTCTTCGTATGTATAAATAAGCAGCCACAGCGAACAACGCCGCGGCAGCTCCAAGGCTTAGCAGAGATATTAACACCACATCACGAGTCTTCATTTTGATCTGAAAACAATATTAAAATCATTAGTTTTTGAAATTGAAGATTTCCTTAACAACATTACTTCTTAACCGACTTGAAAAAAGAGATTATCTGTTCACACAATATATTTTATATTGTTGAAATTAGATTGGAGCACGAGTGCTAAAATTTGAAAATGTATGTATGTTTATATACAGATTTCTCGAAAATAAAATATATAATTGGCAGGTAATTAAAGTCTGTTTATATATTTTGAATTATGTTAATTCAAAAAGAGGTTGACGACAGTAGACGAGACTAAAGAAGGATGCGGAGAGATGCATTTGCATTTGACGCTCTACTCTCTCTCGTTATCTAGGTATAAAGCATGAAATTAAAAAAAATACAAAATTTGATCTGGAAAACAACATTTCTCCTTAAGAAACAAACAATAGCTACAATTCTACTGTAGATGAAATATATTGAGAAAATTTATGAACTATTTCTATAGAAGTTCTTTCTACAAGGATTTCTTGTAAGTTTCAACTATAAATTCTAGGAAACGTGCAATGAACGAAATTGGAATGCAATAACGCATTGCCTTTTCAGTAGTAGTGCTTTACCAAACTCAATGGCATTCCGCTTTTTTATGGTAGAATATTAATTAGACACAGTGCGGTGTTAAGTTCCACCACTCAACACGCCATGCCGTTTAAATTGGGCCGTGGGTGTAGAACGGAGAGCCTTAACAATATTTTCCTTCAGCCTACGGTAGTTCAATTCAATTCTCTTCAATTTAATTCTCTTTTATTTTAATTTTCCTTATATTCAGAGAAGTTTAGTGACAAGACATTACTTTCTCCGCTTCCTTATGGAATTCGAAACATTATATGTCTGTCTTTTATGTTTTACGCTGTAATCCCTTATCAAGCTCGGTAGGCAGAGGGAACCTAGTTGAGACACGTTCCTCAATTTTCATAGATTTTCAAAAATTGCGTGTTGCCGACAGAACTCAACGCCACGCTTTGCCTCATTACTAGAGCGAGGAAATGAAAATATTAAATATTTCATTCTTCCGAGTGGGAATCGAAATAACAACTACTGCGTTTGCAGTCACGTACTGTACCACTGAGCCACCAACGAATTTAATATAAAACTATATTTCATATCATCTTATAATAATAAGGTTGCAACCCGCAATATACCGTGCATCACGATACAGCGTGTACAAAAATATGAATTTTATATTAGCTTCTAAGTACTACATGTTTGTGAAATTGAAATGTAAATATTGGAAATTGCTTATAATATTTAAATTATTTTCACTTCTCCTCTCTCAGACATTGTGCGGTGTTAAGTTTCGCGTCTCAACACACAATCTTTCGTAAATTGTGCTATGCTATATGCCAATAAGTAGATGCCAATAAGTAAGGCAGAGAGAACTCAGAATGAATATACTTTATTTTACACTGTTTTGCCTTTTATTATATAAATTTCATAAATTAAATATATTTTTCTATATACTAAAATCAGCTTCACGCTGTATCCCACACACTGCAGGGTAGGCAGAGGGAACCTAGTGTGTTAAGACACTCCGTTCCCGACTTTCTGCCGAATTCTGGAGGCATTGCGCTTGTCCTCGACACCAGAGCGAAGAAATGGAAATATAAATTTAAGTAAATAGTGCATCTCCTCGAGTGGGGATTGAACTCACAACCAGTCTCGGTTTTACAGTCACACCTTGTGCCCCTGCGCCACGACTGGCCTATATACTATTTTCTATATATATATTTTTCATTTCAACCTGCACCTCTTGGAAACCATCCAAGGTGCTCGGGTGAGATTTGAACCCGTTAGACGTACTTGTACGTAAAACTGTTTACGCGTTTCTAAAAAAGTATTTTTCTTTCCTAAGTTAAGTATAACACTTTAAAAAGTTTAAAACAGGCAATATATTTAATTTGTGTATAGATAATGTATTGATGAAATAGGTAGAAAATTTATATATATTTTTCTTTTACGCATTTAACGCATTGCGGCGTAAGCTTGGATAAGCTCAGAATATATTTCACAAAACAATTTGCTTCTATGGAGATTCTTTAAGGTAACAATTTTTTTAATAACGAATTTTATTCGATTTTTTGCCGATTAGGCGCAAAAAAAACATATAGATATAGATACTCTTGAAATGAGATAGGTGTTGAATCACTATGCTTTTTATCTTTTCTGATTTGTGTATTTTAAGCTTCATACAGTAAGCCGCATATAGCAGCATAGGCAGAGAGAAACTAGTGTTATCCGTTCCCCACGCACCACCCATTTTAGATATATTGCGGATGAGTGGCAAAACTTAACGCCGTGTTTTTTCTTCTTTCTTTTTCTTTTTTCTCTTTCCATTTGTGAGAAGCAATCGAACGCATAACTGTCGCTTTACATTCAGTTACTGTGCCTCTGCGCCATGACGGCCTCAATCTACTTTATATTCTAATTTTGAAATTATATTTATGCTACATTACTAACAGCTCCATTCTGTTACGTGGCAAAGGCGGAATACTCGAAACTAAGCTGGATTTATCACACAGATTATTGTTAACTGAGTTGAATTTAAAGAGATTTTAATACAAAATATCTATTTAAAATGTTCTTATTATATATTTTTTACTTATTTACTTATTATATTATAAGGCTGAAAAGTTTGTTTGGTTAAACGCGCTTTTCTCAGGAACTATTTGATGTAATTAATATTTTTTGTATTGGGTAGTCCATTTATCGAAGAGGACTGTGTGCTATAACTATTATTACGTCACGTTAGTGGTTTTTTTTATGTAATCTGATAATTTATTTCTGTTAAACATCAAAAGCAAGCTGTGTATAAAAAGTTATCATTTCGTAAACTAGGCTCTATTTATATAACATACTATATAAATTTAAGGTAAAAATAACAGTGAATTTATACAGTCAACTTAAATTAATATTAATATTAAAATTATATTTATGCAATATGCAAATAAAAATATGAGAATACTATATATTGCTCATATGTCCATAAGGTAAACATGAAATAATATTAATTTGGGAACATATTTAAGGTCACGTGGCGTGTCTGACTTTAAGCGCGACGGTTGTGGGTTTGATTTCCGCTCAGAGGAATGTATTTTAAATTCTTCGTTCTGGTAAAAAGGGAAAGGCGGTTTTAAGCTTGGTTCTCTCTATATGCTCTCATATATTGTGATCGTGTTTTTTTTGCTGTATTTCTATACAACTAAAAAAATCAGGCATTGTATCTCAAAAAAATATTTCTTTTTCCCGAGCGGGAATCGAATCCATTGAATGATCTAATACACAAATTGCAAGTCCGTTACAAATTCGAAATACGTGAGACTAAGCCAAATTTATTATACAGATTATCACCACGAGGTGAAATTTAAAGCGAATTAATGCTTTCGAGATCCTATTTGGACTTAAAGCGTAGCTTTGATACTTTATGTTAACAGCATATTACTGTAAGGTTGATGGTTGTGGGTTCAATCTCCATCTAAGGGACTTGTTTTTTATTTTTTGGCAATTTAAGTTAAGTTAAGCACATAATGTTTCAGAGTTCGGGGAAAGTAGAGAACGGAGTGTCTCGACTCTCGGTTTCCTCTGCCTATTCCGTTACACGTGATAAAATGTGAAAATGAAGAAAAATAGTTTTTTTAAGTATAAATATCTACAAGAAAAAGGGGGTCAAAGGTTTTCAAACGAAATGTAGCGGAAATTTAAGTGGTACCTGAAATTTGGCAAAATTCCATATATTTAGATGTATACAACAAAATTATAGTTCTTATCGCGTTGTAATAGATACTATATTTGTGTCGTTTTGTGTAATTTTAAAATAAACTATCTTGGATTTGGCTTTGGAATGTAAAGGTACCTTATTTATTTGCAATTTGCAGTATATTTTTTTAGGTTCATTCTGTATCTTACATATAGTAAGGAGGGCAGAAAAACTCAAGTTCTCCGGTTATTAATTATTTTAGTTGTTTTTATATAAAATTAGAAGGGCTGTTTATACCTTTAAATGTAGAGTCAATGTTTCGCGAACAAAGTGGCTATGACAGACAGACAGACAGACGGACAGACAGACAAACAGATATGAAAAATCTATAAGGGATCCATTTTTATCATTTGGCTACGGAACCCTAAAAAATATGCATTTAAAATGGAACATAATAGTTCCAAGCATCACGTCCAAGAGCTGTAGTTATCCGAACGATACGTGCACGTCGTATGTCAATTTTATTGGGTTGACCTGTTAGATAAACGAAGGTCTTTTCGATTTGGATAGAAGAAATAATTTATTGACTATGTCGTTGGGATTTGCTTGGCTGACGACGATTTTATGTTTAATATCCCGATTTGGGAAAAAAATATATTTTCATTATTTTATTACAGCGATGGTGATAATTTCCTATGCATATATTTCCAATAAACACAATATATTAGATATGGGATGAGAGTGGAGAACGAAATGTTTGGTTAGTTTTTATATGCCTGTCTATATTGACGTTATAACGCTGAAGAGTTGTTTATTTAAATCACTAATCTTAGGAACTACTGGTTCGAACTGAAAATTTATTTTTGCCTGTGGTCAAAGCTCAAGTAAAAGCTAATATGAGGTAAAGGATTTGTTATCAGTTTCGTAACTGATAACAAAAATACCTCAAAGTAGAAATCGAAACTATAGTAGAGTGCAGATATCCTACTATTATTTTTTGGTTGCTTAAAACTGTATCCCGCACATTGCAGGGTGGGTAGGCATAGGGAACCCGAAAACATATTGTTAAGACATTCCATTCCAAATAAGGCACTTTCGATGCCCATTTTCCACCGAATTGTGGAGGCATTACGTATTTATATAATAAATAATTATTTCAGTTGGGAATGGGACTTGAACCCACAACTGTCGTGCTTACAGTCGCACGACTATAACCCAGCACCACGACTGGCCTCAAACTATAGGACTGATCTATTATAATATAGTATTTCAATTACTTAATAATATCTTAGCTACAAAGAAAATTGCACAAAGTCAAATAAATTGGAGCGGAGATAGAGCGGGAGGCGTCAGATACTAATGAACAAAAACGAAGTCGCACGTTTTTTGTCGTGAACCAGAAAAGTCGCGCTGTATGCATTGTGGATTAGTTTGTAGAATCTGTTTTCACTTTTTCTTTTTTTGCTACACGCCGTATCCCGCATATAGCAGGTAAGACGGAGAGAACCTAGTGTTAAGATATTCCGCTCACTACTTTCCGCTTAATTTTCGTGCGGAAAGTAAGTGATGAAACTCAAGGCAGCGGTTTGTGCTATTAACAGAACGGGAAAATGAAAATTAGTCTTGCCCCGAATGAGTAATGAACCCGTAACCGTGGTTTTTGTAGTCAGACGCTAAGCCGCTGCGCAACGGTCGGGACAAATCTGTTTTTTTTTTCATAGAAAATAAATAATATTTTTTAAAATTATGGTTCATTCTTTGCCATGGAATACGGCAAAGAATGAACCATATGGACAATATCTTCCAGCCAACAGAAACAGCGTATGGACAAATACAATTATATTGTACATACATATGTATAAATAATCAGCTTCACGCTGTATCCCGCACAGGTCGGAAGTCTATACGCAATGCCTCCAGAGGAGGAGGAGGCATTGCGTATTGAGTGGCAGAAATAAACGACGCGCTTTGCCTCGATACCAGAGCGAAGAAATGGAAATATAAATTTAAGTAAATATTTAATCTCCTTAAGTAGGTATCGAACCCACAACCAGTCGGTTTTGCAGTCACATGTTGTGCCCCTGCGCCACGACTGGCCTCTCTATGTATAAATAATTATTAAATATCAAGCAACAAGCATCATATTAAATACACATATAATAACATAAAAGAAAGATATGTTCATATAACATGTTGATAAGATGAGGCCATATAATTTGTATCTACTGTCAAAAGCAATCAAATGTTATGTAGAGCCACACCAACAATTTCAGTAGTAGTAGTTCAGTATCGAAACTTTCAATTTTTTTTTTGTTGTTAAAATATACTTTCAGCTTATTTTAAAGAAATTCAGGGCAGTATGCGTGGATAGCGTAAATTAAGAAATCGTTGGCAGTACTTTGATATAATAGTCATTTCTACTGACAGACGGATGCCATCTTACTTTACACGCAACGATGTAGGAGTTTCATTTAAAATATGTAAAAATGGCAAAAAAACAAATCAAAAGTGAGTAAAATCAAAGTGTTATTCCACACTTAGGAAAGAAAAATACTTATATATGTTTTCAAAAAAAATATTATTGACATCATATCCATCATATTTTGTTTATCTGGCTTAATCCAAAAAGACATCTAGAAATACGTGGATATCCATGTCTCAAAAACTACTGAATCGCTTTTGATGAAATTTGATCACAGGAGAAATGTCTAAATTTAGATAAAAACGGAGAACACAGTGACTTATTTACTTGATTGTCAGATTTATTCACTCCAAGTACAACAGATGCCTGACGATCAAAACAAATAACAATTTCAGACTTGTTTTAATATTGAAATTTATTCCTAGCGTCTCGACAAATGTACGCCGAAATTCTCGACGAATTTAAATGGACTGAAAATAAAGGACGATTCGGTCAATTTGGGAGCCACTACAGGCTATTATGTGAAAAGCTGGGAATTACAAGGCTCTTTATAATTCTATGAAGCGTAAGTATTGGGTACATGCCAGAGATACACGTTTTCCTTTTTTAGTGCAGGTATATATTTTTTTATTTGAAGCTGGTTTTGTATAACATGGTCGACGTTGAGAACTTAGTGGTAAAATATTTCTTCATTTTTCAGGTGAATTTTAGAACTAAACGCCGCGCTTTGAGTTGAAGTGTTAGGACACTCTGTTTTCCACTGCCCGCCAAAGTATGAAATCATTGAGTATTGAGTTGCCAAAGTATGAAATCATTGAGTATTGAGTTGCCAAAGTATGAAATCATTGAGTATTGAGTAGAGAATTGGTAGTTATTTCATTTTTCTTTAGGTGAAAAAATAAGCATACTTTCGAAGTAAGACGCTCCTTCATTTTTGGAAACGGTTAATATCGATACCTACGTCTATAATATTCTATTAGTCAAACCCTATAAATCGTATACAAAAAAAAAGAACCAATAAATCATCTACTCCTTTTTGTTTCAAAATTTTCTTTATACAAGAAACGTCCGATTCAAGATAGCTCCCATGAATACTAATGTATGAGAAAGTGTGTCACAGTACTTTAGGTCCTAACCTAATTACTTTAAGGTAAATTATACCATAAAGGGTGTTCTGATAGGGATTTAACAAAATTGCCTGCAAATTGATCCCGTCCGCTTCTCCGATAGATGTGGGGAGAATTCCAAATAAATGTAATTATTAGCACTTAGGTCTCTAGTGTGTAAGACGGTCTTGGAATACCGTATCGATGGCAGAATTTAATACTTTTAGTAAAATTGTTATTGCCAGTTTCAATTTTGTTAAGAATTATATTTTTTTTAGATTCACACTGTATCCTGCATATACATAGTATTAGGAAAATATCCGATGCCGTTGTGGCGCAGTGGCACAAGCGTGTGATTGTGACGCGACGGTTGGGAATTCGATTCCCACTCGGGGAAATGAATTATTACTTATGAATATTTTTCCCTCTGATGCTCGGCATCGTTGAGTTCCACTGCTTAAATCGCAAGGCCTCCAAAGTTCGGTGAAAAGTGGGGAACAGAGTGTTTTAATACTAAGTGCCCTCTGCCTATCCTGCACTACAGCGTAACGCTGAAAAAAAATGGAAAATACCTATTCAATTGATGTAAATATTAAGATTCGAACCGATAACCATCACGTATAAACGTGATAGTTGTCCAAAAAAAGATTTAATTAACAGTATAATAACTACAAGATAAAATATAACAAAATAACATATCATTTACAACAGAATTGTCTAAATAATAGAACATAAATCAAAAACAAACATACATATATATGTATATGTAATGTTGTAGCGAAGAATCAAAACTTCCGGAGAATGGAAATGTATGCCACAAATTCGGAGGGCGCGAGCTCTGAAGGTCGATCGACCGGTGTGTGTTTAATCTCAGGATAGTGTTCGGTCAAGTAAAAAATAATATATTTAAATATAGCCCTTAAAATAACTAAAATAGTTTTTAGGTTTTATTATTTAATATTAAGGCATATTAAAATGAGCACGACAAATTTTGTGAAGTCAAGGAGAGCGGAAAATAGAGAAAGAAGTAAAATATAGGGAATTGTGTGCAGTTGGGAGAAGAAAAATAAAAATTATTCACAATTGTTTAATTGTTTTAATAGTCCTTGTATAATTATGTATACTTTATTTCTTTTATTTGACTACGTTCTTTGTAGATACACGACAAATGGAGTATGAATTTATACTTACAAAGTTTTATAAAGAGATACGAAAAAATGCCTTAGTATCTTTTCGATATCTACCAGAAAATATTCACACACATCGCGACCATTCGCAATCATATCCAAATATTAATCCCTATACTTGTATCTCCATAATAAAATAAATACAGATATAAATTACAAAAAGTTAATAAACTTAAAAACATACGTTGCAAAGTTTTCTTACTATAAATAATTAAGAATTGAAAATTAACAGTAAAAAAATAAAAACGAATGCACAAACTAGATACATATGATTACTAGTTTACATTAGGCATTCATCTTAATTCCATCAACAAACCAGCCCGATGGTACCATTATATTGTATTCTCGTCGAATCTACATGTAATTGCCAAGTTTACACAACAACAATTAGAAGTACGTGTAAATCAGATTTTTAGATTTAATTACAAAATTACTGTTACAGCTCAACTGTATAAAAGGAAGTTAAACAAAGCATATTAAAAACACTCTTTTATTGAGAACAAAAAGAAAAAAATACTGTTGAAAAATAATAAATAATTCTACATCGTGCCAGTACACTCGACCATTCAAAGCTACCTTCTCATACAAGTGACACGTAGGTTCTGTCGACTTACAATCTGTGAATAACTAACTCGATGCGGTTATACCAATTAGGGTTACGACTACGACCATTATCTTTATTTCTATGGAAAATCTTTTATTATATTTATTTATGGAACCGTATTTTCTTCACGCTCTTTCCCGTAGATCAGTGTAGGAAAGTGTGGTATGGAGTGACTTAAGACTAGGTTCTTTGCTTACCCTGCTTTTATGCAGGATGCAATATGAAGCAAAAAAAATATTAACACCACCATTGCAAAGTTGGACCGGGTGTGAAATACTTGATGACTATGGATGTAATTTTAATATTTTAAAAATGTTATTCCACATTTAGGAAAGAAAAATACTTATTTAAAAAATATATAAATACGTTCACGTATGGCTTAGTGGTCAGAGCGCCTGGTCGGTTTCCAGGAGGCGGGGGTTCGAGTCCCGCTACATTAAAATTTTTATACGTTATTTATTTAGAAACGACCACTAAGCCATACGTTCCAATGCATATAATATATGATATCATTTCGAATCCTAAGAAGGCGTATAATGTTGAAAATAGATACTGCTCATCGGTTAGACGAAAGAAACCATAAAAATAATGCCCCAAAATTGGTGAAATTTCGAATAACTCGCGTTACACAGAAACTTTGTAATACAAAGTATAATGAAAATTACAATTTTTTATTACAACCTTGATTAATGAAGATGGCAGAACCAGTCACGAATCACTGAAGTTGATGTGAATATCGATTATTTCATCAAATATTTTTCAAGTAAAAGTTTTCACATAAAGTATCCTTCTACATTATGAAACTGTTATGTCATTATAGATAATAGTTTATTATGTAGCTTACGTTTGTTTTTATTTAACTAAGTATTTATATAGGTAGAAATATATAAATAGTTTTTTTTTATTTTAAAACTAGTATTTGACCGCAGTCATATTAAATACTTAATTCCCCCAAGTGGAAATTGAACTCACAACCCTCTTGTTTACAGTCGAACGCTTGTGGCGCTGCGCCACGACTGGCCTCAAATACTTTTGTTGCATTGTCAATGCCCTCTCTATAAATTTAAATGACCATATTCAGCAACTAAATCGAAAATAGAACCTCCAGAGAATTTCCACAAAGTATGTTACACAATGGTTTTAGTTATTGATGTGGAGTTCTTATTTTTCATCAGAATAATGTTGAACAGAACTGTACCTCTTGGAAAAAATTATAAATAAGTATATAATATAGTAAATGTAAATATATATTAAGACACGCAGAAGCGTATTCAGCCAAGTTATAATATTATTGGTAATTCGTGGCAAGAAATATAAAAACGGTAAAGTAAGAAAGCTAGATCATAGACCATAGGAAAATAAATTGAAAAAGAACGCTATATTATTAATTAATAGTGATTAAGTATGGGAGCCAAGTTCTGTGGTATCTCGGGATGTAATCGAAACCTTGACTTTGACTTGTAAATTTTACTTACTATCACAATCGTCGTGATTATAAGAAAGACAATTTCTAATACAACAGAACCTAATGTTTATTTCACAAATATTTCTTTTTAGCCTGGATGGAAGTTTTAAGTCCAATGACAAATAATCTAAACTGTTTTTTTTTTAATTTTCACTTTGTCCGTGCTAAACAGTGAGTGTCGGAACTCAACGCCACCTTTTGTCTTATTAGGGCGGAGAAAAGAAAATAGTTGTAAAACAACCACTGAGCCACGATGACCACAAATAAATATTTATTATGCTACAAGATGACATAAGGGAATACCATCAATATCTCAGCCCAATTGCGGTACATTTGGTATCAAACGCAACGCTATATGAATTAGAAGTACGTGTAAATCAGATTAGAAGTACGTACGTGCACAACAACAATTAGAAGTACGTGTAAATCAGATTTTTAGATTTTATTACAAAATTACTCAGTTACAGCTCGACCGAATAAAAGGAAGTTAAACAAAGCATATTAAAAACACTCTTTTATTGAGAACAAAAAGAAAAAAATACTGTTTAAAAATAATAAATAATTCTACATCATTCCAGTACACTCGACCATTCAAAGCTACCTTCTCATACAAGTGACACGTAGGTTCTGTCGACTTACAATCTGTGAATAACTAACTCGATGCGGTTATACCAATTAGGGTTACGACTACGACCTACATTATCTTTATTTCTATGGAAAATCTTTTATTATATTTATTTATGGAACTGTATTTTCTTCACGCTCTTTCCCGTAGATCAGTGTAGGAAAGTGTGATATGGAGTGACTTAAGACAAGGTTCTTTGCTTACCCTGCTTTTATGCAGGATGCAGTATGAAGCAAAAAAAAATATTAACACCACCATTGCAAAGTTGGACCGAGTGTGAAATACTTGATGACTATGGATATAATTTTAACATTTTTAAAATGTTATTCCACATTTAGGAAAGAAAAATAATTTAGAAAACGTATAAATACGTTCACGTATGGCTTAGTGGTCAGAGCGCCTGGTCGGTTTCCAGGAGGCGGGGGTTCGAGTCCCGCTACATTAAAATTTTTATACGTTATTTATTTAGAAACGACCACTAAGCCATACGTTCCAATGCATATAATATATGATATCATTTCGAATCCTAAGAAGGCGTATAATGTTGAAAATAGATACTGCTCATCGGTTAGACGAAAGAAACCATAAAAATAATGCCCCAAAATTGGTGAAATTTCGAATAACTCGCGTTACACAGAAACTTTGTAATACAAAGTATAATGAAAATTACAATTTTTTATTACAACCTAGATTAATGAAGATGGCAGAACCAGTCACGAATCACTGAAGTTGATGTGAATATCGATTATTTCATCAAATATTTTTCAAGTAAAAGTTTTCACATAAAGTATCCTTCTACATTATGAAACTGTTATGTCATTATAGATAATAGTTTATTATGTAGCTTACGTTTGTTTTTATTTAACTAAGTATTTATATAGGTAGAAATATATAAATAGTTTTTTTTTATTTTAAAACTAGTATTTGACCGCAGTCATATTAAATACTTAATTCCCCCAAGTGGAAATTGAACTCACAACCCTCTTGTTTACAGTCGAACGCTTGTGGCGCTGCGCCACGACTGGCCTCAAATACTTTTGTTGCATTGTCAATGCCCTCTCTATAAATTTAAATGACCATATTCAGCAACTAAATCGAAAATAGAACCTCCAGAGAATTTCCACAAAGTATGTTACACAATGGTTTTAGTTATTGATGTGGAGTTCTTATTTTTCATCAGAATAATGTTGAACAGAACTGTACCTCTTGGAAAAAATTATAAATAAGTATATAATATAGTAAATGTAAATATATATTAAGACACGCAGAAGCGTATTCAGCCAAGTTATAATATTATTGGTAATTCGTGGCAAGAAATATAAAAACGGTAAAGTAAGAAAGCTAGATCATAGACCATAGGAAAATAAATTGAAAAAGAACGCTATATTATTAATTAATAGTGATTAAGTATGGGAGCCAAGTTCTGTGGTATCTCGGGATGTAATCGAAACCTTGACTTTGACTTGTAAATTTTACTTACTATCACAATCGTCGTGATTATAAGAAAGACAATTTCTAATACAACAGAACCTAATGTTTATTTCACAAATATTTCTTTTTAGCCTGGATGGAAGTTTTAAGTCCAATGACAAATAATCTAAACTGTTTTTTTTTTAATTTTCACTTTGTCCGTGCTAAACAGTGAGTGTCGGAACTCAACGCCACCTTTTGTCTTATTAGGGCGGAGAAAAGAAAATAGTTGTAAAACAACCACTGAGCCACGATGACCACAAATAAATATTTATTATGCTACAAGATGACATAAGGGAATACCATCAATATCTCAGCCCAATTGCGGTACATTTGGTATCAAACGCAACGCTATATGAATTAGAAGTACGTGTAAATCAGATTAGAAGTACGTACGTGCACAACAACAATTAGAAGTACGTGTAAATCAGATTTTTAGATTTTATTACAAAATTACTCAGTTACAGCTCGACCGAATAAAAGGAAGTTAAACAAAGCATATTAAAAACACTCTTTTATTGAGAACAAAAAGAAAAAAATACTGTTTAAAAATAATAAATAATTCTACATCATTCCAGTACACTCGACCATTCAAAGCTACCTTCTCATACAAGTGACACGTAGGTTCTGTCGACTTACAATCTGTGAATAACTAACTCGATGCGGTTATACCAATTAGGGTTACGACTACGACCTACATTATCTTTATTTCTATGGAAAATCTTTTATTATATTTATTTATGGAACTGTATTTTCTTCACGCTCTTTCCCGTAGATCAGTGTAGGAAAGTGTGATATGGAGTGACTTAAGACAAGGTTCTTTGCTTACCCTGCTTTTATGCAGGATGCAGTATGAAGCAAAAAAAAATATTAACACCACCATTGCAAAGTTGGACCGAGTGTGAAATACTTGATGACTATGGATATAATTTTAACATTTTTAAAATGTTATTCCACATTTAGGAAAGAAAAATAATTTAGAAAACGTATAAATACGTTCACGTATGGCTTAGTGGTCAGAGCGCCTGGTCGGTTTCCAGGAGGCGGGGGTTTGGGTCCCGCTACATTCAAATTTTTATACGTTATTTATTTAGAAACGACCACTAATCCATACGTTCCAACTTATATAATATATGATATCATTTTGAATCTTAAGAAGGCGTATAGAGTTGAAAATAGATACTGCTCATCGATTGGACGAAAGAAACCATAAAAATAATGCCCCAAAATTGGTGAAATTTCGAATAACTCGCGTTACACAGAAACTTTGTAATACAAAGTATAATGAAAGTTACAATTTTTTATTACAACCTTGATTAATGAAGATGGCAGAACCAGTCACGAATCACTGAAGTTGATGTGAATATCGATTATTTCATCAAATATTTTTCAAGTAAAAGTTTTCACATAAAGTATCCTTCTACATTATGAAACTGTTATGTCATTATAGATAATAGTTTATTATGTAGCTTACGTTTGTTTTTATTTAACTAAGTATTTATATAGGTAGAAATATATAAATAGTTTTTTTTTATTTTAAAACTAGTATTTGACCGCAGTCATATTAAATACTTAATTCCCCCAAGTGGAAATTGAACTCACAACCCTCTTGTTTACAGTCGAACGCTTGTGGCGCTGCGCCACGACTGGCCTCAAATACTTTTGTTGCATTGTCAATACCCTCTCTATAAATTTAAATGACCATATTCAGCAACTAAATCGAAAATAGAACCTCCAGAGAATTTCCACAAAGTATGTTACACAATGGTTTTAGTTATTGATGTGGAGTTCTTATTTTTCATCAGAATAATGTTGAACAGAACTGTACCTCTTGGAAAAAATTATAAATAAGTATATAATATAGTAAATGTAAATATATATTAAGACACGCAGAAGCGTATTCAGCCAAGTTATAATATTATTGGTAATTCGTGGCAAGAAATATAAAAACGGTAAAGTAAGAAAGCTAGATCATAGACCATAGGAAAATAAATTGAAAAAGAACGCTATATTATTAATTAATAGTGATTAAGTATGGGAGCCAAGTTCTGTGGTATCTCGGGATGTAATCGAAACCTTGACTTTGACTTGTAAATTTTACTTACTATCACAATCGTCGTGATTATAAGAAAGACAATTTCTAATACAACAGAACCTAATGTTTATTTCACAAATATTTCTTTTTAGCCTGGATGGAAGTTTTAAGTCCAATGACAAATAATCTAAACTGTTTTTTTTTTAATTTTCACTTTGTCCGTGCTAAACAGTGAGTGTCGGAACTCAACGCCACCTTTTGTCTTATTAGGGCGGAGAAAAGAAAATAGTTGTAAAACAACCACTGAGCCACGATGACCACAAATAAATATTTATTACTAGCGACCCGCTCGCGGCTTCGCCCGCTTAACTACGGAATTATTCATGTAATGTACCTATGTTTGCAAAACACTTAAGATTACTAATGTGAAAATTATTTAAACCTTAATTCAACCCGCGTTTTCGTAGTTCCAATAAGGATGTTTCAATTGTTTGAAAAAACTCATTTAAACAAATGACACAAACAATAGAAAACTTTAACGAAAGAAATTATATAAACAACAGATTACCTACTATTCTCTTACCCAAAAATACTTAAACGAAAGATGTAACCAACTATGTCGCGTTGAAATACATTATAATTATTGGATAACCCCAAAATACGTGCAATCGCTTCTAAATTAACTTTGCTATAAAGCCAGGTGCAGAATTTAAGCATTCTCTGGCCCATCTCCGTAGTAGCTCCGAACGACATCTGGGCGTTGACACAGTATGAAATTGGAAGGATTATCAAATGCCATTTAGGCGATCAACTCAGTCAGGAGAGACCCTCGGTTTCCTGAGAGAGGCCCATCTTAAACGACCAAGGTTCAATGCAAGGCTCATGAGTCGGGTTTGGAGGAGAATAGAAAGTCCCTCGGAAGTAGTTTTACGTCTGACCTCGGGCGGCCGGGTATGCCACGGAGTGCTGCCCCTTAGGTGCAGGTGACCGCAGCTAGACCTTGAACTCTCAACTCTCACGCAAAATGTCCTGTCACTGAGGCAGGGAGGCAAAGACATGCGCGACGTGCTGGGGGGTGCCGGCTCTGAGCACTTAATGAAGTAGGCCCGGGTGCCAACGCGGTCGAATACGCGCGCTACGTCGAAGAAGACTACTATTGCACTCTCCTTTCGGTTAATCGCTGTTGCGGCGTAGTATAACCAGAGTGGTATAGCCGCTTGCCAAACTGCTCGCTTCGTGGGTGGATGTGCGACTGGAGAAGTGAGAGGAATAACTTCTCGAACAGCTTGGCGACCGCGCTAAGGAGGGTTATAGATCGGTATCCCACAGGCTGCGGGCTCTTTCCAACCTTGGGCAACATGATGAGCAGGCCTTCCTTCCATGCCCGGGGGAAAGAAGCCAGGCGGGTGCGGCGGATCCATTTTTATAAGCAAAAGGTTGCGGGTCGCAGGGGGACGCGTGGTGGGCGGCGAGTCGTTACACTGCAAGAATTTTTTAGTACCGTAATTTTAAATCTGTACTACTAATCTTCTAAATAACTTATTGAAATTAAAAATAATAAACAACATTTTAATCTATATGAAATGGCCAAAAGGTAACTATTATACTTATATATATATATATACTGAAAGTAAGAGTTAAACATGAGTCGATATAGCTTTTCTTTAAAACTATTTGTAATTTCGAAATATTGTAAAGAGCAAAGTTTATCTTTGTTTAATGTAGAAAATTAAGAACTTATTTAAAAGGATAAGGATTAATATCATTATGAACACACATCCCTTACAATAAGAATATTTAAATTACCGTCTAATTTCCGTCTCCTCTACGCTTTCATTAGTAAGACTTAAACGATTTTTATTTGCATTTCTTGTTCTACGACCTATGAACGACTTTTTCGTGGCATAATTAAATTAAAAAAGGAAATGTTTAAAAAGGTAAAAAATAATAATAAAAGAACAGAAGAAGAGTAAACAAAATAAACAACAGGATACTTAAACGAAAGAAGTGATAAACAAAAGACTACCTACTAATCAAAAAAGATGAAACTAAATATATCGCGCTGAAATAATACATTAAACTCTAATTATCTAATACGTACAAACGCATCTAAATCTACTTCGCTACAGAGGCAGGCGGGGAGACGGGCGCGGCGGACGCGTCGCGGGGCGCGGGGGGACGCATGGCGCGTGGCGAGCCGTTTCGCAGCAAGGATTTTTTGATGTTGGAACAACTTCTAAAGTACTTATTAAAATGAAAAACAGTAAAAGACAGTTTTGATCTACATTAAATGGCCAACGTAACTAATATACTTATTTATATGCTGAGAGTAAGGTAATAAGTGAAACTTGCGCCAAAACTGCGGTTTACAGCTGGCGTGATGTGTCAATAATTAAATGCGTTTTTCTCTAAAACTATTCGTAATTTCAAATTAGTGTAAAAAGCAAATTTTATCTTCGTTTAACGTAGAAAATTAATAAAGTATTTAAAAGGATAAGGATTGATACCATTATGGACAAACATCCCTCACAATAAAAAATATATTCAAATTACTATTTTTAGACAGAAATATGCTCACTGTATGTTATCCTTAGAAGATACAAATATGCTGTCGCTGACTTTTTTGTAGATCTTATTAAGAGGAATAATACTCTAGTACATTATTGTCATGTAGGACTTACCACTAAAGCAGCGCATGCGTGAAAGTGTCTCAACGGGTAGGACTTTATGCACATTTATCATATTTATGTCAACATACAATAAAATATACATATAATAAACGATATATAAACCTTCCCTGAGAAATACTCTACCTAATGGTGAAAACCGCATCAAAATCCGTTGGGTGGTTTAGAAGAAGATCGCTTAGAAAGGCCAGACAGAGACGAAATGCGTTCTTATTTTATAAGATATAGAGATGCTACAAGATGACATAAGGGAATACCATCAATATCTCAGCCCAATTGCGGTACATTTGGTATCAAACGCAACGCTATATGAATAGTTGAGCTATGAAATTATTGTATAGTGGTTTACGATTCAAAATTGAGGTTGTATTATGACATAAGTGGGGTAGCATCTACTTGTGGGCTCGATTCCCACTCGAGGGGATGAGCTATTTTATCTTTTCTTTAAATTAGTCTTCTTATTCTGTCTTTCGTCTTCTTATTAATCACTTTTTAGACAATATATCTATTGCTATTTATTAATGACATGCTGCTAAATTTATAAAGTTTTGGTATTTTTCTTTTTTACTTTAGAGATTTTACATGTCAATTAATACTGTATCTGTTCAAACGGAACGTTAAATAATCCTTTTTTCTATTAACACATATTTTTCCACCCACAAACATCGCGTCTACATACTACTACGCCATACAAAACCCATTTGCTTTTTTTTTTTAGCTTTGCCCCGTGGACACTTCCGTTTCCTACTTTCCGCCGATTTCTCGAAGCATTGCGTATTGAGTGGCGAAACTCAACGTTACGCGTTTGCTTTGCCTCGTTACTAAAACAAAAAAATAAATATAATAAAATATTTTATTCCCACGAATAGGAATCAAACCCACAACCGTCGCGTTCACAGTCGCACGCTTGTACGCCCTCCGCAACGACGGCCTCTACCAATTATCATATAAATCGTAAATAAGGTAGGTTGTGTTTGCAATCACTCCATTGACCCATTTCCTTTGTATAACAACGCCGGTGACATTACAAATTAAAACGGATATGAGTATTAATGTAGAGGTTCTATATTAATATCGTTTATAATATTAATTATGATTTTAAAGCTTCACCCAATATTCCGCATATAGCATGATATACAGGGAACCTACTATTACGACGATTTGATTCCCGCCAACTTTTGACGCATAAAGTGTTCGATGGCAGAACTTAACGCTGTGCTTTGTCTTGTTATTATCAAAATATTTTACTAGCCCGCGTCAGATCGAACCTACAGCCGTCGTGTTTATAATCTTAATTTATATTTTTAGTTCATACAGCAGTCATTTCTCTTTTCTTACATAAGCTTCTTAGAAATTATATTGCCAGTAATAAGAAATAATGAAAGTAATTCGAGTGTAATAATATCAGTAGATATTATTGGAATCACAGAGGGTTCTTTATTTTATACTAACTTTTACCTACAGCTTCTCCCTCGTGGTCAAATGGAAATAACTAAAAGTTGTGTATAACACATAAATATTCAATATTTATTCGTCTTTCACTTTTTCTCTAGGCAATCTAAAACCGCGTCGCGTCGGGTCTCGGGGAATGAAATATTAAATATTTAGATGTCCTCGCTCTGGTAACAAGGCAAAGTTCGGCGTTAGGTTCCGCCACACAAAACGGATTGCCTCGAGAATTTGCCGGAAAGTGGGGATCAGATCTTAATGGAAACGAAGTGTCTTAACAATGGGTTTCCTCTGCCTACTGCGTATCCTGCCTGCCTGCTGCCTGTATGCGGGATAGAGCGTGAAGCTAAATAATCATAATTTTTAACAATAAAACGGACTTCTTCAATTTCAACCGGATATCATAATCAGAAACTAACCAAATGTTTTTTCAAACTACCCTTAAAGTGTGTGTTTTTTTTTTCATAAAAAAAAAATAAATGGGTTGTCGGGATATTAAGTTTTTCATCTATATGTCGCGCACTTACTTAATGCTAATTTATGTAATTTTCTCATGGATACTATTGTCAGAAATAGGCCAAAGGGGAAGCACTACCTTTCAAATAAAAAAGATCATCAAAATGGGTTCAGCCAGTCAAAAGTTCTTAGATAACAAACATAAAAAAATACAATTGAATTGATAACCTCCATCTTTTACAGAAGTCGGTTAAAGAAACAAATAAAAAAACTTGAATCTACTAACTACTATCTGCACAAATTATTTTGTTTTTAATTATTGTTATATTATTTAGGTCGTCGTAGTCCAGTGGGACCCATAAGTCATAAGTGCTTGCAAAATTTTATGAATAAATAATATTTACAATTTCCTACAAATATTTTAAAAAATGTTAAAGTTAGTGAGGATGGATGTATGTATCGATGTATATATGTATCCATACATATAGCCATCCGTATGTTTGTAACTCTTTCACGAAAAAACTACTGGATGAATTTGGATGAAACTTTACAGTTATATAGGTTATAAGTCAGACTAACATATAGGCTACAATTTCCAATTTATTATTTTCAATTTTTGTCTGTTTGTTTGTCTATTTGTATACGCACATCTTATAAACTACAGGAAAGATTTTAATGATTTTTTTTGTCTGGGCAGGATTTAGGCTATATTTTATTTTGAAGGCTTCCACACGGCTTCCACGCTTTCTTCTTCCTGATGCAGCTAAATTATAAGAAATAATTAAAGGCCTCCATGACAAAAAATGTTGTGTGTGATGAGCATTTTCCACTAACATATAAAAATTGAAAATCTGCAACATCTGATGAATAATAATAACAGTCCAGTTAAGCTAAAAGAAATAATGCAATGTGACCTTAGCAAAAGTATAAAGTATCATAGACATTTTCTATTAACATAAAAAGTAGAAGATCTGGATTATTAGATGTAATAATTATAGCAGTCCAGATAAATAATAATAATAAAACAATATAAGAACAGAACCAGCTAGTGGTGAAGAATATAATATTGGTATTAGGTTAGCTAAGTTATAAGAAGCCGTCGTGGAGCAGTGGAACCAGTGTATGACTGTAAACGCGACGGTTGTGGCTTTAATTCTCTCTCGTTGAAATAGAATATTATTTATCAATATTTTCATTTCTTCGCTCTGGTAAAAAGGCAAAGCGCGGCGTTAGATTCCGCCACTCAACTCGCAATGCCTTGAAAATCGATAGAAAGTCTGGAACGCCTACTCTGCTATATACGGGATACAGCGTCAAGGTGATGAAAAGAAAAATATAAGACTTAATAAAATTCCTTAGCAAAAGATATTTTCAGTATAGTGGACAATTTTAATATATACATATAAATAAATACATGACTAATTTGAATTCGTACTCGAGGAAATCAAATATTTTATATTTTCATTGTTCGCTCTACACCAGTAGAGGCAAAGCGCGGCGTTAAGTTCCGCTACTCAACACACAATGACTCCAGAATTCAGCGGAAAATGAGGAACGGAGTAACTTAACACTGGTTCCCTCTGTCTACTCTGCTGCGTGGATCAGAGGGATACGAGCGTGGTACTGGTAAAATATTTATAATTAATATTTAAATGTCTGTCAAGTATTTCTTATACACAGAGACAAACTATAATAAACTATACTCAGGTATTTTTTTTAGTAATAAATTTTATTTCTATTTATTAATCTTTCTTTCTGAAAACTGAAAATATTAAATAATTTTATTTATTTTTATTGTAAATATTCGTAAAGTTCTAGCGGGCGAAGCTGCGCGAGTCCGCTAGTATATTTAATATATGAAAGTCACTTATACTTCTTCCAGGTGGGAATCGAACCCATAACCGTCGTGGTTACCGTTATATGCTGTCCTTGCCACGCTATAGATATACAATTATATATATATTTATTGTACATATATGTATAATATTGTGATCGTTCAATTTTCAATAACGCTAATGTAATGTCCGAAATGTATAGAATTGGCATGAGTGAGGTCTCGTGGCTTCTCGATGAGAAACGTCGTCGCCATACGTTTAAAGCTTTTATTTGGTGGTTATTGCAACAGCATTTTATTTTTTATTTCTTTTTTATTTAAGTCCTTTTTTAATTCAGGGATGCTTGTTGTTGATGGTTGTGATTTTGAATTTAATTCAGCTGTATGGTTCCGTTTTTATATTTATTATATATTCCCGCATATAGAAGGGTTACCAGAGGGAACCTACTGTCCTGTCAAGACACATTCTCCACGTTCTGTCCTATATTATTTGTTATAACAAAACAAGATAATGAAAATAATTTGAATATAAGCATTCCTCTGAATGTGGATCAAATCCACAACTATTACATTTACAAGCCCCTGTACCACTGCACCATGATGGCCTCTAAATTATAATACAGTACTAAATTAAGCGTCAATTGTTTCAGTTAACAAAGGACAACTTTTAAGAAGCAGCAGCTTTAAGAAAAAGCTACCAAAAATATAGAACAAAAGTCAATATTAGCGTTCAGTTCAAAAGAGCTTTGATGAGAAAGTCCAGCACGTCTCAGACAACTTGGAAAACGTTTTAAGTGAACAATTAATAATATAGCAACTCCTTTTGTTTTGGGAAATTTTGTAACTAAAATTATTTAAAATATCATAAAAACTTTAGGTTTTGAGTATTTTACATATTTTATTATTACTTAAAGAGTAACTCTCTATCTCTGAAAGGCCAACATTTTTAAATTGGTAAGTACGCATACAGTCTTATCTACATATTAGGCTATTGATCCTCCAAATTTCAGCTTTGCTAAAATGACGTAACATCTGGGGGCCCTAGGATCTCAGTCTTTTAGAGATGTCAATAATCTTTTCAAAAATGATCTCCGGGAGTCCTCATGATGGCCTGACCTTCCCCCAGTATCATCGGTATTGTGTTCTCGAAGGTGAATCGATTTCTCTTTTAGGCTTAATTTTGAAAAGCGAGGTTACCTTAAAATAGCAGAATATAGCATAAAGCCAAAAAATAACTAGAATATTCGATTGAAAAATGTACCATTTTGCATTATTTAAACTAAAGATACAATTTATATAATTTCATAGTTATTTAAACACGAAATATAAAATATCTTGTCAGTATGTTCATTAGAGATGAAAAATACGAAATGGATGTGGACAGGCGTATTGCTGCAGGTAACAGGGTTAATAGTGCCTTAGTTGCATGAGACGGCCAAACGTCAGCAAATGGCTATTTCCTACAGAGATGAGGAGGCAACAGAAATATTACGAAATCAACTAACTGGGACGCGATCAACATAATCAGCGGCCACAAACTCGGATTTGACAAAAGGAACTGCAGACCATTCAAGATAGCAAGATATTAACGTCCACTTCACATTTTAAAAAGAAAAAACAACAGTTTTAATAATCAAGTAAGTACAAAAAGGCACGGACAACAAAAGTTTGTGGCGCATAAGAACTCAATTATAAAAGAAAAACAACGTAGTGTTTATCGCTCTATTCTCTCTGGCTACTCCGCTAGGGATACAGCGTGAAGCTAATTAAATAAAATGTGACTGCAAAACCGACTGGTTGTGGGTTCGATCCCCACTCGAGGAGATGAAATATTTACTTAAATTTATATTTCCATTTCTTCGCTCTGGTGTCGAGGTTAAGCGCGGCGTTGATTTCTGCCACTCAACACGCAATGCCTCCAGAATTCGGCAGAAAGTGGGGAACGGAGTATCTTAACACTAGGTTCCCTCTGCCTACCCTGCTGTGTGCGGGATACAGCGTGAAGCTATTTTTTTTTTAAATAGAAATATAAAATAAGACAGTAAATGCAGAAGATGTCCATTTATCCAAACACAAGTATGAAAAATGTAACAAAATTTATAGACCAGCTCACCCTGTAAGAACATAACTTAACCCACCAATTCTTCAGAGACACGAACGTCAATATAACGAAATAGGACTATAAAGTTATATAGAATACAAATTTTCAATTCGCATTCATAGAAGTGTTATAGTAATTGAAGGGACAGTCAAATATTCGGTTCAATTGGCCATCTAAATGTATGGCGATTTGTCCGATACCACTTATCTTGTGAATTACTAAAATTCTACAGTCTACGCTATAATAGTAAGGGTTGACAGTATATGCGATGGATGTGGGTTCGATTTCTTTGAGAACCTGTTTCAAGTAATTCTTGCTGATGGCGCTTTCAATTTAAATATTCAGCTTTATAATATTGGTATGGATTCGAATCCATAATCGTCGGCCCCAATCACTAGCCAAATCGATGCTTAGAAAACGATATTATAAAACTGAAGCGTTTTTTTTTTATTAAAACCGTTTATCTCAGGAACTAATATCCGAATTAAAAAATATTTATGTATTTGATAGTCCATTTGTGGAACAAGACTATATAGGCTACGTTCCATCACTTTATTAAAAGACACCACTTTATTTCAACGTTTTAACAAAATTTCAGTACAATATTTTTCTCCATAAACAACTCGAATCTAATTATATTTAAATAAAATATTTTTATATTAGATTTGCACCCACTTCAGTTCGTTAGAAGTACTCTTAAAATAAATTATTAAAAATATCTAAACAAAAACAAAGCAAATAGCTTCTAACAAGGACTTGTTAAGAGTTAATTAACTGTTGTTGAGGCCATCATAGTGCAGTAGGGAGGCGTAGTGGGTTCTATTCAGAGATAATTTTTTTATAATTTCTTCGCTCTGGTATAAAGACAAAGTGCGGTGTTTAGTTGTGCAACTCAATACGCAATGTTTCGAAAATTGGGTGGCAATATAGTGTCTTAAGTTCCTTTTATCTTTTGCAGGCGACAGCTGGTACCGAGTGACTGACAGACAATCCACATACTTCTACTAATGCTGGATGGTCCGTGCCCACGAACAAAAACGGAACGGAACGGAACGGATTTTTCCATTTTATGTCAAAAATTCCATGAAAATGAAGTAGCGGGCGACAACAAGTATAAAATAAAACAAAGAAAATCGCTTTTAACAAGGTTTTATTAAGAGTTTATTAGCTGTCGTTCCCGCTCGGGACAAACATGATTAGGGGTCACGATCCACAATTAGAGGAAAATAACTTTCTTCAGTTTTCTTTGTAATTATAGAAATTGTATACTTTAGAAGAACAAGTGCAAATTCTTCATTTAGTTTAAAAGTTCTTACTTTAAATGTTCATAATAATTATCTTATTTCAGAACAGAGTGTCTTAGTATATGGTTAGCTTTGTCCAATAAAATTAGAAGACAAAGAATTAAAGTTCAAACCCCACTTTAGGAAATGAAATTTTTATTTAAATTTATATTTTCAAGCCTTCGCTCTTGTGTCGAGGTCGCGGAGTTGAGTTCCGCCACTCAACATGCATTGCCTTCAGAATTCGGCGGAAAGTGGAGAACTGAGTGTCTTAGCACTGAGTTCCCTCTGCCCCTGACTACTGGCAAAAAACCAGACAAGCGTGAATCGGGCTCACCCACGGATTCCGTACAAAAATTGGAGGTCTCGAGCAAACGACAGACGAATGGACGAACAGACAACACAGTGACCTTATAAGGGTTCTTTTTTTCTTTAAGAGGTACGGAACCATAAAAATAATAACTGATTGTCAATAAAATTAATATAAATGAATAAATGATATTGAATTATTATCACAAAAATTATAAATTATAAATTATTGTGTTATCCAAATTATACAAAGAAGGAGTCATTTGATTTTTTTTTTTCGATAAATTAATATATATTTGTACTCGTTAATTCAAATTTATTTTTATTAAAATAATATGAATTAATTACAAGTAACATTGAATTTATAGGCCGATAGTGTCTCTCTATCTTTTGTTCCGCGCTCTCGCTCGCACGCTCGGCTCAGGAACGTCAGGTGGAACGTCACGTGACGACTTTTTTCGTGCTTGCAGATTTATAAGACGTTATCAGATCATATTATTAAAATTAATATGTTTAGTTCAGTATAGTATACTGCTCACTCGCTTCCTTCACACAGAATATTGCTTTTTAAAAAAAAATGTTTAAAAAAATACAAATAATTGTTTTACCTAAAGTAAAAATCCAATCATATTCTATTCCAAAAGCAAACAATGGTAGACAGCTGTGATGAGATATATGTATGTTTGCTTTTATTTAATTCGAGTATCTATACAATTCTGTACAGGACTGAACTGAAAAATAATATAAAAATTCAATACATTTTGTTTAACATGCCTTTTGCCTTTTTCTAACTTTTTTTTAACTTTGTCTTTTTCCAAATTTTTTTTATAAATACATAATATGTATTTTTTTATCGGCTACTTAAAGGAGAGCAGTGGCATATCGTGTGAATGTAGTTGTGACGATCTTAGGTTCGATTCCCGCTGGGTGAAGTGAATTATATTTAGTTTACTCTCTCTCACTAAGAAAAGTGTCCGTCGGCGGCGCGTTACGTCACTAAGTAAACAATGTTTAAAAAAATTCTTGGCAAAAAATATATATATTTGGAAGCTGTTTTTATTTGTTTAGGATTAGCCATAATTGTGTAATTCCTAAGAGTCAACATATTTGTTTTGCTTCTTCTTAAATTATTATTTACTTTATTTTGTTTTGTTTGTTAGTTATTTTGGATCTAATGTTATTTTAATAACGTACAAATATAATATTTTACATTATTTGTCTACCGACAATATTCATAATATACTTATTTAGAAAACGTATAAAAATTTGAACGTAGTGGGATTCGAACCCGCGCCTCCTGGCCGGTTCCCAGTTCAAATTTTTATACGTTTTCTAAATAAGTATTTTTCTTTCCAAAGTGTGGAATTACACTTTAAAAATGTTAAACATATTTATAATAGTAAAAAGCTTACCTACGCTCGAAGCACCAAAATTAAAAACTGAACGTAACTCCGTTCTCATCTTTCCGCACATTTTCAGATATTTGGTATTGCGTATTGAGGAGGCGGAGCTCAACACCGCGCTATACTTTATTGGAGAGGGGAAAATGATAATAACTCATTGCACTAAGGTGATATTTATTTTGTCATAATTATCATAAAAGTTACTGATAAATTCAACCTAATCCCGCGTTTTACTAGAGGAAATTGATAAAAATTTGAATATAAAAACATCTTTGAGAACGAAGCCCCAAGCGTAGCATTTACAATCATACAGACCTCTCAAAAAATAATTGAGATATTAATTATAATATTATTTTCCTAAATATCTTTTCGATTTAAATTTCATAGTAATTCCATTCGAGTTGTTCCATATGTAAGGACAACGTGGCCAATTCGTACGTGGCCACCCGATATCCGCAATGCAGGATGCGTGTAATTTATACAAGTGGAACGTTCTGCGTTAATTTTAACTGAAAATTGTTTTTCACTGCATATTTAACTGAATATTTGGAATCGTTAAAATAATTTGGGAACAGAGGCCAGTCGTGGCGCATGGGCACAAAGTGTGACTGTAAACCCGACTGGTTGTGAGTTCGATCCACACTTGAGGAAATTATATATTTAATGTCGCCTCGCTTTTCTAACGAGGCAAAGTGCGGCGTTGAGTTCCGCCACTCAAAACAAAAATTAACCACATGAACGCTGTGTGCCTAATTTAGTAATAACATATTTTTTCGTTTATAATTAATTAGCCACTTTTGAAATATGTAAAATACAAGGAAAATCAGCCTTATCGTTCCTTTCAGTAGCATCATCAGAAGCCGAATGTATTTACTCTGTTAAAAACATAAAGTGAGGCGTTGAATTCTGCCACCAAAGACGCAATGTCTCGGATATTGGACGGGGAGTGGCGTACGGAGTGTCTTACCATTGTAGCAGGATACAGCGTGAAGTTTTTTTAGGATATAAATGGATCTTGGCTAATGCGTTAACGTTATTTTAAAATTAAGGATCAAAACAAACAAATTAAAAAGAAATATAATAGTAATATAAATTATATCCATAATAATTAAATTTTTTCATACATTTCCAAGCTTAATTACTGTAGCAATGTTACGCCTTTTAATTTATGGCTGTAATAAAACTCTAAGTCACAAAGAATGTCAACGTTGAGTCACATATGTGTATGTTTTAATACTTTAAGCTTTTATGCTATAAGCTTTATACTGCATCTTTGCCATAGAATTTTTATATTAAAACGGCGAGTCAGACTTAGCATACCGAGGGTTCTGTACCAATTTCGAAATTGTGTTTCAACGCAAAGTACAATTTATAAAAGTTGACACTGACACTCGTTTTGTATGAAACGAACTACAGTTATAATATTTTTAACATTTTTAAAAGGTATTCCACGCTTAGGAAAGAAAAATACTTATTTATAAAACGTATAAAAATTTGAACGTAGCGAGGCTCGAACCATCGGTACGTTCAAATGTAAAAGGAAAAATAAATATACGTTTTCTAAATGAGTATTCTACAATTATAAGTTTGTAATGTTTTTTTTTTTCTAAAAAATATCTATAAATTATTACTTTTTGGATTTTTCCATTATTTGTGCTGCAAGTTATTATTTTTTGCCGAATTCCATAATTTTAGGTCCACAGGAATTACCATATAGGTTTAGATTAAGCAGCATATTTCATACAATATGCAGCAAAAGCGATTTATAAATGTTCATATTTTTTTATTTTTTCATTGGTAAGGGACCACAGGCTTGAATATTTCAAATCGATCTCAGATCCATACATCCAACAAGGTGATCCTATGGCCTAAGATCCCATCGTTTAAAACTGTAGGGATTAGATTTTCTAATGAAACTTATATTTAAGAATGATACATGATAGTA